>JAAQRM010000454.1:0-140489 GCA_013396095.1 Fusarium sp. NRRL 52700 | reverse complement strand
GTTTAGATATAGTCGGTAGAGTTCTGGAAGGTTATACAATGTAGTCCAAGTTTCAAACGCATTTCCATCGCGATTGAATCAAATTAGCATTTCTTTCAGTATTGATAAGAGCTAATAAATCAATACAGGTACCGTTGCATTTCCCGGAACGGGGAATAACTGTGCTCTGCCGGCCTCTGGGTAGGCCGTGGGGCCGGCAGAAACTCCGAACCTCGGTAAAAAAACAGCACAACCTTAAACTCATCAGGGGCAGGTTGCGTAGACTAGACTACCTACCTACCTAGGGAGAGAGCTCATAGTGAGGCAGCACATGAAAGCTCGGCCTCTAAATATATCCATCATCTTTCTCCTTAAAAGATAGTGTCTCCTAATATACCTAACTGTTTACTATGCCTGAGTACCCACAACTTTCCTTCCAGCATCATCGACAGTAGTACACCGCATTCGCATTATTCAATTGGGGCGGAAGAGCAAAATGACAGTCATTGAGGACAACGTTAGACCGACTCTCCTGCGACCGCCGGAGCACGATGAGAGCAAGTCTCTGATTGAGAATGTATTGGACGTCACAGAGATCAAGGTCCTAGGCCCTGTAAGTTGTGCTCAGTTCAGTTGCGTCAAGGATACGGATATCAATGGATGATATGTGATACTCTTCCATCTCTCTCCTACTGCTTGGTATTAACACATATAAGTAGCGTTACTGACTGGTCACAGGACATCTTTACAAACACACAGCCTCAATGGCATCCTCCTGGTGCTCGTGGTATCTATGGGGGTGCTGTCATCGCACAATGTCTTGCTGCCGCGCAAAAGACAGTCCCAGAGACGTTTCTAGTCCACTCATGCCACTGCTACTTCCTCCTCGCGGGCAACTCTGAGATACCCATTCTCTACCATGTTGAACGTGTACGCGACGGACGCTCGTACTCAACACGCACGGTCCAAGCGCGGCAAAAGGGCGCGTGCATCTTTACCACCACCATCAGTTTCGTGCGTGAGACACCTCCTGAGAAGAAGCGGCGGGAGGTCAGCCATGCGGCAAGCCTGCCCAAGGATGTGAGCCCGCCGGCAGATGACTGGGATGGCGAGCCGGAGTGGGCAAGGACTGGGCCGTTTCAGAGCCACAGAATTGAAGTATTGGGCGCCCAGGACCCAAACAGCAAGCCACAGGACCGCAAGAGCAGACAGTGGATGCGGTCACGACAGAAGATCTCGGCTGGAGGTGGCCACCAGGCACATCTCAACGCCTTGGCCTACATGTCAGACAGCTACTTCATCGGCACAGTCTCCCGCCTCCACGGACTGTGGCGCTTCCCGTTCTCACCAGAAGAGGTACCGTCGCTGGATGAGAAGACCCAAGAGCAGGTCAAGAGTCTGTGCGAGTTTGAGGGCATGGGCAGTAACGTGGAGGACTGGAAGGGGCGGGCACAGGTGGGAATGCTGGTGAGTCTGGATCACAGCATCTACTTCCACGAGCCAATGGCAGTCAAGGCGGATGAGTGGATGTTTACGGAGATGGAGAGTCCGTGGGCGGGAGATGGCAGGGGTGTTGTTACACAGAAGATATTTGGTAGGGATGGGGCGTTGCTGGCGACGTGTTTCCAAGAGGTGAGTCTTGTCTGTCTGTGATTTGATTTGATTTGATCTGAGTGATATGAGAGTTGTGCTGACTATGTTCAGGGCGTTGTTCGACTCAAGCAGGACGGTGGAGAGAAGGGTGCGAAGCTGTGATCTGTCTCTGAGCCATGAGCCGTGTTTGCTTGCTTGCTCTTTTCGTTTCGTTTGTTGGCTGCTATCATACATAATAATTACTATCTTTGACAACTACATCACACTCGAATTTTCCCTTCCCTTTCCTTTCCCCTTCCTTTCATTGACTTTCTCTTTCTCTTTTACTTTTTCACACACTGAACAGCTGTGAACAGCTGCTTGGTATGTTGTTCATCGATCACCCCCTTTACCCATTAGCTTGTTCAGAATATGTTGAATACTTGTTCTACGGCGGTCAGAGCGTTATTCGACATATCATGTATGGGAGGTTCCCTCATACTCATTGGCTACAGTATTGTGATAACTCCCCCAGCAACACTGTCCACGGCTCTGTGCCTTTAGTCAAGTGCATACCCTTCGGCAACATGCGTCCATGATGGTGCTATTGAGCAGTCTCTTGTCGCTTTCTGTCCTGTCTGTCCACCTGAACACGGGAGAACAGGCATATGCTCAGCTAGAGTCCGAATACGGTGCATGACTGCTATTGCCCCCAAGATTTCGGTATAAATATGTGACCTCTTGTCTAGGTATCCAGACTTCTTCTTCTTTCCTCATCATTCTCAACTTACCATTACAGCCAACAACACCAACTCGGCGATTCAAACATTCTAATCATAATCTCTTGATCTTGATATCTACTATACAAACATTCCAAGACTACAACACACGAACAACCCATTTCGAGGCAAGCCTTGATTTCATTTTCCTTGTTTATTCAACTTTTCCCTTACCCTTACAGATTATACTAACAAGATGTGTCAAGACCGCCATCTTCTCTTTGCTCCTTGTGGCCACTCCTTGCACGAGGAGAGATGGATATGCAAGCGGGCCAAGTCCTTCATCGGTTTTGCAAAGAAGCTCATACTGCGCAAGAAGTGCGAGGCAGTCAGTGTCATGGCAATCGTCATTGACTGGTGTCCCGTCTGCAAGGTGGCCTTTGAGAGGATCGTACGGACTATCGGAGCCCACCCTGTAACATTCAACTGCCTCTGGGACCCAAGACTGATGGACCGGTATTGGTGCATCAAGTCTGAAAACGAAAGGGCCCGGCCAGTTGATCCGGAGGTGATAGGCCCCGTTGCTTTCAGGTGCTACGACTTGATCAAGTACAACAAGATCCGGGCGGGGCCTAACACTGTCAAGAGAAAGGTGGACAGCTGGGAGTTGCGCTGTCTTGAGGCCGAAGTGCTGCGACTGAGGCCTGTCTGCGTATGGATAGAAGACTATGAGCACGAACCCGCCGAGACTCTAGAGGATCAACTGAACCTCTGCAATGTTTCATTGGTTGAAACCAAGAACAAGGCGAATTTCCACGGTCTCATCCCGTAAGTTCTTCCATCCACAACAACTTCTCTGCCACTCCGTCCGTCACTATGAGCTACCACTAATTGATTAATATACTGCTTTCAAGATTCAAATCGTTCCAATATAATGCTCCTTCTCTAGTAAGAAAAAGTACCAAAGTCCCAGAAAGTTGTGCTATAAGAGAGCCGATGATGGAAGACATGTCTGTGCCTGTTTTGCACATCAGTCCACGATTAAACTATCGGCAAGACAGAACAACAACAAGAGAAACACGTGGCAGTGCAAAAACGACATATCTCAATCCTTTAATGATAAGCACAACTCTTGGCCCTATCTCTTGTCTAATAATGTCTCTTGATTCCATCATGATAGTGAAGACGAATCACATGACAAAGACTCATGAAACACAATCCTTCAGGCTCCAACTGACTCGTAGGTTCCAAGACGGCAAGACCGTTCTGCTCAGCAAAGCCAAGTCTCGTACACGTAGCAATTACCAAATTCCTTATTCCTAAAAATCCATAGAAGGATGGAATATTCCCGCCCGACTTGAATGGCATCCACTGTAGACCGCTAAAAACGCCAAACCCCGGAACTTCCCCAGGGGCTGAAATTGCATGGATCCAATTGGATATCATACCTACCTACCTAGGCAATAAGGCAGACTCGGGCGTTTTATAGTGGCGTAGGCACTGGCTAACCGCCTGGGCAAGTCTTGGCACTCTCCAGCTCATCAAAAGGCAAAAAGTTCAGCTCCTCCTCTTGTTAAATTACAATTGTCTTCATCTCACTCCTTTTTGACTGCCGACACTAAATGAATGCCCTCGAACTAAGCTTATTCCTCTCTTGGTCTTTCATTTTTTTTCATTGTATAAAGTCTATATATATATTCTGTTTTCGTTTATACCGTTGCAGATCCACGCGTGCTAGAGTTTCATCGTGCACGCCAGTCTTCAAACTCTATCCGGCTTTAGCACAATGCGAACCCTTACGCTTCTAACGTCTTTCGCCGTTGGAGTTTCTGCTGGCACTGTCTCTGCCCCAATTGTAAAGCAAAGATTCCATCATGAATCGTCCCTCCACAGCCGCGACACTCTCAGTCTCGCTGCTCTGAACAATATCACAGGGGGTGGCTATTACGCCGAATTTCAAGTCGGTACCCCAGGTCAGAACATCAGCTTCCAGCTTGACACTGGTAGCAGTGATACCTGGCTCAACTCAGATGAGACCGACCTCTGCAACAGCAGAACCGAGCAAGAGACCATTGGCCCTTGTATGACTACATGTAAGTTAGTCTCCCATCTCACCCAACGAGACTCTTATCTTCTCTAGTTAAACCTGACCAGAGTCGTACCTATAAACTGGTCGACCGTGATGGATTCGACATTACCTATCTTGATACCCGCTCTATCAGTGGTGATTACTTCAATGACACCGTCACCATCGATGGGAAAAGCATCAAGCAGCAGAGACTAGGTCTCGCTTCGAAATCTGTTCGTCCAACCGGCCTGATGGGCTTGGGCTTTTCTGCAAATGTTGTCGCCAACGTGACATATCCAACCATTGTCGAGAATATGGTGTCTCAGGGCCTGATCGGCCGCGCTGCCTTCAGTCTCTGGCTGGTATGGCACCAAGGAACAACAATAATTAGCTCCTGACTAATAAACCCATAGAACGACCTCGGTGCTGAGCAAGGAACTATCCTCTTTGGCGGTCTTGATACTAAAAAGTTCATCGGCAAGCTTGCAACTTTGCCCCTTTTGCCTGATCCTTCTACTCTCAACCTCACTCACTTCACCGTCGCCTTGGAAGGCTTCGAGGTCAAGACACCAAAGGGCCAGGAGATCAAGGTAGAAAGTCTCAGCAAAGACACCACCGCCATTCTCGACTCTGGTGCTACCGTCTGCCTCTTGCCCGAAGCCCAAGTAGGACCTATCTACAAGGCCTTCAATGTCCTGAGTGTGGAGGATGTCGCTATCCCCTTTGTAGACTGCGCCTACGCCAAAGACAAGGGCAAGGGTGTTAGCTTCGACTTCAAGTTTGACGGCAAGACAATCTCCGTTCCCATGAGCGAGATGGTCATCAATGCCTTCCCCGACAAGCAGGAAATCTTCGACGACCCTCAAGTCTCTTCCTACTTCAATGATTGGGACAGCGTCTGCATGTTTGGAATCAGCCCTGTTAGTCAGTATGGTCTCACTGGGGGCGTCACTCTTCTTGGAGACACATTCCTGCGTTCTACCTATGTTGTTTATGACCTGGCAAATGAACAGCTGGGCATCGCTGAGGCGAACCACAATACTGACGAGTCAAACATCGTTGAGCTTAAGGAGAAGGACACCAAATTCCCGGATGTCACTGGTGTCGAGGGTGAGCCATCTATTATGCCCGTTTCATTCTTATTCACTCCTCAACTAACACATTTCTAGACACCTCCAGTTCTAAAGAGGACGACAATGCTGCCGGTCATTTGTCTCCTGCTTCCATGGTGACGCTCATCGTGGCTGCTGGTATTGCATTGACTCTCTTGTAGCTATGACATTAGACTGGCAATAGAAGTTGAAAGCCAGCGTCAGACGTTGCAATCGGAGTTCGCGCATGTACATAGAATCCCAAGACAATGGCTGGTTTCGTCAAGTGCTGTATTTAAAAATGATACTGATTAATTGAAGATGTGCGCCTGTCGCTGGCATGTCGAGTTGCGTCCTCAGTTCCACAGCAAAATCTGAACGCCTTTACCTCTATCTATGTATATCCCAATTTACAATTACATGGCCTTTGTGTCAACATCTCAGCCCATCTTGTTGTACCGCTCCCGTGCCCTGTCCTGCACCGTGTTTACATATTCAGCGTAACTGTTCTTTGTCTTACGTTCGGCCAATTGCGCTGCGTCGCCAAGATTGCCACCCTCAGCGCCCAATCCAACGCCCTCCTGGTAAGCATTTGTCTCGATGGCCTCGGTACGCCCATCTCCGTTGGCTCCAAGCCCTGCACCGGTTGACCATCCCATCTTGGCCAGCATACCTGCTCCCTTAGACTGAACGGGCTTCGGAGGCGGCGCAGCCTCTTCCGCTTTCGGGCCCGACTTGAGTTTACCTTGTGGTGCGGCTGTTGGCTTGGTGGGCTGGTTGAAGGCAGCTCGCCTCTCTTTAGCACGATCGCGATATTGCGATGTCACAGCCGCCGAGTCGGGGTTCTCCTGGGCCTGTTTCTGAAGTCTCTTGTCGCGTGCTGCTAATCTAGGCAATGCCGCTTTGACTTGTTCCTCATTTTCCATCGCGTTCTTGTGGTTGCGCGATTTTTCATGAATGTTCACTTCATCCACGGATTTGTACTTGCGCATGCAAATCAGGCACATCAATCGATCACGATCGACATAAGAGACTGGTGCATCTCCAGAGGCTGAAGTCGCCTGTGTCGTGCTGCCGGGAGTATCCGCCTCATCTGGTGAGCCCTGCTGGTTGGGAGCCGCATGCTCTGGAGGTCCAAGTTTCTGTGTCCCTGAAAGTGAGATCTTAATAGCACTCTGAGGCCTCGATGATTCTCTTCCTGAGCCTGACAGGTTTATGAGAAGTGGGGTCCGATTCACATCGCTGAATTCAGCCTTGTCCTGTCTTGCCAGTCTGGCATCTTTCTCGACGCGAAGCTCATCCCTCTTGCGCTGCCACATGGCCATTTGGCCCGCCATCATTGGCACAGACTTCTTCGTAGAAGAAGCAGCGAGACTTCCCTCCGCTTTGCGCTTCTTTGACTTTTTATCGGTGCCATCTTCCTCGGTTGTTTTTGAGGCACCTTCACCTCCAGGAGGCTGCTCATTAACAACCTGCGGGCTCGGATACACATGGTAGTCTCGGTAGCGAACACGAAGGTTGGGGTTGAGTAAGGGCCTGAACGACAGGTGCTCGATTTCCGGTGTAACTTCGCGTTGTTCAGGCAAGAAAACTCCCATGTGAGTGCTGGATACTGTCACTGGGCATGCTGCAACAGTAAATGATCGAGATTTGTGGAATTTCGTCATCGCGGCCGATGCGTCTTCCACCGTCCAGAACTCAGCAAACCCATATCTAAAGGATTCGTTGGTGTGCGCGTCACGCATGAGAAAGACTCGATGAAGGGAACCAGGCCGAGCGCCGTAGCCTGTCGTGTCACCTGTCGGGGCTGTGGACTTCAGTTTCGGTGCACCATTAGACGTATCCTTGGTTTGGCTGGGCTTCACAAGCTCCAGTCGCTTCATGTCTTCGGCCAGCATGTCTTCAGTCACAAATGACGCCAAGGGGTATACAACAAGGATCTGTGCGGGTACATCCGAAGCATCTGCCATGCCTGTGAGGCTCAATTGCCAGGCTGGGGCCAGAACTTCAACATTAGCTTTATCGTTACTAAAATGTTCGGCCGACTTACCAGCCTGTGGGCCGCCACAAATCTTGCATTTGGTTCGGGTAGAATAGTTGGAAAAGTCACACTATCTCGTTAGTGGTTGTGCAGCTGAAGCTATGGGAGCACACCTACAGTAGGACAGATCCAGTCGCCGCTAGGAACTCCCCGAGCATCGGCTTCGTCGCGTGCATCGCGGTTCCGAGCGTAATGAATGTACGCATCAAATCTCCCTTCTGGGACGTCATCAGTGGAATGCGCCATCTCAACAAGAAGCTTTGGATAATGTTCTCTCATAAAAGCAACAGCATGGTCAACTTCCTGGAACTGCACAAACGCTCTGCGATTTCCTGTTCGTGCGTATCAGCAACAAGAACGTGAAATGCCAAGCACATCTTACTGACCCTTGGAAGCGGAAACGCGCACGTCAATTGAGGGGAACTCGGCGGCAACTGAGTTGCTCAGAATACTGTCGCGCAGCTATAGGCGGGAGAATTAGTCTTGAGAACTGGCATCAACTGGTTTCAAGGAATATGTTGCGCCGCTGGCGCCGTCTAATTGAGGACAAATGCAAAGGACAACAGCAGCCTTTTGTCCGTCCTCCAAAGCAGTGAGGCTCGAATCCATGAGGCCCAGAAGGCTGCATTTGGTTCTTGTAACAATTGGCTTAGACCGATAGGGTACCAACCTCGTTCGAAGATATACTAAAAGGCAGGCCTTCAAGAATGACAGTGTCGCTAGGCTTGCCAGCATCTCGCGTTGGGCTACCGGAGCGACCGCGGTTATGATAGCTTCCTGACGGAGACTGTGATCGCGGATCATTGCCGTCGCGGTACCGTCCTCTGCCACTCCGCTTGTCGTCCTCATGAAGTCGTTGCTTTTGGTCGTTGCCGTTGTCTACGTAGCCATCATCATACATGCCTCGATAGTCATGTTCGTCGCGAGAGTTGTAGCGTGCTTCTCGAGATGCGCCGCCCCTTCTTGAGTATCCAACATCGTGACGGCTAGACCGGTTGTCGTAATCGTAGTCGTGGTCCCTTTCGTCATCCCGGTATCGAGAATTTCTCTCTTGAGGATCGTCGCGAAAAGCTTGCTTGGGCGGAGACCTGGAATGATCTCGCCGTCCCGTGGGGAAGTTAGCTACGAGGCTCAAATCATCCATGAAGGTCCTTCTCGAGTTTCCCATCTGTGCCTGAGGCTCGGGTCATGTGTTTACCCTCCCGCGATCGGTAGCCGGCATCTCGGTCTTGAAATTCGTCGCTCATGTTCATCTTTGTTTCTTAGTCGTCCCTCGAGCGATCGGGGATCGCATTTGGTGGTCGTCGCGCACAGCAGCTTCGGCTAACGCGGTAGGTATCCTTTGTCAATTCAAGGTGATGTCGGATTTAGAAGCGGTTGGATGTGAAAAGAGGGGGAAAGAAAGAGTTTAATTATGATGAAAATTGTATAAACGAAAGTCAGAAAAGTCAAGGCGGCAGGCAGGAATAAGATGTCGAAGTGGGGCTTAGTCATCACGACGTGATGCGCTCATGTTAGTGCCATCACCAGCGATGAACTTGGGCACGCAATCATACTACCTCAGGTACCTAGAACCATGGCAGTATCAAGTAGTATGACTTGACTTCTGAGCCTTATACAAACCAAGCCCACTCTTGCTAGAACAACTCCGACATACAAACTCATTCTTATCTCATCTCATCTCTCCTCCCCAACATTTACCTAACTGAAAATGGCAACTCAAGAAAAGGTTCAGGATCTTTGGGAATTATCAGAACCAGACTGCTATGTCGCTCTGACTCACAATCATCTCAATGCCCAGGCCATCATGGACCGGGTGCGCAGCCCCTCAGCTGGCGCAATCGTGCTATTTGCAGGTGATGAGTTCTTGTCTCTCAAGGGCCTTGATTGCCTTGATTCACAGCGGAACTGACCAAACCCAGGTACCACCCGGGATAACTTTGCAGGAAAGCCAGTGAAGGAGCTACAGTATACAGCTTATCACCCCAGAGCTCTCAAGTCCATGATGGCCATTGCAAAGGACGTTCGCCACAAGCATGGTCTCCGCGGGGTAGCCATGATCCATCGCCTCGGACCTGTACCTATCGCGGAAGAGAGCATACTAATCGCCGTCTCATCACCTCATCGACAAGCGGCGTGGAGAGCTGGTGAAGAGGCGTTGGAAGAGTGCAAATCCAAAGTGGAAGTTTGGAAACGTGAGGAGTTTGAAGGTGAGGAGGGGATATGGAGAGCAAACCGAGACGGAGCTATCGGACAGCGTGAAGAAAGCTAATGCCATTTTACACAAACTTGAAATAAACGCGATATTTTAATAATTCATCTTGTTGAAATCAGCAACATTCGGATGCTACTCTTCTGTCCGGCATGAGCATGACAGATCACCTTGCCTCTAAACCACCAACGCTACCATGCTCCGGGCGTCCCACTATCGCCAAACCTAATTCCAATGATACACAAAAAACATGTTTTTGACTTCAAAACATCACGACTCTGTCTTTGGTGTTTCCTTCTGGTAGGCAGGCGGAGGATCTCGTATGAGCTCAAAGGGACATCGGGGAGGATATTTGATTCCGCGCACTCCACCATACATCACTATCGCTTGTATAAGTACTAACGAGCAGACGGCCTGAGGCGAGAACTTATACATACTGATGTGTCCGTCGTAAGCCTCGGTAAATGTAACATCAATGCTGAGGCCTCGAATATCGATGTCTTCTGTGAGTGCCGTGGGATAGACGATGATGCCATATTCGGCATGGAGGACTCGCCAAAACGAAAGAGGAAGCCTGAGTCCAGTGAGTTCAATGTTCCTGTGTGTTGTAGGTAGTGAAAAACTACGTACTTGTACTGATTGTGTTTGATGCAAGCGTGAACAAACAAGCACACGGTCTCGAGAACCAAGTGTCCATCATTGATAGCATCGTCCAGTTCATCCGCTGCGAGGTCATGCACCCGTTGAAGACGCTCCTTAGAGTATTTCATGGCTTTTTTCCACCCCTTGGCGATTTTTTCGAGGTCCGTAACTGGCCGCGCCTCCATTTTTATTGATTTTGTACCTTCAGTTGGGGATTTTGAGATACCAAATGGTAAGGTGGTGTAAGTGGTTTCTGTTGTGGTTGTTGCACTATCCTCCGCCTACCTACCAAGAGCTTGTGGTGAGTGTCTGAAGACCTGAGAAATGATAAGTAATCATGAATGGGAGAGAATGATTTTGGTATTGAAAATGGAAGATACTCAGTTGTGAGGACCTCTTTGACTCAAATATCCAGTTCCTACCTAGTACCTTACCTACTTAAGGTAGGTACCTACCATATTCTTCTCACATAATAGATCAGGGACCATCAAGGTATCTCCTGTCTCCACGCCATACGCCATCACGGCCATACCTACCTTACCTTAATCATTGATCACTAAGGTACTAAGGTAGGCGCCTATCCTATCAAGACAGCCTCCAAGGTCCTCATGCCTTATTTCACCTTGGATGTACGTGCCTACTGATTAAGCGTGGGGTTCATCATGACTTTGCATGAGGGGGAGGGGCAATCTCGTGAACCCTTCTGGCCACTTCCTCATAATTATCATGTCATCATGCCATGCCAACTCTTATTACAAGGTCTCCACAAAGTTTTGTTCCTTAGGTACCTTACTTAGGTAGATAATTAATAGATATGTACTATAAGTGCTAAAATAGTAGATAGGGTATCGATATTATATAGGTAGCTGAGGCTCAATTGCCTACTAACTCATACAGCTGAGGCACCTCCGGAGGTCCCATGTGGGTTGGTATATGTATAAGTACTAGGTCATCAGGAAAAAAATTCAGATCGCTCATGGTATCTCTTCACTCCGTCTCCATCAACCCAACACAATCCGTAGTATTACAGGCATCTAAACACAGCCATACAATGCTCCCTTCTTACAAAGCGTAGTTTTCGGTATGTAAGAAGATCTCTTCAAGCTCGTCATCTCCCCAGATCTCCGCCTGGAGTCGGGCAACCGTATTGGCGACACCAACTCTCATAGAGGGTGGGCCACATACGAAGACTGCCGTGCGTCGGCCAAGGATACCTCGTCCATCAGCACCTCCTGTCGCCCATTCCTTCAGCATGTAGCCCAGGTCAGGGCGGCCATACTCAACGCTCCATCCTCCATCGATCTGATGAGGCACAGGGAACGCGAAGCGCATCAGACTCTTTTGAAATTCGGTTGGAGTTTGGGGGAAGCCGAAGTCAAAGCCAGACGGGGGACCAAAAGTTGACGTTGGTCGCGGTCTTCCGGCTTCAGGGTTAGCTGTCCTCAGGTGAGCAAGCTCAGGAGCCCGGACTGGGAATGCTTCCTCTTCCGTAGGGAACGACTCTGGAAGTCTTCGAGGAGACCTCGGCGCGTAGTTAAACTGGGGTGGATTATCTTGCTTCATGGGTCTGAAATGGAACTCCGGGTCGTGTTTAGTGGGTTCTTCGCTGTCACCAAGGGGAATTTTCTTGTCCTCGGGATAACCGTGACCCTCAAGTCTTCTCAGAGCCTCATCCTGGTTGGTAGGAGGTGGCCCTGGAGGAGGAGGAGGGATTGAGTGGGGTTGCAGGTACTTCTGTTGAGGGAGGGCTGTGATACGGTCCTCGTCCTCGGCCCGTAGCTCCCTCTCACGCTCAGGGTCACCCTGAGCTTCGGATTGGATCAGGGCAGAGTTTCTCTTGGAAGCGATGCCCGCAACAAAACCGTCGAGCTTGTCATGGAACATATGACTCAAAGCTCGGGGTCCATTGGGACCACCTGGGCCAACCTGACTGAATGTTCCTGGCCCCTCCATACCTGGCCTCGCTCTCACAGCCGATGTTACAAAGAACTTGCAAGTGACGCTCTCGGGAGGGGCGGCCTCGCGACAAATTCGCAGCTCTTCTCTGAACCAATCCATAGCTTCAAGTCGCTTGAGAGCCCAGACGACAACAACCTTTTTGGTGATGGCCTTGCCATCCCTCATTCTCTTGATGAGGTTGAGAAGCTGTGACACAAGGGCAGTGATGCCACTGCCGCCGGCAATCAGGATGCAGGTGTCGAAGGCAGCTAGATCACGGCGCATACCGCCATATGGGCCATCAAGAAACGCGCGGTAGGTATGGAATGGTCCTTTCTCAATAGCAGTATCAAGCACCTTGCGTGTAAATCCACCATAGGGTCTGAATACCAGAGTACAGTCGCGGTATTGCTCGCCGTACTCTGATGGGAAGTCATCGCTGCAAAGCGATGAAATGGTGAAAGGATGATTCTCAAAGATGGAGATACCAGGCATACGAAGATAAACGTATTGGCCAGGCTTCCATTTCATCTGCGTTGGGATTGTAACTTTGATGGCGTTTTCTGCCATGAGGGTAATAGCGGCCTCGTCTCCAATCATGAAAGACATACGCCAAGGCTTGAGCCAGTTAAGCTTGAACATCCTTATGAAGTAACAGAATGCCCAGATACCTATTGTTGCATAAAGGTAGGCCCACGACATGAGGAAGTTCTTCGTGTGCCAGAAAAGGAGACCAACGTAGACGATTCCCACCGGTACGTGGAGAACCACAAAGATCTCGTAGGCCGTCCTCCTGATGAACGGCAGTGATGCGACACATAGCCAGATAAGGGGTACAAGACAGGCGATGCCAGTGCCATAAATGATGCCACTGCCACCAGGAAACAAGCGCTGAAACACCTTCATTCCACCGTCATCCCATACAGGCTGGATATAAAAGGGAATGGCGTGGACGAGGGACAGAAACAGACAGAGGTAGCCTGCCCATCGGTGGAAAACATTAAGCCGCTCGGGGCCGATGCCAATAATAGCAGTTAGGATATTTGCCTTCATGCTGGTTGCGATGATCCATGGTGTCAAAGCAATCGCAATCATGCCGGCTCTAATCGCCAGCGGAGGCGATCCGAACTGAATGCTCTGCCAGTATAGAGGCTGTTGCAAGAAGCAATAAAGGACGACAAAGGCGAGCGTAATGAAGACAGTAGTAAGAACTGCCAATGAGGAGAAGGTGATTCGGCGTTTTCCAATCACCAGGTCCGGGATAGGACGATAAAAGATCCATCGAAATAGAGCCAAGGTATCGTTGATAATATTCACAGAGGAAAAGTGTGCTTTCGGTCGGAAGTTCTTCTCGCCCATCATGTCATGACCTTCCGGGAAGAAATGCTGGCTCTGGGCACTGCGCATCCCAGACATGGCTTCTACCTCAGCATTGTAGAGGTTTTGGTAGTGCTCCTCGACCTCCTGCTTGTAAATAGCTTGTCGAATCTTGTCCTGCCAGAAGTGCCAGATACGCATAATGAGAACAGTGCCCATCAAGGCGAGGGCGAAATAGGACCATCCCCGGCCGTATTTACCAGACTTCTCCCATGGGTCTATTGTATGCGCCTGGACTAAACCAGGCGGGCTTGTGGGTGTTAGGGGAATAGAAATACGCTTGATGAGGCCGGAGAAGGTCCTTGTAGCCTCGTCCATATATGAGTTGGGAGCCATTTCGACCAGCGTTAAAGCTCAGTGAATTTTGGTGGTATTTGGCGACGGAGCGCGGAACAGGCTTTTTAATTCGACATCAACAGCGGTGATTTCGTATATCCTTATGCGTGTGATTTAGGTAAGACGAGACCAAGGGCATAAGACGGCAACTTGGCTGACTGGTCTACTGAACCATCAATGGATGACGATCTGTTGAGTTGCGCCCAGGTGAAACAGTCAATCGGCTCAAATCGAAGAATTCCAGACTCTCCGATTAGAGGTGCAAAGGCAATAACACAGATAATAAACGAAAGGATGTGAACGCCTTGAACTTAGGGTATTGGGAAGCAGGGTCTTAAGACGAGGAGCTGCAGTGGAGTCTAAATGGGCATGCGGCCGAATATATGGCCTCAGGCGATCGGATCCTCACCGTCGAGCGGAGAATGGTAGAGCTGCAGAGGTAAGGCTCAGCAAACATATTGTGGCTCTTGTGATACGGCGGCGGCAAGCATGTCACTACTGTACAGACAGACAGGGATAGGAAGAGGTGGACTTCAAGATTGACATGCGGGAAGAGTCTGTGCAGAAAACGAGTCAATACCAAGGACCAGCGGCTGACGGAGCTCTGATATTGGCCAGCTCATGAAATGCCGTCTCCCCATGAGTGGATCATTCGGCTGTCACACAGCCGCGAGCTGGCGTGGTTGAGAGAACCAGACGCAGGCGGAGTGATGAAGGTGGGTGACATGCAGAATTAAGAGAAAGGCCAACCCATAATGAGAGAAACACGATGGCGGGATGTGGATGTGTTCTGGTTGAGGGGACCGGGATGCAGGCTCCAGGTCTGCATGTTGGCCGGGGATCATCATCAACGATGGCTGGGGCATGTCATGCTGTTTCTCTGCTCGAAATTTCTCAAGAAAAGTTGTTTTTTTTTAAGACAAAGGCTTCATTGTGTCTTTCTCATGACCGATGTGATACTGTGGTTAACGCTATAATAGCTTCACAATAAAATGAGACCAGGCGCTTCCTGTAGGGGACGAGAAATTAGCATTGTGATAATATAGCTGCCGAATGTTTAAGCTCTCAACGGCTGTTGGCTCATCCACAACCACGGGAAAGATGGGCGTCTGAATAAGGCTCAGGATTGGGTGCTGGAAACTCCCGACACATCTGGCCAAGATGTTCCTGGCACTCGAGCCGTGATCCAAATTCTTGCTTGAGCCATCTGCGTTGGTCTATTCCCCCCTCCAAAGACGGGTAATTGCTCTTAGAGGCCGCTGATGGACTTGGGGGCTGAATGGTAGTCTAGAGGAGACGAAGCAACCAGGGTGGAGTCTTCAAGATGTAACGCTGTGATGAGATGCGATAGGCTAATGTGATTGGCCGACAGACGCAGTGACGATCCTTGCAGGTTTTCGATGGCTTCTTCAGCGGGCGGTAAAAGGCGAGTTCTGATTCGCTCTTTGAGGTGATTAGCCTTCTAGAGATTTAATCGTTGCCGTCCTTCGATTCGTGCACCGCTTCCTTCTTTCAAAGCCTCGAGCCTCATTCGAGGATTCCCTTGTTCGTATCGGGCATTTAGAATCTCAAAATGGTCGAGAATCATCCGAGCGTAAGCTAATATGATGATGGGCCAGGAACGGTTTGCGTCGATGTTGAAAGAGTCTCTACAAGTAGTCGTTCGATGATGTATCGAGAATGCCTGAACCAACAGAGAGTCGCACGACATCATCATGGCCGTTAAGCATGTTGGTGATGTGTTGCCTCCCATGCACGGTTTCTGCGGACCGCGGCGGGATAAATGCCATGATGTGAGGGGACCAACAAAGGATCCAAGCTCCCTGTCAAATTTTTGCTGTCCCCTTTGCCACGCCTCATAGATACCTCATGATGTACAGTAGGTGTCGGATGAGACGGAGCATGTTGTTGGTGATGTTGGTTTACTTGTGCTTGTTGTGACTGTCGATCTTCGGTGTTGGTGATTGAACTTTTGACAGTGGGGGATAATGTAATGGGAAAGGAGGTCGGCAAGTCCCATGTCCGAAATAACGAAGAGCATTCTCGATAGAGAAGTTGTGACGTTGGAAAGCGAAATTCCAATACCTACCTTAGCCACAAGTCTTACGGCCAGGAAGTGGACTATCTCCATTGATTTTCCGAAAGTCAAAATGTCCCTGTAGCAATACGCGAGGTGTAGCCAAATGCAATACCCAATTGAGCCAAATGAAATAGCACTAGGTAGTTTAGTAGTTTGTCAAATGCAGTTGTTGAGATCGCGAAGTGTCCCAAACCAAATTTAGCCTCTTTGGATAACTTACCCTGCGTTGGAGCTTGAGGTCAGCCAGCCTTACACCTGGTAGCCTATCTGACTGGCCAGAGCTCAACTGCACCCCACCGAGGACCCCACCGAGGCTGCGAACATATCTCCAACTTTTCATCATCCATTTCTCATATCACAAGTCTACCACGGTTGGAACCCAGACTTACAGTAATTTCTGACCGAGGGTCCAGCTTAACTCACTACTATGGCCTCCACCAAGGGACTCACAAGGACGACTTTCGCCAAGCTGTCGCCTCATCCGTACCTGCTTGCCAGTCTTGATCCCGCCTCTGATGATATTCGCCCAGCTCGAAGCAATGGCCGAGCCCGGAACGAATCTCGCAAGCCAACAGTCAACTTAGCAAGCCTGTCACACGCTCATGGGAGTGCTGTCGTTCGCGTCGGCGACACTACCGTCATTTGTGGTGTACGAGGCGAGACTATCCTAACACGCAACATCCCGAATTATCGTGTCTCCAATACCGAGACCGAGTTGAAAGACTACGACCTCCTAGTGTCTAACATTGAGCTTGCTACGGGTTGCGCTCCTCAGTTTCTCCCAGGTGGTCCACCAAGCACTCTTGCCCAGACTCTCAGTACACGCATGTACTCCCTTCTTCACAGCTCCAGAATTATCAAGCCTGATGACCTGCGAATATGGCACACTCCACCATCAGAAGACCTCGAAGATCGCATAGAGGAGGACGGAGAGGACACAAGCAGCGAGAACCAATCCGTTGTGGCTTACTGGGTGCTCTACATTGATATCTTTTTCATTTCATTCGATGGAAACCCATTCGACGCCGCATGGGCTGCTACAATGGCTGCGCTACGAAACACGAAGCTTCCTGGAGCGCGATACGACATTGATCGAGAGATGATTATTTGCTCCCACAAGCAGCCCCGACCTCTCAACATCACGAACGTTCCAATCGCATGCACAGCAGTTGTCTTTACCGGCAGAGAAACCGACCGACCCACTGACGGCAGGTTCTGGCTACTCGTTGACCCAGACAGACTTGAAGAATCACTCTGCGACGAGAGTGTAACGGTCGTGGTGGATTGCAAGGACGGTGATGTTAAGATCTTGTCCATCTCCAAGCATGGAGGAACTGCATTGACGCCTCAGTTCCTCACGTCAGAGCAATTCTTAGGCTGGGCTTCAAAGCGATGGGAAGAGTTCAGCGCGGCCATCACCCAATCATAGATTAATGATACCCCAATGGAAAGAATATGCATCACAATTGCTCACAGCCGTGGCTTTTACCATTATAATCAAGAACTACCTAACTGAAGTAAGTTGGATCAAGAAATGTGTCGAGGCCATTCGACCCACCCTTTCAGACTTTATTCTAGGGCAGGAGATACCGGAAGACAAATTGCTCTGCCACTCATAAAGTGAGTAGTAATGAAACTACCACGCCACGAGCAATGTTCCGCCAGAAGAGGTAGACATTGCGTAAAGGGCTGAGCGGATGGTGAGGAAAAAAGAAGAAGAGAAAGAGAAAAAAATCTTGGCCAATCCTTTTTCATTGCTGGTAGTTGAAATGCACGGGCCAACTGTTTTTATTTACTGATCCCCACTTACTGCTTAGCAACCCTGCCCCACCTGAAATCTTCTTCAAACTTCGCGCATCATAAAAAGGCTGATCAACTTCCTCTCCCTTCCTCTCCTTCTATCCTCGCAATCTCAACCTAAGCATGGAATCCCTCTCAGACACCCTATGGGATGTAGTGATCAGCGGCACTGGGCTACAACAGTCCCTTCTTGCCCTGTAAGCTTTGGATTCCATTGTTGAGATGTTGCCTCGGTCAGACTGACCCAGTCTTCATTTCTGAAGAGCTTTGTCGCGCTCAGGCAAGAATATTCTACACGTCGATCCCAACAACTTCTATGGAGGCAGCGAAGCCGCGTTCAGTCTTCAGGAGACAGATGAGTGGGCTGAGAAGAATCGGTCGACAGAGCCCTCCCGGTTGTTCTCTTCTGCCGAAGTAAAGCGAGATGCGGACGCTTTGGGTGCTACGCGATCCTATACCTTGGCTCTCGCGCCACAGCTGATACATTCGCGGTCGAAGCTGGTGACTCAGCTTGTCGACTCGAAAGCATTTCGCCAGATCGAATTTCTCGCTGTCGGTTCCTTCTACATCTTCCAGCCACCTTTAGATTCCTCGTCGACACCGTCGCTCAGTCGGATACCATCGACCCGCGAAGATGTCTTTTCCAACAAGTCCATTCCAGCTCGGTCCAAGCGGTCCCTGATGAAGTTCCTCAAGTTTGTGCTTGACTTTGATTCGGAATCTCATATCAATACATGGCAGGCGCATGCTGATGAGGAGCTGGGCCAGTTCCTGGCCTCAGAGTTCAAGCTCGATGCTGCACTTCAATCCTACATCATCACGCTGACGCTGAGTCATGATGGGAAGGTATCGGTCAAAGATGGCTTAGCCGCTATCAACCGACATATGACATCGATGGGCGTTTTCGGTCCTGGCTTTGCTGCAGTCTATCCCAAATGGGGTGGATTGTCAGAGGTGGCTCAAGTGGGCTGCCGTGCTGCTGCGGTCGGTGGTGCAATTTATATGCTGGGATCTGGCATAAAGAATCTGAAACGATCGGAGCAACCCGATGCTGCGCTGGAGCTCTCATTCACGAATGATATCGATGTCAAGGCCAAATTGGTGGTCCAAGCCGCCGATGCAGCTGACGTTAGCAGCATTCGAATCAGCAGGCTCACTGCGGTCACAAAGTCAAACTTGTCTCCGGTCTTTGAACTGCTTACTGACGGCGCTCCCACGCCCGCTGTCGCAGTGGTGGCATTTCCTTCGAGCATTGTCACCATTGGGGACGAAAGGCAACACGACTTTCCAGTCTATGCTATGGTACACTCAAGCGACACTGGGGAGTGCCCTTCTGGACAATGTGAGTTGCACCTTATTCTTTTTTTTTTTTTTTTTTTCTCTCCTGGTGTTATGATGATTCACATACCGAATACTTATCTACATTGTCTGAATCCTAATGACGATCATTATCTCTGACAACCTGATGCACACCTCGCACTTTTTATTACTGTACTTGATACATGATTAAAAGACAATCATGCTAACGAAGGGTCAAACAGATGTTATATATCTCAGCACTGTCTGTACCGCATCAGCGAAATTAGTCCTCAAAAAGGCTCTTTCGTCTCTGATTGCCGCTGTTTCCAATGATCAAGATGTGCCTTCACCCATCTACCAGGTATACTACGAACAGAGTGGTGGATCAAACTCTTTGACCGTAGATAGAGACATTGCTACCTTTTCCCTCCCGTCGCTGGGTCTAGCATTCGATGATTCCATCCTTGACTCTGTTCATGAGGCTTGGAAATTGATTACTGCTGAGTCGGAGGGCACATCGGCTCATTACATGCAGTTCGAAGATCGAGAGGGCGGAGTGGATGATGATCTCTTCGACTAGATGATATCAATAATAAAAATAACCCTGTGCGAGATATTTCAATTTTGTTTTGTTAAACATGATAATGTATCGAGCGCTTGCCCACTGAATGAATATCTTGCTTTACGGACCAGAAATTCCCCATTGCTGCCTCGTTTCCCAGCCCCAAATCAAGATATATAACGGACCATATCCCACGTATGCTGTCAATACCTATGATCCCATTCTGCTTACATGTCAAGTTTTCCCCGAACTCCAAAAAAATCGATGACTGATTTCCCCTGCAAATGAAATGGGCAACGCCGCGTGAAATCATAAGTCATTGCCAATAAACGTCGTTTCTGTCGTAGGCTTCATCGCCATGCGTCTAGAACACTCACATGAACGAGTACCGATTGAAGCCTCGGTCCAAAAACAAGTCTAGGCCAGCTCGTCGGCCATTTCGACCTCTTGCTGAGGAAGAGTGAGGCCAATACGGATGGTGCCGAAGGGCTTTTTGTCCGCAATTCCATCTTGCTCGATAGCAATGGCGTTCTTTGTTGCAAGAACGAGAACATGCATGAAAGCCTCCGATGCGAACTTCTTGGAGTTGGCAGGGTCATCGAGCTCATCGGTAAGAGTTCTGAAATCAATCCAGCGACGGTCAGCTTGGTCGCAAGAACGAGTATATCCTTTGGACTCCACACGAGAAGTGGCATAGCCTAAAAAGTCAAGAGCAGAGGCATCAATGACTGCATCAGATCCCTGTGTGTCGTCGCCATTGCCAAATTCGACATCTCTCATGCATTCTTCATCGTCGATAGAAGAATCTTGGGAACGGAGCATCGCCAAGTCGTCAGAACCATGTTGCAGCCCAAGCTGATCACTCCAGCGCTCAACTGGGCGAATTGCACTCCCGCGGGCATGCAGGGGACTTGGAGCAGGGAATCTTTTCTGTACGCTACCCTGTTCCCGAATAGACGAACCAGGTGCAGCTGAGGGAGGACGACTCCAGGGAGCCATGGATGAGGAGTGCCGATCTTCAAGACCCTTTGCTGCATCCATTCCCATCTCAGGGGCAATGTCTTCACCAAGCATGATAGCACCCATGTCATAATCAACACCACGTCCGAGCTCGTTGGCATGGTCAACCTTCTGACGGACATTCCGTGCTTCATTGTGTTCGTTTTCAAAAGCTTCAGCAGAAGCACGGCGCCGGCCCTGCGTCATAGGTTCTGGTTCTTGCTCGGGATTCTTTCCCTGCAACTGTGCCAAGAGAACCATACCAGAGAAGTGTTCTGCGAGGGGGTATGCTGCCCCTGAGCAAGCTCTACCAATACCTGCGAGCCCAATGTCGAAAAGAAGAGCCTTCGCGTTGTGGCGTGCCTGAGCGACAGTGGTAGTAGGACGGGGTTTGTAGTTGGCCTTCATGTTGTCAAGATAGTTCATAGACCAGCTTCGCATCTCTGTTGCAGCAACATGATCCTTTCCGTCAACCATTTGGCGAATTCGACGTCGCCTTTGACGTCTCAGTGGTGCTTTGGCTTCCTCGGTCGAAGCTGATTCAGAACTGAGCTCAGCCGAGGAAGTGGCCTTTCTAGCAACAGGGCGCTTGGGGAAAGGTTCAGCGTCGGGCAAGGCATCTTCACCCATGATGATCACATTGTCCCCTCCAAGGGGCCCATTTTCGGCACAAATGCCGGCTGCGTCGGCAGCTTGAATCTGGGGTTGCTCTTCGAACGCCGCTGTTCCAGGAAGGGGAGGGAGTTGTGGTTCCATGTCGCCGAACTCAATGAGGTTGCCGTCCAGGTCAAAGTTGAGATCAAGACCTGGCATATTTGCAATATCTACGCCGAACGGATTGAAGTCCTCCACAGGGTCCTGTGCATGAAACGGTTTTGCGAAAGGAGAGTCGTGGTCAAGATCCGTTGGGAGACGGTAGCTTCGGCCAGAATGCGAAGACTGAGGAATATCGAAGTTGAGCAGTGAATTGCCCCGACCAGAAGAGCTGGAGCATTGAGTCCTAGGAGTCATTTGAGATACACTGCCCTGTGACGAAAACTTTGTCGATAGAAGAACCAAATCATTAACGCTAGCCAAAAGGTCGAGCTTTGGGATAGTTGACAAAGGATCAAAGGACGGGTCATCCTGCAAGGTGATTTGATGTCGCCTTAGAAGGATATATCAGTATACATAGTTTTGTGACGCAACAAAGGATGTCCTACTTTGATTTGCCCGCGTTTGGGTCTGTTTCACTTGTATCCATAACACGAAAAAAGGTCATCATGTCAGATTGTGTCTTTTCAGCGTCTGAGAGCATGTAACGGCACTGCTGGGCATAGACCCGAGAGACTCCATAAAGGAGGTTTCCTTGGAGACGTAGAGCTAACGGAGCTCCTGGGTCGATAATGGTCTCGCATGCCTTGGGAACATTGACTTGTTGAATTGCCTTGCGGGTCAACCGCTTCTGATTAGACTTGCCCACGGTGGCGACGAGCCTATATTGCAAAGTCAGTGAGTAGAATAAGGCGAAGATTAGTCACTTATACATACCAAATGGTGGCAACCCCATACTGGGTATTGCTGAGGACTAAAGCAATGTTAGTTGTGCCCTAGTCGTGACATATCGTGAGGTGACCTACTCTCGTGGCTATAGAACATGCTACTCCCGAATGCGCCTTGGAATATCTGAAAGAATTCCCGGATCTTCGACTAATAAGGTCAAAAGCAGGTTGCTTAACGTGGAGATTTCGCTCTAAAATGCCCCCCTATCCTGATGGACCGACTTGAAGTTGGTCGCGATGCTGTAGTTAGTAGGTGAGGTTAAAAGCTCAGGAGGTGATGAAGCAGGAAAAGGAGAATAAAATTGGAAGGAGAGAATGGATGATTTTAGTCGCGTGTTATATTGATCAAGAGGGGCGGATCGCGAAGGCAGTTTCAATGCCTGGCAGCCACTGTCAAGCACCTGCCACCTCAGGCAGCAGCAACTAGGAATTTGCAGCACATCTATTATTGAGGGATATCTCGTACTTGTTGACTTCATCAGGGTATAGTTGTTACAATGAGTTATGGCAGTGATGACCGTCTCCATCACCCTCTCTGAGTTAGTACTTAGCTACACTTACAACGCCCTAATGTCAGTATCTCAACATCAGTCAAGACACCTTAGTGGAGAGACTACCTTAGTTATCATAGTAAATTCATCTTTGGACTAAAGCATGAGATCATTGATTATCGAAAAGAAAGGAAAAGCCGGTAAGACAATCTTGAAGTTTGTTCGTGGTGAAGGTAGTTGGTGTCTCTTGACTAACATACCTAGGTAGGTACCTTATCTATAGTGCGATCTTTCGATGATATGTTCCATTTCAAGATATTGTGCGCAGTCTCTAGGTGCGGATGCTAGGTACTCACCTACTTCAGGCCTAAAGCCTTCGTCGCTTCGACCGTGTCGACCCTTGATGCCTCTTACCTTGAGACAGACTTGTCACCTTAATAATTATAAATGATAAACGACTATTCCAATGGCAATACGGTATGAATAATAAAACCGCCTAGGTTCGTGGTCTAGTTGGTTATGATGGCATCTCGTTAACACCGAGAAGGTCCCCGGTTCGATCCCGGGCGGAACCACACTTTTTGCTCACTGGCTCTCCCGCCAAGAGAAACCTGTTCTTTTTGTTCATCTACATTACACTGATCAGCGGGTACATTATGTTGTCAAGGCGGAGTCCCTCTATTTACAGGTGATGCACTGCAATTATCGAATTGGAGCTCTGGGACTCTGCTGTAGACCACACGAATAACAGTCATGAAGTGAATGCTTGCCCAGAGAAATCTGATTACATACAGGAGACTGAAACTCACTTGAAGTTCAATGAACTCAAAAGTCTCGGCCACCTCTGACTACTTGTGAGTTGTTCGAAGGCCAGTTCCGCTCGCAATCAAGGCAGCGCAGAGTCCTAGAAGGGCCACGACAGTCGAGGCGCCAAATGCATATCTCAAACCATCATAGTAAATGAGACATGCCTTGAGTTGCACATCGGGAGGTAATTGACGGATATAGTCAACAGAGTGTCTGATTTGCTCAATAACCTATGTGGAAAAGCACGACTAGCATTTGATCAATGCTTTATGACAGAAGTTGGCGACAAGAAAGAGGGCATACTCTCCATTTGTCTGCTACCTCACTCAATGCGTCAGGCAGACGAACGCTGAGTGTAGTTTGAACGATGGAAGATGTAACTGAAACGCCCCAGACGGTTCCTAGTGAGCGGAGGAGGTACACTGTTGAGGCCGTGACAGCGTGATCCGTAAACTTGTCAGCTGGCAATGCTCCTCAGACAATCATGTGCTTACCGGCGTGATCGAACGAGGCGAGTGAAGTAAACAGTATACCAGGATAAATAATGCCTTGACCAAGGTTTGCGGGAAAGACATAGACAAAGTACTTCCACTTCGAATCTTGAAACTGGAGCAAGGCCACCAAGCCGTTGCCTAGCACCATCAACAGAGCTCCAGTTCGCACAAGAGCAAGTAGTTTGCCCCAACGAGACATAACCACATCAGAAATAAGGCCACCAATTGGAGTCGCCAGTGAAGGAATTACAAGTCGAGCACCAGCTGTGGTGGCCGAGTCAAGCAGAACGACCTGGAAGAAAAGTGGAAGCATGAAAATGTACTCGTGAAGGGTTAGTTTAAATCACTAAACCTGGACAACTCGCTGAAGCTTACCCCATATGCAGCCATGCCTGGACATACGTTTGCACACTGCGTTGCAGTAGGTAGCCTTCCTTGCAGCAAGCGGAGAGGGATAACTGGGATGGCACTCATCGTTTCATCAATGAATAGGAAAAGACCAAATA
This sequence comes from Fusarium sp. NRRL 52700, assembly GCA_013396095.1. NCBI lineage: Eukaryota > Fungi > Ascomycota > Sordariomycetes > Hypocreales > Nectriaceae > Fusarium > Fusarium sp. NRRL 52700. The sequence continues at coordinate 115,935 of JAAQRM010000454.1, read as the reverse complement.
AGAAAACGCTTCCAATCAAGGCTCCAATCACCCAAGTACTAACCCAGGAAAGCCCGTTTCCTCCCATGCTGAGTCCCACAAGTTGAACCGAAATAGCTACGACGAGGAGAAGTGACTCAGAGAAATCGACTCTGTGCCAGACAGTACCTAGATTGCCATCGAGCGAGAGACCTCCAGACTGATCAGAAACGACCAAAGCTCCAATGACCAGAGCCAGTACTGATATAGGCACCTGAAAGAGAAAACACCACCTCCAGCCAATATGGTCGGCAATCGAGCCACCAAATGAAGCTCCAGAAATAGCTCCAAAGCCATATATGCCGTTCTGAAGAGCTTGGTACATGCCGCGCCTCCTAAAAGGAATCATGTCCGAATTGACAATAGTGGCTTTCACATATCAATGGAAGTGAATCAAAAGGTTGGGATTACACTTACCCATTGTCATCAAGCCTCCACCGCCAAAGCCAATCAATGCTCTCATGACATTGAGAAAGATGATGTTGTCCGCAACACCACATCCAAGACATCCAAAGGTAAACGTAATGGTCGAAATAAAAAAACACAACCGTCGTCCAAAGATATTAGATACTCTGCCATAGAGAGGTTGGAACGCTGTGCTTGTGACAAGATATGATGTAGTCAACCATGAGGCTGTGTTTGCGGCATCGAACTCAGAACTGATGACGACATAAGTCGCAGCGGTGATGGTACTATCAAGGCCGCAGAGGAAGACGTTCGACATAATTGCCAACTGAATCCAGACGAACCCACGCGGAGGTTTCCAATTGTCTTCATCGGGAGCTTGAAGAAGCGGTTGATCCTCGCTAGGCTCCAGGGTATGACTTCCACTGTTGCTTTGCTGTGAAGGGCCCAATGCTTCAGGATCCGATCTGTGAGATACGAGTTCCTCATGATGAAACGATTTATTGCGACTGCGATTAGGGTTTAGGGAACAGACGTTGAAACGCTGCGGCTGAAAATGCCTTTTGTATCACGAAAATTGTTAATAAGAAAACTAGCCTGATACAAAATGGGACATCAAACGGGTCGTCAGCCATGACTCAACTTCAAGGAACCAGGAACATTGACGTATTGCAGAGATAAAATCGGGTTGATCGATAGTGAAATCTCGCATTGAAATCACGTATTGGCCGATCCAATAAGAGCCGGTAACTAGATCATTACCTTGTTACACAGAGTAAGATCGGTATCTATGGCATTTGGCAGACAATTACCATCTGTATAAAGAATATTTCATAACTGTAAGTAGTTGTTCCTTCATCACACTCTGTCTCAAACACTCAAAAATGCCCAGAGCCTGGGAGTTATTCGCTCATCAAAACCCATATCATCCTTTCTCTGAGCTTAGCTTCAGACGATCAGAAAGCTGGAAATCAAATTAATATTCGCAGTCTCTTTGTCTAACCAGCAAACGTGAAGAGCACACAATAGTTTGCGACAAGGCCTTGGTAGGCCGCTTTTGAAAGAACTCAGCTGGTCATAGGATGTTGCCCTCACAAAATCCCCCACAATGTGAGAGATATTGATTGTAGACAGTAACAAAGACTTTGGTAATAAAGTCCACCTCAGCATGATTTACACCAGTAGTTGTCTAGACAATCTCATCGACCCCGCCGTCTTATACATTCGTTGTGTGCCAACAAGTGCCTCAAAACCATTGCACTCGCAAAGTTACCCTACAGCCCAAGCTTAGGAGATATACCTAAATCTTTAGGTATTAACGGGTCCACGACCGAATGGCCGTGCTTTATGGCCTTAGGAGCCATCACAGGTCGAGCTGCAGTCATTGTAAGCCTGCTTTGGGCAGGAACACAGTCTGTTGCTGCAAACATCCACTCAAACCAACCACTTACCTTATCTTTAGGTACCTAGGTAGGTACGGATACCTTAGGCACTATAGATATGGCAAAACGCAGCATTCTCACCAACAACCAAGAGAATCATATACCCCGAAAACAAGATTTCCAAGGGCCAACTTGGCGCATCAATGTTGGGCAAATCGTGCGAGAGAGACATCAACAGTCGAAGTTCATCTCGTGCCACAACAGTCACGCAACACCGTCAACAAATCAGCAAATACAAAGAAAATATTGCTTTGATACGGGCTTTCCCGGCAACCCTCTCAGAAAGGGAGGTCACAACTGCGAATAGGACACCACTCACCCTTTCGAATTCAAGGGTCCAACCATCCAACGTAGCCTTACGCTCCCACCTGGCACCTCCTCTTCGGGAGGAAGGAAAACCGAGCTCACCACCACCTTAAAGTCTTTGAATCATATCGTACGACGGTTCTAGTATAATATTAGGTAATTTACTGTTACAGAAATAGCAGTTCTTGATGGGGAGAACTACTTTATTTATTGATCCCCGGTGTCGATTTGATTGACAAACCCTCGAGGAACGAAAAGAGTCGACATCTGTCATTTCCAGCGTTTCCTTTCTATTCCAGCTCCGATGCCAAACCAGGGTGTCATGCACCTCGATGCACGTCAGCAGACACTCACCGCCGTCTATCACTATCAGAGCGCAACCTGCATACTTGTGTGACAGATTGAGCAAGATGTACCTCCAAACTTTGGAATAACGGTCGAGGTTTATTACTCCGTGAGAACCGTGCCGCTTCCCCTGAAGTATGAGTCGCTACTAACTGAATTCAACCGAGGGCCTCGACACCTCGGTGAAATGGGGCCGGACCAGCCGCTTAGAAGCAGATAGATTCATTCCTCCTTTCCCATGAGAGAAAGCGGGGAATATCCAATAGTGCCTCATGAGTAAGGTAGCTGGCGTCGGTACAGGTACTGATAAGATGCGATCTGAAAGTGGCCTTTGATGCCCGGCGGGCTGTTCCTGCATCTGGGATGCGCCAAAAGTCACCAGTTTAGAATTCTATATCTGGTGATCAAGCAAGCCCCCCGCTTTTGATCAGCAACTCTTCACACCAAGAGGCTGACTTATAGCATCTATCAAATGGCTCGAAGCAAAGATGAGCAGGACACCACTTCGTTGAGGTCTTCAGCGCCTTCAGACTTCGATGAATGTGGAGAAAGGACGCCAAGCTAAACCTTTTCGAAGCTGGGAGGAAGAGGTGGGTGTTGAGCTCCAGCAAGGATAGAGGGACTTGGGCGTCACATAGCGTTCTTTGAGAATCCCAAAAGAATAGCCAGGTCTGGCATCATAGGCCGGCCCGGCCACGCGGTTCACAGCGGTTAGGAAGATCGGCAACCTTACTGTAAGGAAATAATGGAAGGACAGGACAGGGCAAGACGAAACGGAAATTTAAACAAACTTGGTCCTGGAAATGCAAGCTCGACGTCAAATACATCATTCAGCTCCACCACTTGGCACAAGCTCGGCCGCCGTCTTGAATAAAACCGGATTGAGATACCGTCAACGTAGTCGTTGCTCAACATTGGCTTCCGTCAGTTACGCTGCTTCTTCAGCTTCTGCCAGGGAACTTCTCACAGCCAAGACGACACCCACCAGCCGTCTTATCCATTAGCCACCTGGACATCTGGACTTTTGCGCCTCTCCCCCCCTGCGCACATAGCCCGATCATGATCCACAGCATACACAACCCCGCCATTCACAGTGGGTAAATGTCCACCGAGGCCTCGCCGGAAAACTGTCCGTGATACCCCGCTATCACCGTATCGTGTCGAAGCATCCATGGAAGCTCGTTATGCCAACTAAGGAAAACGCCCGAACGTATCTTCAGGGGAGCGCGCAGACGGTTGTCCCCAATTAGGGATGTCACTGTGCAGCCTCTAGATCCTCTTGTGCACCCTGCATTCGCAATTGTTGGAGTTGTGGCGGTTGTACAGAACGCGTGCAGGAGAGCTTGTGACACGAATATACACTGGGCGGGATCTGAAAACTTTCTTAACAGTGCCCAGAAGCAAGAGACTTTTGTTCAAGACTTGCATTGAACAGAACGCGTCATGGTGCTTTCGATGGCCCTCCACAGCATCATCGTCGTGTCTTTTCTCGCGTGTCCCCGCATCTCAGTCCCCCTTGCAACCTCCACGCCAGAGAAATCCACGCCACGATGCGATACGGCTGCCCAGCCTAGACCTTGGCTCGGATTGAACCTGGTACTTCTCCGAAGTGCTCCGCTCGCCAATAGGTTTGCTGTACTCTGTACTCCTCCGAGCTGGCCTCTTCACCTCGCTCGCTCGCTCGCTTGCTTCCCACCATCCTCTGCTGCATACCTGGAAACTCCATCCATGTTTATCCGCGGCTGTGCATCAAACTCCTGGGCATCCTGACCCTCCCTGTCTTACCTAGCTTGGCGTCTTAAACACTGGTCAAAAGGGCCATTATTCTGGCTCCCGCACACTTTCACAGGTCTCACTCATCTTGCCTTCTGACTTTCCACGCACCGTTCAAGCTTCCCAGCCGTCTGCCGTGTGATCCTGTTATTGTCTCGTATCGCTACTTAACCTCAGCATCCCCAATAGTTCTCTTGGACTGATGCTCGACCTGTCGTGTGCTAGCCCTATTCCGCTTCGCTCTCAACTGTGCTTCCTCCACCGCAATCTACCATCATGACGGGCGCTCTCGCAACTCCACGCTATAGTAACGACGACTTCGAGACAGCTTCTATTCGCTCTGCTGCTCCTTCTTATGGTGAGTAGTAAAAGTAGTTGCGATTCTTTGTATCCCGCTGGGATATCGGCTCTACTTATACACCAGACTGGAGCTCGATGCCAGAGCTCCACTACCTGGCACGAGACCAGCCTCACTGACCTGTGCATTGCCTCAGTATCGGAAGCTCCCTCATACCACTCAACAAATCCATACCCAGAGACTCTACCATCATACACCCCTCCAGCTCGGTCTCACACGGTTGCGAGGTCCTCCTTAGTGCCCCAAGGCAGCGGCACCTCAACTCCACGCCAGCAGACTATCGGCTTGCCTCCAGTACCTGCTCTTCCTCTGCGATCCCAACCGAACCTGAACAATTTTCGCATCGCGACATGGTCATCCGTCTCTAGCAACCCTAACGCCCGACACTACCAGAATGTCGCGAACCGGCGACTGACTGCTCAGCGAGATCCCGTAGATAGCCTTCGTCGAGTCATGACTGATGTTAGCGAGCAAGAACAAGAGCGATACATAACCAGACCGTTGGAAGATCCCTATCTGGTTGGCGAGGTGGCTGCCGCACGTGCTCGCACCGAGCGACTTGCACGAGAGTCAGGAGATGATATTCTTCTGCGAGAGGATCGCCAGTGGGACTGGTTCTTAGGCAAGTTAAAAAAAAAAAACAAGCTTATCAAGTGTTCTGTCGCAGCTGTTAACGCTGAATTAGCTCGAATGAGAGACTCGGATGACCGGCAGCGGAACTGGACTCCGACAAATCCATACAGGCGTGAGGTGGAGGCTGGGAGCCGAAAGAAGCTCCTCCGCCGTATTGGAGGACGACGCTTGCTATGATCTTGCTTTGTTCATCTCTGTCTTTCTATGTTTTCTTTGCATCTCTGTTGCGCTGGGTCGCTACTGTCATGTCTGTTATGTTGGCCGAAATAACGTTGTCGCATTCTCATGGCGTTTTGATGATCTGGACTGGGTTGTCGGGATAAGGCATGGCATGCGAGTTGGGGGTTCTCAAATTGTCAACTGCACTTCGATTGATGGCATGAAACGATCGTCGTGAGCACTTTCTTCTCTTCCATCGCTCATTTTCGAACATTAGGGTCGCGTAGGGCTTGGTGAACCTGGGCTGGTATTAGGTAGCTCACCCGTCAAATGAAATGAACATTCAAACTCTCTTGAGACGTAATGTCAACATGTTGGAGAGATCGTGTTAGCATAGACTTTGTGATTACACTCGAAGCTAGATCCTGTCAACTTCGCCATTTCTCTACCTGTTTTGCAAAAGATATGTTACACGTCCAATAACGCCATGCCCGATGTACATATGATGGTATGCCTCTGTAGCCCGATGGCAGCTCAGAACCTCCCCGACGTACAAGTCGACTACTCGATGAAAGATCGACATAATAGGTGTGTGATTGTTGGTTAAATGCGACTTATCTAACCCTTGCTCTTGCTGTTCAGGAGAAGAGCAACGATGAGTCTATAGAATAATTAGCATAACCGAAACGCACTAAAAATGCATCAATGACATACCCATAGAGACCAAGAACTTCGCCGAAGATAAGAATCAGGACCATGCCAACAAAGATCCTAGACTGCTCCATATAAGCACGAACACCAGTGTCGCCGACCACTCCGATGCAGTAACCGGCGGCAAGACCAGTCATGCCGACAGCGATACCACATCCGAGATGCAGAAAACCCCTAATACTGTTAGTGTTCATTTTCGTTGATGAGAATTCGCGTCGACGTACGAAAACAAGCTGTAGTTCTTGCCTGGGTCGAGATCCTCAGCGATGAGGACGGAGATGACTAGCGAATAAACGGCAATAATACCAGACATGACGACGGGGATAAGGCACTGCAAAAGGCGTCAGCGATGGCCTTGATTGAGCCAGAGGACAGTTGTACCTTCATGATGAGGTCTGGTCTAAATGTACCGACACCAGCAATGCCAATGCCAGACTTTGCTGTGCCATAAGCAGCACCAATACCTATCGGAGTCGTTCAGTATTCGATTTGAGTCATATGTCATCGCGTAACGAGGGAGGGAGTATCGTACATCCGAAGACCATTGCAGCTGCAATTCCGGCCTACAAACTCGCAGCATCAGCATTCGCGTCCACCCCTGGTTTCAGACCAATAGAAAGACCAGCACGGGGATACTCACCATCCCAATAAAGGGGGCAAATTTGGGGGCGAGCTCTGATTCTGCCATGGTGAGAATATGAGGCCGTCGGCGAGCTCTAGTGTCAAGGGCGACGTGAAGAGTTGACGTTATAGCTTGATGATGATGTAGCCTGCTACTGGCCAAGGCTACCAGAGGAGTTGGAAGCTGAGGTGGAAAGCCACAATGGGACGGGTGGCCAATGATGAGCGAGTGGCTTTGACGCTGATCACGTGACCATAACAGCCATCAAGAATTTGGGATTCGAGAAGTAGGACCAAGGAAAATCACTTTAATCTCTCATTATGAAGAAATTCATATATGATTGGATGATAGAGATTATATAACCTTTCACTATTTTTGTATATATAGCTCTACCTGGCCTTGACAGGCCTCGTAATCCCCATATATTGGTAGATAAGGTTGCCAAATAATTAGAGTATCTGTTGATGATGGGAAATAACAGGCTTTTGCCAAGTGGTATCTTGACTTTATTTGGGGCAGCCGATATGGACGGTTTCCAGGCTGTTTTTCCTTTGTCCCGCTATGATTGTTCTCCTTGAACCTAAAGACGAGATTAGGTATCCCTTCGAAGCTGCTATGGTAATCAGTGAACTTGGCCCTGTATCATTGACCAAGCCTGAAGGGGCCGAGACAGCCGGCAACACCTGGTTCTTGGCGGCATTTGATTCCACAGCTCCAGTCACAGAAACATTGGACGGGGTGCAATCAAAAACAAGGGCAGCATGGAGATGCCTATCTGCTGGTATTGTTCTCGGCAACTCTCGTCAGTAAGATTGCCCGAGTTCAGTCGTGACCAACAACACACAAACAATAGATAGGTAGATAGGTGTCTGGGGAGCAATCAGCAAACAGCCGCTGCATAATCAAAGGATGCAGGTTAATGTTAGAAGTAAGAATCAACGGCCACTAGCGTGCCCCTTGGGTCCCTCCAGTTCAACAGGAGGTTTAATTGCCGTAACTCCCGTCTAAGGTGTGGCAACGCAACCACTGGATCAAATAACCTTTGAATTGAATTCGACTCACCACAAAGGGTCCATTGCGAACAAAGATCCTGTGCAACGAGTAAACGAGTACACGGGTGCAGTTGAGCGACGCCAGAAGAGATATGACATGTGCTTGCTACATGAATGAGGCAGTAGTAACAATAGCTGTAGCAGCATCTGTTCCAGGTGTCGGACTGGAGCGTCAACACTACCTACAGTTAGGCGACCAACCCCAGGTCGGACTGCGATACACAAACAAAGAGGCTCAACTTCACTGTAACAGCTCGAGTTGATGCCTTGAAACAAGGAACCGACTCTAGTACCGACTAAAGATAAATTACTATCTTAACCTGCTCCTCCATAACTACCTTACCTAACTCAACTTGTCCACTTCTCTTTTTCGTATCCACGGCGCAACGCCAAAGATCCATGCTCTTACACTGCTACTTTATACCCCAGTATATTCATCCCCTGAAATTGTACTAAATAATTTAACTGCCCATAGCCCATCCACTACGGCGCGCCCACATTGCCGGCCCCCAGTCACCATATTCATCTCATCCCCCAAAGAGCACAGAGGCCGCCATCAGACAGGTGGACTCTCTGGTGGATCTAGCACTGGCGTGTCCGTCGTTGGCACCTACAGTTGACTCCCTGTCCTGTTCTGTTCCATTCAGTACCTGGACGTGGATTCCATTGGCTTGGATTGCCTTTACCTCTTTACCTGCGACGAGTCGGGTGCCTGGCCTGGATCGTGAACCTGCAACTGCAACTCCTTCCAAAGTCCATCACCAGAGGGCCACTCCCCCAAGGAAAACCCTCTCGAGACGGCGACCGCCCATTGCCTGCGATCATATTCCCTATCGTCGTCCCTCCACATCTGCGATCGGTCGACGAGCTTCGGCCCAAGGCGAGAGGTTTGCCATTTTGCCTTGTCCGACGCCCCCCCTCGAGCCCAAACTTGCAAATTCCGATACGACACTTTGCTTGGGTAGAATTCACACCCCGATCCCTCATCATCTCTCCCACCGTAACGACGAGCGCTGCCTGCGGGGCTATTCGCAGCACCAGCATATAACGGACGGTTATCGCTCACGCAGCATTTGTCTTAAGCTTAAGGGGACGTACAGTATTGGCGTCGACTGACGGCGGCGCATCCGTCGAAGTCGGCTGTTGATACGCCAGATAACGAGCTTTTAGCCTTTGGCGCTCAAAACCCTAACGGTAATGCAATTCCCATCCCGAGGTATCACCCCTTTCTTGGAAACTCTCCTGACATGCCCTCGATCAAGTTTCCCTTATCATGTCGAACTACGGTTACGATCCTCGAGGAGCTCCTCAAAGGCCGCCGCAGAGGGGCTACGGCGACGACAACAATTATGGTCAACGAGATGCTGCCTTCTCCAACATCTTCGGCGCGGCTCCGCCTCCTGGCCGATCCCAAACAATGACTTCGTCCTCTTCGATGCCTCAAAACATGATGGATCCCGGTCGCACTCAGACTATGTCTTCAATGTCCTCTGGTATGCAACGGCAGCCACCGCCTCGTGCCCCCCCAGGACACTATGGGGACCCGGCAGCTGGCAGGACTCGGACAATGGATAGCAACAGCATGATGGGGAATGGCTACTATCCAAGTCAACGCTCTGCATCTGGTGGTCAAATGCCACCTCACTATATGCAGCAGCAGCAACAACAACATCACCAACCACGACGTCCGTATCCTGGCCCTGGAGGACCTCCACCTCCTCGGATGGAGCAAAGGGGTCCGCCGCCTCCGCAAGCTCCTGGTGCAAGGACTCCCGCCCAGCGATTCTATCAAGGAGGACCGGCACCTGCAATGAACAATGACCCTTATCGCTCGCAGTCGCTCGCTTCTGCTCCTCGCCAGCCAATGTATCACCCTCCTCCCAGCGCCTATCAGCAAGCACCAGCAAACCACCTTCGGCAAGCCCCGTATGCGCAGCAGAACTCGGCGAGGACGACCGCTCAAGGGCGAGTTGTGCCGGAACGTCATGAAGACCGCACCATGTCGCTGACTGGCAATTACCAACCCCAGAGCATGGACGCCCATCAGACCATGAGCGGTCGAGTCATCCCTAACCGACGAGCACCTACCGAGCTGCCGGCCACCAACGGTTATCCTAACTCGATGCCTCACGCTCCAGGAGCACAGACCCGAACCTCTAGCATGGTTTCGTCCAATGGTGCCGGCGATCATAGTAGGACAATGTCGATGGCCTCTACCGTGGCACCAACCATCACCCCTTCCGAGTCTGATGCTTCTACTTTGGTTCAGCGACCAACTAGAAGCAAGTCGATCGAGAGCGAGCGCCCCCCGACTGCCACGAAGATCCGACCGCCCCTCGTATATCCTGCCCTACTGTCTCGAGTTGGAGAGTGCTTCCGCCGGAAGATTATTGTTGGTGACCGGACCAAGAACGAACTGACATACAAGAATGCTTTCAGCGGTTCTGAGGCTGTCGATGTTTTGTCGTATATTATTAGGACTACTGATCGCAACCTTGCCCTCCTTCTTGGCCGAGCTCTGGATGCCCAAAAGTTTTTCCACGATGTCACTTACGAACACCGTTTGCGGGACTCCCAGTCGGAAATGTATCAGTTCAGGGAGACATTGATGGATGAACCAGAGGATAAGCCCGCGGTCAATGGTGTATTTGTCCTGCTTTCCGAATGCTATTCTCCAACCTGTACCAGGGATCAACTTTGTTATTCAATTGCCTGCCCTCGACGATTGGAGCAAGTTTCGAGACTGAATCTTAAGATCAACCCTGGACTACGAAAGGAGGATGCTGTTAATGCTGTCGATGACGAAGCTGATCAGACAGACGAACAGAAACTCTGGATCAACTCCGTTCCCAAGGAAGTTGCCGAGAAGGTTGATGAGCGGGAGAAGAAGAGGCAAGAGGTTATTTCGGAGATCTGTTATACCGAGCGAGATTTCGTCAAGGATTTGGAATACTTACGAGACTTTTGGATTCTGCCTTTACGATCAAAGGCTTCGCCAGTTCCAGTTCAGCGTCGCGAAAAGGTTGTCAAGACTATTTTCAGCAACATTATCGACCACCCCAGTATTCATACCGTCAGCTCCCGGTTTGCTTCTGGACTCACGACTCGACAACAAAAGGAACCTATTGTCCATAATATCGGTGACATTTTCCTTGAGTATGTCCCTCAGTTCGAGCCCTTCATTCTGTACGGTTCGAAGCAGTTGGAAGGAAAGTTTGAATTCGAGAACGAGAGATCAGTCAACCCCTACTTCGGCAAATTTGTGGACGAAATTGAAAGACGCAAGGAGTCGAGAAAACTGGAGTTGAATGGTTATTTGACTAAGCCTACCACCCGTCTGGCACGATACCCCCTACTTTTGGAAAATGTCTTGAAATACACGGAAGATGGCAATCCTGATAAGGAGGACATTCCTAAGGTTCTGGTTATGATTAGAGATATTCTTGGCAGAGTCAACGCAGAATCCGGAAAGGCTGAGAACCGATTTAATCTCAGGAGGCTTCATGAGCAGCTTCGTTTCAGACCTAATGAGAGGGTTGATCTTCGACTCACAGAAGAGGGACGTGAAATGGTCTTCAAATGCCAGTTCAAAAAGTCGCCCACGGATCCTGCAGAAATTACGGCCTTTCTCTTTGATCACGCCGTTCTTCTTGTTCGCATCAAGCAGACTGGCAAAGCTGAAGAGATCAAGGCATACCGACGACCCATTCCTTTGGAGCTTCTCGCAATCAGGGAAATGGACGAGGTGATTCCCAAGGATGGCAACATGAAGCGTACCTCGTCGAGCTTGATTCCTTCAATCCGGAACAACGCCAACGACCCAGCGAGAAAGGAAGGCTGGCCGATCACCTTCCGCCATCTGGGCAAAGCAGGCTACGAGCTGACGCTTTATGCGTCTAACCAAGCTGCTCGTCAAAAGTGGCTCGAGTTTATTCATACTGCACAGGAACGCCTTCGATCCCGTGCCGACTTTTTCAACACAACTGTCATCTCAAGCAAATTCTTTGCTGGTACCAACCGTGTCAACTGCGTCACGCCATTTGGTAAGTCCTTTTTCTTTTTTCCGATTCGATCGCTAATATCATGATAGATGGTGGCCGTAAGCTCTTGTACGGTACTGACAATGGTGTTTACCTGTCGGACCGCAAGGTGAAGGATCAAGTGCCCCGTAGGGTATTGGAGACTGCAAGCGTTACTCAGATTGATATTCTGGAAGAGTACCAATTACTCTTGGTCTTGTCTAACAAAACACTCCAGTCTTACCCAGTTTCTGCCCTCAACCCTGATGAGCCCGCATTGTCTAGAAGGCCTAAAAAGATCCAGAACCATTGCAGTTTCTTCAAGACGGGCATCTGCTTGGGCAGACATCTGGTCTGCTGCGTCAAGTCATCTGCCCTATCTACTACGATCAAGGTCTTTGAGCCTAATGACGCCATGACCAAGGCCAAGAAGCAGAAGGGTATTGGCAAATTCATGAGCGGCGGACATGATGAGCTCAAGCCTTTCAAGGAGTTCTATATTCCCACCGAATCTTCGTCCGTTCACTTCCTCAAGTCCAAACTCTGTGTTGCCTGTGCTCGAGGTTTTGAGGTCGTCTCTCTCGAAACCCTCGAAACACAATCATTGCTCGACCAGGCTGATACGTCACTTGACTTTGTGGCTCGCAAAGAAGGAGTTAGGCCAATCCACATTGAACGACTTAACGGAGAGTTCTTGCTTAACTATTCGGAATTCTCCTTCTTTGTTAACCGCAACGGCTGGAGGGCCCGGCCAGAGTGGCGAATTGACTGGGAGGGCACACCACAGAGCTTCGCACTCAGCTACCCCTGGATCCTTGCTTTCGAGCCAAACTTTATTGAGCTCCGGAACATGGAGAACGGTGCAGTGCACATTGTCCCTCGTAAGAACATTCGCATGCTTCATAGTAGTACACATGAGGTAAGTTTGACCACACAGAAGGCCATTTCTTTTTCAGGATGCTAACATGATGTCAGATTCTATTTGCACACGAGGATGATAAGGGAGACGACGTTGTTGAGGCAATTGACTTTTGGAAGAGCAACCGCAAATCGGAGCTGCTCGGTTCATAACAGTGAATAAACACCGTACCCGACATTGGCGGAGCGTTTCTTTTTCCTGGAAAGATTTTTTTCCCTTCTTGTATTACTTGGTGGCGCCCGGTTACTACGACACCGACTGTCCTTGGGCGCGAGATCCTTGCAAGAGGTATTGACGATTTTCGGCTTTTTTGTGGTATCCCTTTTCTTTGGGAAGACGCAAGCTTTTGGGCCGCACTTCGGACCGCTCACCGGATTTGGTTGTAGTGCTCCTGGCTATGTAAATCATCAGGTCAGCACATGATGAGCCTTGATGCCAGCTGAACCAGAGCAAAACATCACTCAGATGGCGTCGCTGAGATATTTGAAATATAGGAGCAGCAGATACGGAGACAGGGACCATGACCAGCGGGATGTAGGGTGGGACAAGATGAGATGACGAGATGGAAAAGAGAAAGACGATATATCGCAGCTTGTACTCTAGGAGGTTGAGCGATGTTGAGCATGACATGGCAATGGCATAATGTTGTGTTGCTTGGCATGAAATATTTTGGAGCAGCTTGGAGCGATTTGAGAGGTAGGGAGCGTCGTGAAATAATGGCCTGGACAGGACATGGAAGGGAAGGACTGGGCTCTACGGTACTATAGTAGTTGAGTTTACAATTGCGATTGTAGTGATTGGAGATATCCTCATCGACTTTCATTAACTGCTGTCACTCGCTTTTTCACTTCTCACCCACTGAATCTGTATGTCTTATCTGGGTAGTGTCAGGTACCTACCTAGCCAAGTGTTGATGGCCCACTACTAGAGAACCAATCCCCTCTCATGCGACCCTGACATTGGCGTATGCCATGTGGCAGTGTCTTCTGTGGTTCGCTTGTTGTGGTAATGGCTGTTTCAGATGGGTATCATGGAAGAAAAATATGGAATACTTTCTTGACCATTGGGTTCTTGTAGCATCTTGAGGCCTGATGAAATCTCTCCATTTTTTCTCCTTTCTTCACCGAGTTTCTTTCAACTCGGGGTTGCTGATTCTGTAGTTGACTCGCCCAAAGTTCTGAGGTCATGATTTGTTAGGTGCGCTAGCTACTTTAGTGCTTCCTCGCTGTAGCTCAGTAGACCAGGCACTAACTCTATCGCTATCTCCAATTGCATGTGATTCATTGAATACTGACATCACTTCCATTTGGACAAGACCTTGGACTGCCTTATCAACCTCTTTTGCTAGGTGGTAGCTACTTCGTTCATTGATCCTTGTCCCTACAACAACAAAAACCTAAGGCTGGGATAAGCTTGTATCGCGACAATCCTCAGACAAAGATTGTCGCGATGGCTATTCCTTTCATCGGGAGGCTTCGCCCGTGAGTATCTCATCTCCCCTATTCGTCTTTGTCTTGGCCTGCAAGATCTGTGTGGCGCTCATCCACATTCTCATCTCTACTGTGCGCCGACTTTACTAACCTCTAGTCCGAATAGTCACGAGTATCTAGCTCTCGTGGGGTCATTTATTCTCGTCGGTCTCGAGGCAATCATTCGAGTCTTGACTCTGGCATTGCGTGAGTCGCAGACCCTTTCCGAGCGGTGTAGGGGTCATACTAACAACAACGTCGCAGCCCCATTTCTTGTTACGCTTTTCTATAGAGCTTCAAGGCGGCTCTTCAATAGGTTTTCTGCGCCCGCGAGGCGACGAGCGGAGAGTAAACGAAAAAGTTGGCTTTCTGGCCGTTTCTACTAGACTATGACTAACATCGTATAGCGATATCCACCAAGGTACGAGACGCGCCTGACTTTGTTGAGCTGTGTCGTATCTGGGGCTACGAAGCAGAGGAACATATCGTTCAGACCAAGGATGGATATCTTTTAGGTCTTCATCGTCTGCAGTGGAGAAAGGGCGAAGAAGGACAAAAGGTCAATTACGGCCCGACGAGTCTGAAGAAGAAAGTCATCTACATGCACCATGGCCTTCTTATGAATTCAGAGGTCTGGGTTGCTCTCACAGATGAGCAGAGATGTCTACCATTCGAACTGGTTGAGAGAGGTTACGACATCTGGGTAAGTTTGCCTTGGTTATTACACAGTCCACGTCCGTGTCTATTGACTAATATTTGTATACGGTAGTTTGGAAATAATCGGGGTAACAAGTACTCCAAAAAGTCAATCAATCAGTCGCCAACCTCCAATGCCTTCTGGGACTTTTCCATCGACGAATTTGCCTTCCACGACATTCCAGATAGCATCAGCTATATTCTTGATACAACCCAGCAGGAGAGTCTCTCGTACATCGGCTTTTCGCAAGGCACAGCTCAGGCTTTTGCCAGCTTAGCCATCCATCCCAAGCTCAACAACCAGATCAATGTCTTCATCGCTCTCGCGCCTGCCATGGCGCCTGCCGGCTTATCTAGTGGAATTGTCGACGCGCTCGTAACGGCATCGCCCTCTGTTTTGTTCCTTTTGTTCGGTCGTCGCTCCATTCTCAGTTCCGCCAATATGTGGGAGACCATCTTGTACCCGCCCATTTTCAGCAAGCTTATCGACATGGGGCTTTCATTCTTGTTCAATTGGCAAACCCTCAATATCTCCGCGAGCCAGAAATTGGCAGCTTACCCGCATTTGTACTCTTTTACGAGCACCAAGAGTGTGGTTCACTGGTTCCAGATCATTCGAAACAAATCCTTCCAGATGTATGACGATGACGTCCACCAGCCAATCAGTGTCACTTCAAGCAGCAAATACTCCAAGGTTGCCAAGTACCCAACTCGAAACATCAAAACACCCATCGTTCTGGTTTACGGCGGCAGCGATTCCCTGGTAGATATCAAGGTTATGCTCAAGGAACTACCCCCTCAAACTGTGGCAACTGAGATTCCCCACTATGAACATCTTGACTTTCTCTGGGCTCGGGACGTCGATACACAGGTGTTTCAGCACGTGTTTGATGCGCTCGACAGCTTCACCGATGCCGAGCATACAAAGGAGGAATATGATCGTTACTACGTCAGTCGGCAGGAGAGTCTTTTAGGCTCAGGATATGCGTTTGGGCATGCTCACCATGGCAGCGAGAGCGAGTCTTCCACACTTACACCAAGTCTTGAGGGAGTCAATGGTGTCCACCTTACACCCCAACCTCAGCCACATAGAGCACGAGAGCAGGCGTCTGGAATTCCTTCTCCTAAGAACACGACAAGACACAGAGTGAAATACTCGGGTGAAATACCTGCAGGCGATCGACCAGCCACCCCTGAGCTGTTTAATAGTGCTGCGGGAAGGGACTCACCTGAAAGTGGATTGGATTCCCCAGTGGCGGCCAGGGTAAAAGCTGGTGTCAAGCGCAGCGGGAGTGTCGGGAGCAATATCAGCCTGGATATGCGAGAGGGACGTGGTATCAGTGTCGGTGCGAGTAAGGCTGCTGGTGGCATTGTGACGAAGAGCGGCGCCAGCGGAACCAACGTGGAGGAGAGCCCTAGAAGGGACAGCTCTGCAGAAAAGAAAAAGAAGTAGGTGGCTGAGTGGAAGCGCAACGGAGGAAGACTTGGATTCAGTCATGTGTTGGACGGACGATTCAGAAACAATGCTTATTTTTTTTATTTGTTACAGGAGGGACAGCGATACATCTCGAGCCGTACATGCACGTTACAACATATTGGGTTTGAGAGAGCCCAGCTTTTCGCTACATATATAGTGCGTACTTGCACATATTAAGTTGCTGGGTTTCATGATAGGATGCAATATGAGACAAGCTGGGGACTCTTCTCTATGCTACACTGATCGTTATCCGCCTTAAAGAGGCACAGCAACAAGAGTGTGATTCTTGTTTGATAGGCAGTCAAAATAGGATGATGGTGCGAGCAAGTGTGAGTGGGTCATATTGATCCATTCAACTGTATTATTGAGGCTGAACTGGAGCAATCAGTATTATCTCTTGATAGGACTACGTTCAATATATCCAAAATCAAAATGGCAATGCATCTTGTTTTTCGGCCACCAAGGGCCGACGGGATGATGGGATATGTCGCAGACTAACCGCAAACTTCGCGACACACGAGATACGACGGAGATGAACTCCGATACCATTTGGATCCTGCATCTAACTCTCTAGTTTTTACCCGGACACCTTTCTTATAGACTATGAATATTTCAAGGTTTGTTTGTATACGGGCAGAGTGAAGGGCCACTCTCCATGAAGCTGAGGGACGAGAGTGTTGCATAACGAACAGGCATATATATAGGGCTACCTGTCTTTTCAACCTTGTCCTTTGAACACAGGGCACACTTACTCATATTTGAGCTACTCTCACATTCTCAATATGCCGCCAACCTCGCCTATTTCCCTTGGCGAGGCCCAGTCTCCTGACATGCCCTTCCCTTGTATTCAAAATCCCGAAGCTGGAGCGTGTGTCGACGATACGGGCTACTACCTGTATCGCACCGATCTTGCACCAAATGCTGCATTTCTCGCAATATTCACAGCTTCATTGATCGGCTTCCTCGTCATTTGGGTTTTGACTCGCAGAGGTCTAGCTTTCAATGTCGCCATGATCCTAGGTCTTCTGTGCGAGATCATTGGATATAGTGGACGTATCGCGAGTTGGTACAATCGCTTCGATATGAATGCCTTTCTTACCCAGATTTGTTGCTTGACCATGGGTCCAGCCTTCATGGCTGCGAGTGTCTATTTTTGCCTACGCAGGATTGTGTCAACTTTTGGACCAGAGAACTCACGGTTACCTCCCGAATACTATACTAGATTTGTAGGTCATTCCCCGGTGGATACTACTCAAACTTGTATTCAAATATACTAACTCTTTAGTTCATCCCTTGCGATGTGGTCTCTCTAGTCCTTCAAGCCCTTGGGGGCGGTATAGCCTCCGTTGCTTCTCAACAGTACAAAAGTGCAGATCTAGGCACCAACATCATGATAGCAGGACTCGCGTTTCAAGTTGCGACGATTTTCGCCTTCATTGCCTGCTCAGTTGACTTTGCTATTCGAACTATTCGTCGTCAACGAGTCCTCGGTGAAGCGGCCTTTGATCAGCGCCCTGAAACCATCATAGTCCGCAATTCTCGACGGTTTAAAGCCTTTCTCTGCGCTCTATCACTCTCTGCATTTTGCATTCTTTGGAGAAGTGCGTTTCGAGTTGCGGAACTATCTGGAGGCTGGAAAGGACCCCTCATGGGTCATGAGTACATGTTTGTTGGGTTTGAGGGAATCTTGATTGTTGTTGCCGTGGTCGTTCTCAATATCTTCCATCCCGCCTTGTGTATGAAAAAACTCTTGGAGATGGATGATGGTGGTCTCAAGGGTATTTGGGGCTTCCGTAACCGCAAAACTAAAGCCATGACTAGTGAAGAGTCTGTGAAGGATTCAGACCGAAAGACACCCACGAGCGAAGCTGTTGCAGTTTAAGCTTGGTCCAGTGTGAATACGTCGGTGTATCAGAACAAGCGCTGGAAACAATCACTAAGCTATATATAGGGAAGCCTGTGGGCGTTGATAGGGGGGCTCAAACGTCGAATGGGCGTATTAGGTAGTGAATCATTTGGGTCCTATGAATAGTCCTTATGTGTATCTGAGTAGGTTAAGAAGCATATTCCAGCTGCATTCGGATGTTAGCCGGTGCCAAAAGCCACTTGTAGGTGTTTGACAGCATCTTCTATCATCCTATAACCCCTATAAATCACACCATGAAGCGAAAGAATAGAATGTGTCCCGCCTTTCACCAGTAACATTTCCACGTCAACTCCCAACCCTTTCAGCTGCTCTCCAAAAGCTAGTGCCTCTGGTGCGAGAATATCCATCTCTGCAATAGCAATCCACGTCTTTGGAAGCCTTTTCAAGAGAAATTCGGGGGCGAGGTTAGGGCTTGCGTCCCATTGAGAGCGATGATTATCATGAGTAAAGTAAAGCTTACGATAATACTCCATCCGTGCGGGTGTAAGCCAGGGTGCAGTCTCGGCATTGGGACTCCATACCCCTTCAGCTGTGGCAGTATTGTCAACAACCGGTATGAATAAGACCAACGATATAGGAGAGGGTGTAATAGTGTTTGGGAGTGAAGGCTGGGCCGTCGGTAAAGGGACTTCTGGGTTCGATGCAGATAATGCAGCAATAATCGCCAGATTAGCACCAGCTGAAGTTCCGCTGATGGAAATACGGGAAGTGTCTATCTTTTGTAGTTCAGCTGGGCGAGATGCGACCCATCTAACGGCGTCAATCGCATCCTCAACTGCGGCTGGGAATGGGTTTTCAGGGGCTAGCCTATAGTCTACGCTGACAACTATACACCGCGCTCCTGGTTTTTGTGTAAGCATCGTACGATCAGACACAATCAGAGAAACACATACTCTCACAAGCCCAGCAGCAAAGATCGGTGCCATTGTTGAGTCCTCCAACTGCCCAGCCACCACCGTGAAACCAGACGAGGACAGGCCAACCTCGGCCATCATCACATTGGCCTGTAGGTGTGTAAACTCTCACTCGGAATCTAGCAACGTCATGATCGCCGATGCTTCCTACGGGGATGGGCTTTGTTCCTCCAGGAGGGAGAGAATGTTTCTTGGTACGTATTGAGCCGTCCCAGCTATTGATCTCGTCTCTTTCGATATACTGCAGATGCGCCTCATGATAGGCAACATATTGGGGATCCAGGCTGTCACGAATGGCGGGGTGGAGGGGCTGACAGATCTTGCGGTATGTGTCACCTGTCATTGCAACGATTCATAGGTTTGGGGTAGGTTTCGAGGAGTTGTAGTGAATCAGATTGTGAGGTTGATTCAGTTGATTCAGAAGCGAGAGGTCAGAGGTGAAACCCCACGCTTCCTCTAACCCCCACTATTCAGAGCGCGACCCGCATACTGAGACTTGAGCTTACATTTCGAAACACTGTCTGCTAGCCAGGTATTTTTGTAGTCAGAAATTACCATTACGTGCGTTCACAGCACTTTCTCGGATTTAAATTCTGAGACTATCATCTTGAACAGCCTCATTCAGTAATTCGGCTCCGAGCCCGAGTTCGAGTCCAGACTGCTCGGTCGGTGCCGTGTGGGGCAGATGCCGAATCGCGTGGCCGTAATTCATAGGGCTATCCCGACTTTGGAGCTGAAGTTTGACTGAGCAATGAGCACGGTATGAAAGGACAAACTAGGTAATTTACTGTGTATAATACCACAGCACTGACTTGCTATCGGTACTTTCAGGCTTTACAACAATATATGTTAGCCCAGCAACTTCAAACTCTCATGACCTGGCAGTTGTGCTACCACGTTCACGGCTTGGCCTGGCTTGCTTATAGGCATGCGTAAAGTGTTTGGCAAGTCAGCCTGCAGATTCAGCAATTCCAACGGGTCTTACGGTGTAGCCAATTACTGTTGACCATGGCTGTTTTCTTGAACAAAAACGCTGTTCATAAGTGGAGAGAAGCAAACTCAGTGGATTGAGCGAAATGAGGTTGGCTCGGTTGGGGGTAATTATCTGGATTTCCGAGGTGGGTAGGCTAGGTAGCAGTCCTTACACCTGGTAAAATACACAAAATGTGATATTGAGGGTTTGTCTAGAACAACTTGAGCTGTCTTGTAGGGCTGTGGCTTTAGGCGGCTGACATGCTTCGTTCGGTCTGGCCGTAACACGTCGAGTTGACATGCCGAAACCTAGCACATGCAGTCAGATGAGTAGGACATTCATCATATAAATGTCACCACAGATCAGCCCTACCGTTTTGTTAATGGGAGCAATGTCTTGGATTATAGAGATTGGTGGGGGGAGGGGGGTTAGAAGAGTCATTCACATGTGTTTACCAGATTGATACAAGGCTCACCAGCCGTTTGACAATGGACAAAGCATAATAATGAATACAAAGATTCAGTTCCAACGGCCTTGGGCGGGCTGCTTCACAACTGACCGTATTGAATGTCGGATATCAGTACCAAATCGAGTACTTGTCAACCAAAATACAAAGAGCCCAGGAGATAACATCCTTATTATTGCGCCATCCGTGACGTACGTACTGTTGGATCCCGCTAATCTGATAGCGAGGCCGCCCAGTATCTTTCTTTACCTACGTCTAGGTACTGAGCCCCCCACATTAAACTTGAGATCCAATGGAACGCGATACAATCATGGTTCTTGAAATGCTGTGTTTTGCACCGCCGCGATCAAACAAGATGATCGTTTGTAACTTTTGACCAAATCGTGCTCGGTACTTATCAAGGATGTAAAACTTTGTCGGCCACTAACACCCAAAACCCCAGATTCATGACCCAGCCCATCTATGATGTGGTCGCACCATCAAGTCTCATGGGTAAATTCGAACAACAAGGTAGGTACTTTTAAAGGCCATACAAAGACTGAGTTCAAAGGTTCCCCAGGATTCCCCAGGCGACAATTAAACACTGTGGAGTGTGGTTGTTTGTGCCCAGGCGCTGACTGAATACTTGCGGTTCAGCATCACCAGGCAAGCTAAGCTTCTGTGGCCGTTGAGACTATAGGTAGATTAACGTTTGTTATCATTGATTGTGGCTTATACTGTAACATCACCTCAAGGCGTCCCCGAGGAGAGGTAGTCCATGAGTGGTTGGGATGTGTTGGATGGTTGGATAGTAATGACATGGGGAAGCTTCGGAGCCTGATTGATCTTCAGTGACGTCTCGTTAGTTTACCTACGCCTGCATACTCCGTCGGATACAGTCCCCTTCTCTTGAGTTTAATCACTTTGTCTTATTCTTTCCCTTGTCACTCGCTAAACCCTGCCTTTGCACCAACCAAATTCTGACAGCTGAGGACGAGACTGATTTATTCTTCTTCTTGTCGTCTCTAGTCGTCCGTCTCACACCGCAGGACACGAGGCTCTACCGGGTACATGTTGCTCTCTACCTTAGCTCAGGCCCAAATTTAGGACCCGACAAACAGACAGATACTGTACTTCAAGTGGAGGAGGAGGACTCAGGTCCCTGTTTGCCTAGACCAGACTACCTTACCTTACGCTGTCCGTTCTGTCCTGTCCTGTCACTGTCTGAGTAAGAGGGGCTTTCGCTCTACCTTAGTAGTTTCGCTTCTCTCTCTCTCTATCTCGCTCAGACAGTCCAATCCCAATTCCGCGCCCGCCGCTCTCGAGTCCGCCCATCACACATAACTTACCCAGCCCAGTCCATCCACATCTGTCTCCGAACCCAAGATCCATTTTCTCCGCTGAGCTCATTCGACTCGAGACCAGACCAGACCCGACCCGACCGCCTCGATCTGTTTTCGCGCACAACAAACCCGCCGCTCCTTTCCTTGCGTCTTACTCTGTCGGCGACGGCGTCATCTTCAGCACCCGCAATTCATTATTATATCCATCGTCGACGTCCTTGACCCCTCAATGCGACCCGCCCACGCCCATCAACCCTCGCCGTCCTATACGAGGTAGACGCTCGAACCGCCAAGCCCAAGCGGCGCTCACATTTATTCTTACAACCATTCCCGATCCCCTCGTCACAACTACTTCCAACTACAGTCACCTGCCGCCATGTCTTTTCGCGGCGACGACCAGCGAAGATATGGCCATGTGCCACCTGTGCAGTATCCGGTCGCCGGCCACGGCCAAGAGTACCAGCAGCAGCAGCAGCCGCACTCATCCTACGACGATATTGGACGCCGAGCTAGCTTCAACGGCGGAGACGACGCTGCTTATATTCAGCCACCCACCAACCGATCTCCTGCTTTTGGTGGCTCTGGAGAGGATGAGCTCTTCATGAACAACAATGCGGCGGCCCGGCCAGGCTACGGTTCCACGAACAACGCGCTGTCGGGCTACCAGCACCAGTACCAAGATGTACCCCCCACGCCTACGTACTCATACAATCCTCAAAGTTTTGCGCAAACTTCAGGCTTCTCGCGGTCGACATCCACCAATGCTCTCCCATACCGCAACCAGCCCCAGCCTCAGCCCCCCTCGCGCTTTGCGTCCAATGCCAGTTCCTACACACCACAGGCTTACGACCCTTCTGCTTATGCAAGCACCAACGTCCCACAACGACAAGCTTCTTATCAAGGATACAATACATATGGCCAGTCATATGGGTCGCAAACATCCCCTGGCTTCAATCACTCTACAGGAAGTTATCCCCAATCTGTGGCTTCTCCTGCCTTGTCATCTGGGTTTGAGCAGCCGTTGCGGAGCCCCTCACTCAATGCCTCGCCTGGCGCAGCACAGACCTCGGCATATGACCAGTCTTATAGTCAATACCCAGGCCAATTGTCTAATGGGGGAGGATCTTTCTCAAGCCCTTCGCAGCCTCCATATCCTACCGCGACGCAGATGCCAGTCGGGCCGTACTACTCCCCGAATGAGCATAATTCACTATATAATAGAGCATCCCGTTCAAATTCACAAGCCTCGCCTATGGGATCACCTGCGAACCCTGGATCGACATCACCCGGACTGCAACGGCACCCAACGAATGCACCCTTGCCAAGTCGTCCTGTCGACGATGAGCTCACCTGGAGTGTCGGACATGAACGCATTACGAGTGACAATCTCATGCAAGAGTTGGAGCTAGAATTGGGTGGCTCTGGACAAGGCTACCGTCCGCTTCCCGAGCCTGAGAATGGTCATTATGATGACGATCTTCATGGCCAGCGATTGCAACGTTTTGACTCAGGTGCCACTACGATTCCTAACAATGCCAGCCGAACGACATCCACGCGAACTGGTCAGACCGCTTATGAGCCTGAAGAAGAAGATGACGCATATGGAGAGGCTGGTCTGATGGCCATGCGGCAAGCTGAGCTTGATGAACAGCGCTTCAGTACCGGCTTCGGATATACGGACATGCCTGCTATGCCAGAACCCTCTCCAGAGCCCGCCCCTATCAACTCTTTGTCAACGAAGGTGTTACATACTCACCCTGAAGAGCAAGGCCACAGCAGCGACAGTGACTTTGCTGGTGTAGACTTGGGAATGCTAGGGGGTGGATTTGGTGGTACTTTGGCGGCCCCCCCCCGCCTCATCCGGCCAAGATACTGGTCGACCCCTACCCACGCCAGGCTATTTCAACCGTGCATATGATCAAGGGGAAAGTGTGCCTGCGTTCAAGACGGCAGAAATAGACTACGGCGGTACAGGAGGCTTGCAGCCCCCTACACAACATAGGCTGAGCTTCGACGAGGAGGATGAACGAGTATCACTGCGGTCTCGACAGAGCGGAACGGAGTCCCCTAGTAAGGATGAACTGCAGGATCTGTTCTACCACCCGGGACTATCAAACCGACCCCTCCCAGCTATCCCAGGGCCAGGATCCGATAGCAGCTCGATGCTCTCAGTTCAAACCAACAACCGGCAGCAATACCAACACGCATACTCGCGTAGTACCGATTCGCGATTTGGCGCGCCGGATAACCCTGAAGCTTACTATACGGGCAATCAAGCTTACAACCTGCAACCCGAACGATCCATCTCTTTGGCTGGGCATAGCCATACCCCCCAGGTGCAAACACCTGCTCGATCCAGGACTGATGCTGCCGAAGAAAGGAGGAAGCTCGCTAGGCACGGCCATCAGCAAGTGCCATCGAACCAATCTTTCCCAGAATACGAGACTCCTGCTGGCTCGATAGCGGCCTTTGATGGAATCACACTACCAAGCGGTCGAAAGAAGAAGTTCATCCCTTCCAAGCTTAATGCCTCTGATTTCCGCAGATGCACTGAGCCATGGGCGCTTAGCGGTCTTGAAAATTGGATTCGTGAGATGGGAGAAGGTGAGATGGATCTAAGGACCAAGACTATCGAGGAGGCTTTGATCAACCTCTTCACTGGCAAGATCCCCATGATGAATGTGGCAGATGCCGAAGTTCTTAGCACACATGTAGTATCGTCGATGCTGGAACGAGGTGTGCTTGTCCCTGATGAAGAATGGGTCAAATTTGGAAACGGCCACATCTCTGGAGTTTTGTGGCAATTGACCGGCTCTGGATGCTATGCTCCCAAGGTCCACGACGAAGAGATTGGTGGCCGGTGCTACTCTCATCACTGCACTCGTACTCTCAAGAAGGTTGACTTGGAGGAGCTTGCCCAGGACTCTCAACCTGCAGACGAGTGGCACGTCTTTTATGGTCTTACCAAGGCCGACTGGGAATCAAAGCCCAAGAAGGAGGTAGAGCGTCAGAACATTTTACACGAAATTGTTACTGGCGAGGAAAACTACATCAAGCAGTTGGATATTTTCCGCAGGTATTACAGGGATCAGCTTCGGGCCATGCAACCCCCTGTCCTCAAGCCCGAGAAGAGAGACAAGTTCTTACATACGGTATTTGGAAAGCTTGACCAGGTCCAGGCAATCAACAAGGACCATCTTTTGTCGCAGCTCAAGTATCGACAACAAGAACAGGGTCCTTGGATCATTGGCTTTAGCGATCTGTTCCGAGAATGGATTCGCAAGGCCAAATCAGTTTACATCGAGTATGCTTCGGCTTACCCCAACGCAGTCTATCAGGTTCGAAGGGAGGCCGATCGCAATATTCTCTTCAAGCGATTCTTGGACGACATGCAGAAGCAAAAGGTGTCTTCGAAGCAAGATTGGACACATTACTTGATCGCGCCTATTCAGCGCCTTCAGCGTTACTCCCTTCTACTCGACAGTGTCGAGAAAAAGATGCCAAACGACAGCGAGGAAAAGACGAACTTGGCCAAGGCCATCGCGGAAATCCGACAAGTCACTCTCGAGTCCGATCTCAAGGTCGAAGAACAAAACAAGAGAGTCGAAATGATGGAGCTGAACAGAATGCTCGTGCTGCGACCAGGTTTCCATTCTGTTTTGAATCTCGACCATCTTGGCCGTGAGTTGATCTTCCAAGGTGACCTACAAAGAATGGGATCAAAAGGAGTTAGATGGGTTGACACACATGCTTTGCTGTTCGACCACTACATGATCCTGGCCAAGACGGTGACTCCCAAGGAGGGCAAGGACAAGAAGTACGATGTTTCCAAAGAGGTACGTGAAAGTTTACTGCCTATCATATGAAACCGCATCTAACTAGGCGCAGCCCATCCCCATGCCTCTCCTGTTTCCCGAGAGCATCAACGACGAACCAGTTCAGAAGCAAAAGGGCATCACTGCTCCATTGGGAAGAACTACGGCAGCGGCCGCCTCCAGCACTCAACTTAACAAGGTCAGTAGCAACACTAGTAGACCTGGTCTGGAGCACGCAGCGACAAACTCGTCCATGGGCTCTGGTACACCAACCGGCTCGAACGACACGGAAGGAAAGATCCTGTATCCGTTCAAGGTCAAGCATCTTGGTCACGAGGTTTATACTCTGTATGCATCGTCAGCCAAGGATCGTGCCGACTGGTGCAACATGATTATTGAAACCAAGACAAGGCACGCCAAGGCACTCTTCTCTCAAAATGCCGAGCCGTTCAGGCTGCGGGTTCTCGCGGATGCAGCTTTCCACTACGACACCGCCTCTATGTACGCAAGATTCCCGAGTGTTGCAGTCAAAGGCACTCCTCTTGACCGGGCAATTCACGAGTTGGAGAGCGTACTGGGACCGGCTCAGGGCGTCGCCCCTGTGTGCCGTGCTCAGGTCAACTGCGCTACCAGCTTCACTGCCTTTGGCAAGTCTGTTATTGCCATCGGAACTGATTACGGAGTTTATATCTCGGAGCCATCAAATCCTCGGGGATGGCAGAGGGTATGTGGTCCCCTTTTCTTCAATCTGATGTAGCTAACAAGTTCACTACAGTCGGTCCAAGCAACTCGTGTCACTCAAATTGCTGTCCTTGAGGAATTTTCCGTCTGTGTGCTCATTGCCGACAAGAACCTCATCTCATATCCTCTAGATGTGATCGCTCCAGTATCTGACTTCTCGGCCCCTCTCAACGATAACCCTCGACGGGCACCACAGAGACTTGCCAAGGACGTCACCTACTTTGCCACAGCTAAGATGAAGGACAGAATGCTCCTGTTCTACAAACGCAAAGAAGGTCTGCATACATCATTCAAGGTTCTCGAGCCTATCTTCCAGAAATCTACCGAGAAGAAGTCTCGACTCTTTGGCGGACGAAAGA
The DNA here is from genome assembly GCA_013396095.1 of Fusarium sp. NRRL 52700. Classification (NCBI taxonomy): domain Eukaryota; kingdom Fungi; phylum Ascomycota; class Sordariomycetes; order Hypocreales; family Nectriaceae; genus Fusarium; species Fusarium sp. NRRL 52700. Next base: position 89,014 of record JAAQRM010000454.1, on the reverse strand, counting down.
CTGGTGGTGGAGGATGCGCGGAGACATTCCGCGACTTTGACGAATTCTTCTTCCCAACCGAGTGCTATTCCCTCAGTCTGTTCCAAACATACATTGCAGTTGCGACGGCGAAGGGAGTTGAGATGCTCACTCTGGATAAGAAGCAGCCTATGTCTATTCCAGACCTTAAAGCACCTGCAATTGCCAACATTGCCAGCCGCATCCGAGATCAGAAGCCTCTCGGCATGTTCAGGCTGAACGAGAACGAATTCATTGTGACATATGAGGACTGTGCTGTATACGTAGACAAACACGGTGATGTCAGCCGCACGCTAATCATGGAGTACACCGGCAAACAGAAGAAGGCCCGTGGTGCGACCATGTATGGACAGTATCTACTCCTCTTCAACGAGGACTATGTCGAGGTGCGCAACGCGGAGAACGGACGACTGCGCCAAATTATCGCCGGTCGAGACGTGCGCGTGCTCGATCTCGGCGTCCGTGGACCGACTGGCCGAAGCACATTGAATCCGCAGTCACACAGTAACGGATATATGCAGTCGACAAGCGCGGGTAGCGAAGGGTCAAAGGGGACTGTCAAGATTGCCATGGCCCATCCGGAGCTCCCAGGTCGACAGATCGTTTTGGAGATGCTTTTGAACGACGGACACACGGAGAAATGAGAGGAAGCGAATGATTGATAAAATGGGTTACGATTCATGAGCATCTCTGAAGACTCAGTACCCACCCGGCGTGGACACGAGATCTTGAAATATGAATGACTTGAGATCATGAGATAAACAATCAAATTGATGGGCCGTTTTAGAAGAAAGGGGGGTGGGGGGGCTTGTCTTTTCTTTGAGTCTGTACATGTACATATCGGCACTGGTCTGGTTCCTCAATTGACGCTCAGTGGCCCAGCAGCCAGCTAATGATTGGATCGATGGCTGGGGCTATCTATGGCGAAGGGAAATATTTGTGGCAGGGCGTTCATAGGTGGTGTATGAGAAGTTGCTGGTGTTGTGAATGCCATCGCGAATGATACCTAAAGAACAATTTAGAGAGATATCTATAGTGGATTTGGATTATAATGACAAACAAGGTCACTGGCTGTTGCAGGGCTGGTTTGTAGTATACTATATGATTAATATTCACGATTACAAGATGCAAGCTAAGCTTTGTACATGTTTATTTGTTCAACCCAATCCATCCTCCGTTTTACATGCTGACTATATGTGTGGTGGTAATCTACCATGTAAAAAATGACAAGCCATTCCTGAGCTCCCTGACTCTGGAATGGCTCTGCAATACCCTAGTTTCTAAGCAATAAATGCGTCCATTTGCGACCCACGCCTTTCGAATCCAGTCCCTCTGTAAGGAGTAACCGACTGTGGCATTACAAATCGTGAGATATGGTCGGACTCAAGGCCCCCCCTTTCGACTATCGTCTAACTTGCCCGAGCTTGATTGCATTTAAGGCTTGGCCTCCTGAATGGTCTCCTTGGCGTCAGCCTTGATGTCCTCAACAACACCTTCAAGGCTCTTCTTCTTTGCTGACTCGTAGCTGAGAATTCGGGTGATCTGGACGAGGCCGACCATTCCGAGGAAGAAGTTGACAGCGGCGAGGCTAAGAATACAGCTGTTAGTTTGAGTGTGTATGTATTGCGGGTCCTAAGCGTACAGGTAGTTCTTGGGCTTGATGATGAGGCACCACCGAGTCCAGATGATACCGGTGCAGGTCAGCGCCAGGTTCTGAGTGAAAGAGAGCTTCTCGGCGGGACGAGCGAAGTCGGAGATACCGGCAAGGACAAGAGCCCACTATAGATGATGAACAAAGTCAGTAATTGCGACTGTGTCAGGTTGCGGGACTAGTCGCATCCGTAGTGTAGATATCGCGGGATATAGTCAACCAACCTTCATGACAGGAGCCCTACAACCACGCATGTTAGTATTCTGTGTCAACGATCACTTGTTCTAGACTTGTCCTCACCAGAAATGCACAGTCTTGAAGCCGACCTCGCTCTCCATCATGCGCTTGAACCAGCTCTGCTGCTGCTGCTGCTGGGCACCATCAGTGCTCTGCCATCGACGGCCGCTGCCCTGGTAGAAGTTCTGTCGGAATGTCTGCTGACGGAAAGCCTGTCGAGCGGGCGCGGCAATGGTACCCTGACGAAAGAGGGGGCGCGAGGCGCGGAGGATGGTGCTTGCAGAGGAGGCCATGATTGCTATGTGATTGTCGTCAGTGCCAACCAAAATCAAACAATATCAACTGAAATGGGATGCAATATTATATCAGGAATCGAGAAGTTAGGTAGGGAGTCAACATAGTTTGCGCGCATATCGTGACATTCGGCGACCACATTGAAAAGTGTAAACGACACAATTGAATCCGCGATCAGACAGTCAATAGCAACTTACACGTTGATCTCTTGGTAGAGGGGAGATTGGTTCAACAGAGAGAGGTTGTGGCCAAAAAGATGAGGTTCAACTTCTGCGAAAGAAGCTTTGAGACGTTGGGGCAAGGGTGGTCGGTCACTGTCGCCCCGAGATAGCCCAACTCTGTCCGTACAGTACAGAGTACTGCTGCGATTAGCGCACCATCCACTAAATCCATTACCGCACGGCGCCCGGAAACCGGAGTTATCGTGCGTCCGGGGCTGCTCTCTTATAACGAACTACTAACTATGTGATACGTGGGGGAGGAAAAGCTGTCAGCGGCACCGGAGGCTGTGCATAACTGAATTATGCACATACACTAACGGGGTATTCCGCCAATTGGCCTTTTATGCAAATTATACCTGCATACCTTACTTTCAGTATTCCGCCAGAGCCTCATTGAGGAATCTACCAAAGGATCCTTGCCAACCACAAGCTAGCTATTTAGCACTTCAAGGTCGACCCGACTACGTCGTTTCTGTTTTGCCTACCTGACCAACGACTCAACCAAAGCATAAATTCCCTTCATAATGTCGGCAAAGTACGCTTTCACAAAGTCTCTCCGCGAGGTGCGATTCCTCTTTTGCCAGACTTCGGAGCAGAGCGCGGCTCTTCGGTACGTCTGAACCATATTATATTCCCCAACCAACGATACTGGCCCAATTGGGCGCATTGGAGGACACGAGCGATCTGGCAACATTGCACAAGGACCGTAGAGCTTGAGGAATCACTGGACTGATTGTTTCTTGCGCCCATACAGATCCTTCATCACCCGATCGTACCCTACCATGAAGCGCAACAACCCCAACATTCCCATCCTGATCCGAGAGGCCGCTGGCACCCAGCCCAAGGTCTTTGCCCGATATGGTTCGTATTCTATATCGCTAGAAGCCGTCGGGCATAGTAGAGCGACACCACCGAAATCACCGCAGTACTGACATGATCAAAATAGACCGAGGTGTTGAGAAGTCACAGATCCTCGAGGGCCTCTCCGACAAGGAGATTGAGGAGACCGTCACTGGCTTGGTCAAGGCTGATCAATAGAATCATGAGCATCGCTTGATCGATATCTGCCAAAAGAAAGAGAAGTTATAGGGAGAGACCTCGAGCTTGGACATTACGACGATGAATTGTACATAAGGGTCAAATCAGCATGCCACAACAGAGCATTGTACTACTACGAAGCCCATCCATCCATCCATCCTTCATCTTGAATGTCGACCTCCTCGTAACTGCTTCATGGCCTCGTCGCTTGCTACTGGAGTCATATTGTTCCCTACCTGTTATCACATCGAGATACATCTAGGCTTCCGGGCTTGGAATATCAACGGAGCAGCACCTCACCATTATCAAGAAACATAACGCACCACCATGTCTCTGTACTGACGGTACTATATTACACTTGGCATGAATCACACATTTTTTTTCTAATCCCCTGACCTGAGACCATTATGACGTGCCCAACAACAGACCAGATATCGCAAACTATGTCAATGGACAATCCAACTTGTCCATGCCCAATGCAAGCCCTTGAAATCCACTACCCTATCCCTTATTCATTTTCCCCCTTCCCCTTTTACTGATTTGATATCAAGTAGAGCCAAAGGTGCCGACCGAGATAAGTTCCCTGACCATTTCTCGATCCATGTCTGCTCGGTCCTCCCTGTTCTTCCTGCTATATCTCAGTCATGTTACAGTCTAGTTCTTCATGACAGGAGATCCTTGTCCAAGCCCTCCGTCATCTTGGGTAGATTTTGTCTTTCCACCCCAAATCAAGGGTGTCTGTGGCTTGGACTGTGCCCGTTCCCGAGAGGCTGGAAGTGAGGGCCATTCATCGTCGATTAGGCCAGGCTTCTTGACTTTTCCTCCTTGATTCTCCGGGGTTTGAGGCATCACTTGGGCTTTCTCGACCTTTGCCTCAGCCTTGTCGGCCTTGGCACTCAACGTCACTGCCCTCTCCTTGCCTTTGCCTCGTTTCGAACTTTTCGCCGGAGTCTTCTTTCCCTCTCCTTGATGAACAGGCCCCTTTTCCTTTCTAGGAGTTCCTTTTTGGACCGCTTCTGAGATAGCTCGGCGACGTTTAGGGGTCTGGCTAGTTACGATGGATGGGGCTTTCTCATCCTGAAGAGTGGTCTCGCATGCATCATCGTGCACGGTCTTGGGGACTTCTCGGATCAGTTCATGTGTTTGGTCATGTTCGACAGCTGATTCATTCACTGTGCCACTACTTGGTGCTTCACCACCGCTCAGATTGGTAACTGGTCGTTTACTGAGAGACGCTGTTCTCGATGGAGATACAAACTCTCGGGCCTCGGGATTGAGGCGGCTCCTGGCGCCATTTCCGTGATCGCGTATATTCAGCGAGTCATCAGATTCGGGGAGGCTCTGGCATTGGAAAGCAAAGTCGGTCGAAGGAGGTGGCGCTTGAGCGTCGAATTGTTCTCCTGCCAGCATCGAGTTAGGAATCATAGGACGAGGTCGGCGTTGCTTGCCAAAGCGAAGTGAACCTCCTCTACCCATTCTGAATCCCCGACGGCCGCGTTCATCCTCATCTGGGGAATCTGACTCGTCAAATGGAGGTTGGAGTTGAAGCTGAGGCTGGTGCTGGTGTTGAGACATTTCGTGCTTATTCTCATGCTTCTTACTTCGCTTAGCAGATCCAGATACGGAAGGTTGCTCAGATTCATCATGGTGTCGCTTGATGGGCGAGGATGAACCCGATTCCCGGCTTCCGATATAACCTACATGGTGGGTGTCAGACGCCAGCCCTCCACTGCTATCATGCATGTGCTGAGGTGCCATGTAGCTGGATGGAGGAGAAGACGGCGGCTCATTTTGTTGAAAGGCGTGAATGGATTCGTTGCTCGTGGGTGCCATGTTCTTCGTTTTCTTTTTTTTGGCCTTCTTGGCACTCTTTCCTTTGCCTCTTGGTAGCGTGTCTGAAACATGGTCTTGTTCAAATGATTGTTCAGCCTTGTATATGACATTTTCGGTCACGGGAGAGGTTGCAGGCATCTCAGATGGATGTGCTTCCTCTGGAGTGGTTTCCTGCGGTTCAGTAGCATCTTCTCTTGTTGGCCTGTTGGAGTGGGCAGCAGAAGAGCTTTTTGGCGCCTGTGGCAACGAAAACCTAGACTCGGGGTTCTCGGACATACATTGCTCGTAAACATCGCTGGTACTTGGGGCAGAGGTTGTACTCTGTTCCGAGATTGGCAACTCCAGCTGTGTAGCATTAGGTTCGCGATTGTCACTCTTTCCCACCCCAGAGTTACTGCCACGCTCGGTGGTGATGCTGATGGGGTTGATTGGAGTAACTGATCGAGGCCCACGGAGAGCCAGAGGCATAGGAATTTTAGCCCATACTCGTCGTCTCTCCTTGATCTCATTTTCAGAAAAGAAGCTTAGCGCACGACTGTGACTGCTCTTGCTACCATTTGGTTCGGACTGTAGTTCAGCTTGATAACCAGATGTTATCTTTGTTTCTGCCTGGCTTTCAAGTGCCTCAATGGGCACTTCATTCTGGTGAAGTGCTGTCGTATCAATACCTGTAGGTCCTTCTGCTGTTTCGTTTGGCTTCGTTGGGGTACTTTGGGAGGCAAGGGAAGCTTTCGAAGGAGTGCTGGGCAAGGAAACACGAGCTTTGATTCCAGTAGACTTGCTTATGTCACTTCGCGGACTTCCCGGGTCATCTTGATCAGGGTGATGGATTTCATCCAAAGCTTCTTCAGACGGGGGTTTAGTCTGCGATACCTCAGGAAGGGGTGCGTTTTCCTGAGCCTGATGAATAGGAGGAGGGGCAATTTGCCTGGAATCAAGAGTCGGTTGTCCAGGAAGGAGTGCCTGGATGCCGGGTCCGGGCTGCACAGCTGTAGATGGAATACCAGAGGCTGGAAGCTGTACAAACCCAGACACGGAACGTTGCCCCCCATTGGACTGCCAGAAATGACTGTTATGTGCTTGCCCAGGGTTGACTACAGCCGGATGAATGATGCCTGGCATCGTGTGAGGGACTGCGGCAGTACTTGGCGCATTGCTTGGCATCGATAGGCCGAAAGGATAAGGAGAGAATGGAGGAGCAGTAAAGTTCTGACCAGAAGCTCGACCTGGGGGTGGTCGAGTGGGTGCTTGCTCCAAGAGTGTCCATTTTGATCGCAACGCAGGGGAGAATGTAACAGATATGCCTTGCTCCGGCATGTTGCCACCGCCAATAGTCAATGCTTCACCAACTGACGAGGAGTTTGCAAACCTAATTCTTGTTAGTTGATTATTGATTTCAACGTGAATCCATAACGAGTCATGACTCACCGGGCAATAAAACGTCCTGGTTCTTTCGAGGCGATCGGAAACACTTCGTCCACATGTCCATATCTCTCAGCCAGGCCGAACTTGAGCCGTGCGAGTATGTCTGGCCCAGTAATTCCTTGATAGCCTTGCACAATGATGTATATAGAGCGGTCACGAGAATCGCAGATCGGGCAAGAGCAAGGTACATAATCTTTGATCGTCAAACCATCCTGAACGTTCTGGCAAGTAACTGGATCCCGACGCCATGAATCCTTCCATGGTGCCCCCTCGCGCTTCTTCTGGTTGAAATCAGGGCCGGTATGAGGTTGCGTGACAGGCGCAGTTGCGTTTCGCTGGTTGTGTCCACCACGGCGACTTTTACGACCCGCTCCGCGATGGAAACCTCCACGACTCAATCCAGCATTCCCACCGTTGTTGTTCTCATGGCTTTGGTTGGACCATCTGCCATCATTTGAATCAAAACGATCGTTGCGAGAAGAGTTGCTGGTATTTCTACCACAACCGGTCAATGAACCCCTCTGAGGCGGCTGTGACTGCTGAGCAGGTGGAAATCCATGATCAAATCCATTCTGCATGGAAAAGTTCTGTTGGGGAGGTAAAGAATAGTTTCCTTGAGTGACAGGGCTGAAGTTTCCTGCCGGGTGAAAGGGTGCCACGGGATGGGTCTGCATTGCGAATTGCCCAGAAAGTTTCATATCTTCAGGGGGCTCAATACTCATCGCGCTGTTTTGAAAGCCTGTATCAGGTGTTTGCATCTGTATAAATGTACTCATGGCCCCAGGATAATTCATTTCTTTCTGAAAGTGAGCCACTGGCTCATCAAAAGCTCGGTTTGGTCGCTGGTTCTTGGGTCTGTCATTGGTACTCAACCGCAACTCTGCAACTCTGATCATGTTTCCAGCGATATGGTCCTTTGAACGACTCGAAGTAGCCTGGGCTAGTTGCTAATCAGCCTTCTGGCTATCGGTCGGAGGCCTCTGGTTTGTACCCTGTTTGGCATTTGCAACATCTTTCGTAGGACTAGCAAGACTTGAGTTACGCATAACTGCTGAGCCTGGCAATGATGTTGTCACTGTGGATTTTCGAGCTCCTCGTGTGGTCCGGGGATTTTTGCGGCCATGTTTTTTGGCTCTTGTGGGGGTCATTACACCAAAATCCTCCTGATCCTCCTGTTTGCGATGTCCCTTGGAAGAGGAAGCGGCCTCCTCATCATCTCCCTTACCACTAATGTGGGGGGATGGTGTTCGGACTGAAGAGAAAGGCTCTGTGGATTTACTTCTGGCCAGAGTTTTCACCCGGAGACCACCATGAGCGGTAGTGTCGTTGGCCTGATTTTGTTCGATCGAGGTTGTCTCGCTGTTGCCGTGAACGGAAGGCCCTGCTGCTGCTGCGGATTGGTGGAGCGCTTCTACCGCACTGGGCACGCGGCATTCGGGACGTCTAAAGTAGTGTTTGCCATCAAGCACCATGATAGGGTGAGCGACTTTCTCCAAAGCCGGGGAGGAATGGTGAGGCTGCCATTCTGTTGGCCTTGTAGACAGACCCGAAGGTCCTAGGACGCGCTGGCCCGCTATGAAGGTGTCAGCATCACAGTAGAACCTGACTTTGAAAGCAAACTTTACATACCTAACCAGTTTTCTAGGTGCCCCTTTTCATAGAACTCCTTGAGGTGATTAGGTTTCATTGCACCTGGCCTCAATTTCTCAGGTGATAGTAACAAAGATCGTCTATACACAAGGGCACTTGCAATAAGCTGGATTGCATCATCCGGAAGGCCTTTCATAGCTTCCCAACCGATGACACCATTGATAGAAAGACCAATTTCACTGCTCTTGATGAGTTTGTCGCGGTTTTCGTCGTCATACAGCCAGCGGTCAACCCATTGGCCAACTTCGATGGAAAAAGCATTATGGACGTCAAGGGCGATGGACTGGTTCTCGACAAACAGTTGACTAACCACATTCCAAAGGTTCAAAGCACCATAATTGTAAATGTCTTGAGCATCAAAATAGTCCCACAAGCTATCCCAGCAGTCTGGATGGGGCATGTCTTTTATGACCTCCCAGTAGAGTTTGCGAAGTGAGTTGCAAGCAGATTGAACTTCGTCTCCGGACCAAAGGTGAACGCGGCGCTGAGGCAGTAGATGCTCCATGAAACGAAAACGGTTGGATCCATTACAGGTAGAGAAGATGGCTTTGGCCCCGACTGGAGGGTTGCTATAGAATCCCACTGGAAGGTAGTCTTCGACGTACGTTTGAATGACGCCGTCTGGACCAGGTGTCTGCAGCATTTTGTAGAAATTGGGTAGGCCATTGGGGTAGAAGCTGGTGAAGGCTTCGCGCAAGTTGGGCGGCTGGTCTCTGGCATAAGTCCGGTCTGGGTCCAGATTTGGTTGAGGTGGCGGCGATGGCCCTTTGGACATGAAGGATTCACCCGCCGAAGCGGGTTGAGGTTGAGCCATGATGCTCTGTGTAACGGTCGGTTAGCACATGATGAGACAAGGCGCGCTTCGTCTCGAAAACGAGGCGAGAACTTTCATCCCGGTTTCAAGGATCGTTAGGGAGCATGAGATGGAAGCATTCACCTCGTCTCGATAGATTACAGGATGCGTAGGTAAGTAGAGGTGTTGGAGACTTACCAGAGAAACAAGGGCAAGTTACCTTATTAGGTATGCAGGTCCACGTATAAAATGAAGGAGATAAATTTCAGAAAGAAGGTAGTTATTTCCTTGAATCAATGCTCAACGCGCGATGATGCGCCGTGAAGGAAGGAGTAGGGGAGCTTTGTCAATCTTCTCGAGATGAGCGGGAGTGGAGGTTGAGGGGAAAGAAAAGAAAAGAGAGAGAGGAAAGGGTTGAGAGAGTAACTGAAACAAAAGTAAACCTGGAAGCTGGGCAATGGTTGTTCTGGCTTTGTCGTTACTGCCGCCGACACTGTCACCGAATAAACATTAAGTGACTGGCACTGGCAACGTTAAGGTAGCAGCTAACGCGCACTGGCACAGCTGGCACAGACTTGAACTGTTTATCAAAGTCTCTCGCTTGGAAGCATCCATTCATCAACGGTTATGCCCTTTGCAGTGCTTGCTTGTGGCTCGAGGAGGGCAAACTGTCAAAGTCAAACAGAGGTAAGGAAACCTTCCGGAACGGCTCGCAGCCTGCTTGCTAGCTCGCCTATAACGGAGCGTAACAGACTTTGGTCACAACTCACCTTGGATATACCGGCATCTATGTACTAGATAATAACAAGATTGGTGCTGCTCGAGGTAAGGTACTCAACGCGTCAACAATGCACTCGCCCAAGCGTCTTGCAGCTCAACGCGGGTGCTTGCTGATTCTCGCTCCACACAAACGGCCACTTTGTTGTATGTAAAGATTGTAAAATATCTGTCCAAAGACTTATTTCCTGCTTGGTTCCAGAAGAATTCTATTTCCATCAGGCGAGGCCAATGCCAGTGCTGGCATACGGTTCACGTCTGGTAAGTTCGCCAAACTTTGCTATTGTTCACGAGGGACCTCTTCGTGGGTGGACTGGCAATCGTATCGAGGGGGATGTCTTATGGCATTTCGATAAGAAAATCGAGGGTTTGTCAAACTACTATCGTCGGCCCATGATGGGTCACTAATACAGGCATGCTAAGATGGCCGATCGTCAGATGGTATCAATCATTAACATAGTATATACAGAGAGGGGTTATGTGATAGTTCATTGACAGTTTTTAGAGACGTTACTTCTGTGCTTTCAGAAGCTTGAGGATCTCAGACTCGTTGTCGCCAGCAATGGCCTTGCCATTGTTCCAATCCACAACCTACACGTGTATTGGTTAGTAGGTTTCCATCTTGAGATTAAAGAGGCAACGTACCACTGGTCGAATGAAGTTCTCTTTGCTCTCCTTGAATTTCCTGAGAGCCTCCTTCTCGTTGTTTGCACCCTTGATCACGTTGGGGATACCGTTGCTTCCAACATATTCCAAAATTGTCTTCACCTGGTCGTCTGTAGGGGGATCCTCGGTGATGTTGAGCTCAAACTGGTCTCGAATAGGTGCCGTCTGGGCGGAGTGGTCGCTCGCTTGGTCAAGAGTGGCGCCAGAAGTGGCATTGGCAGAGATCTGCTTCAAAAGGTTGGTGACTCTGACGGATGCTGGAGAGCTGGCCTTGTGGAAGACTGTCACAATATCGAGTGTCTTATGCTATATGCTTGTCAGCAATTACGCAAATCTAATCTTGGCTTCTTAACTTACGAAGCGAAACATTTTGTCTGGTTATTTCTCAAAAGTTTATGTTTGGAGAACTATTATAGAAAGTTCACGATTGTTCATGGAGGTTGATGTCGGGAGCTCCGATTGGGCATAGCTCCATGAAGCTTGTCACGCTGAAGATGACTTAATGGCTCGGGTCTGCAGGGCCCGTGCGTGCATAGGCCCCCACCACGACACCCGCTATCTTCCGCCTCCTCATGATGACCAGAGACATATGATAGAGAGTGAATGTCCTTGGGACATACAAGTATGTGTCTTTTTTTTTTTTGCTATTTACCTTACATCTAGAGTCTTTTGGAGTCCCTTGTAAATACCGCATCAGGAATATTGTCTTATTCACATCAAATCTTCTCAGGCCTGGATTTGCTATAGCTTCAATCGTCCTCTTAACCCTATTTTCTTTTTTTTTCTTTGATCAAGTCTCATTGGCAACTTATTTCAGAGAGTAAAGCTCAAAGCGCGTGAAAAATATAAACCCTTTGGCGGTGAACTTTTTTAACTTTACTTAGAGATTAACATAGATACTCTGAGGGGTCGAAGTTAGGTACATTAATCCATATGTCCTGGCTGTGTGTGGTTTTTCAAGTCAAGGTCCACATCTCAGTAGATGCCTCAATGACCAGCCGTGGTTTTTATTTTGTAGAACCCAGGAATCACGAAATGGTACAAGCAGATTGTCAATGAGTAAAGCTTGTAAGAAATTAATTGTAACGATCGGATGAGGCTTGGCTAACACATCTTGATTGTTCCAGTTTCAAACTTACATACGGTACCACAGGCGGCAAGCCTTGACGTGAGAAACAATGGTTGGAATTTTTTTTGTCTCCATTGCTTTCATGTGTGCAAAATGAACTTTCTCTCTCGTTGAGAACTCATGAGATGTTGTTGAGCCTCTCTCACGTGGCCTGTTGTCAAGGATCATAGACATGCGCCTCGCCAAGCTGATATCAACCGCTTACGCCAGAAGATCGACCGTAACAAGCATCTGTTGCAGAAAGAGCTAAAATCTCCTTCTCTTTGCTTATGACGTATGTGTTGCGATCTGATGCGTTTTGTTGTGGTGAGCAAGGACTTTCTTTTGTCATGACGTATTCTATGAAGTCAGGGTTGTGGAGAAGATGTACGACCATGGCACTGATTCATCGTCGAAGACGGACTACAAAAGGGTCTTGAGATCGATTGAAACTTTTTCTCATACAACATACATCTCATCTCTTCACATAATTCTCCTTTTCAGCCACCAAACACACAATTCACACAAATCTATCATGTCTGGCTACTCCAACGTTGGTAACCGTGGTGTCTACGAGGCTGGCGATCAGAGAAACGCTCCTGAGTCGGAGCGCAACGTTGAGGATCCCTACAACGAGGGCAAGGAGAATTCTCACAACAACCTTGATTCCAGTATGTATTCCGTGGATAAAATATGAGAAAATATTCTAACAAAATTGCAGAGGATGAGCGATCCATCGCCAACCGCCTGGCTGCTGAGGAAGTTAGTTGAGCCGCCGCAAGAGGATATCCACTATTATATACTAAGACAAAACAGCAGCGATCCGAGCCTGGCGACGATCTCGAGACCGCCCAATTAAAGAAGGATCCCACTCTGCCCGTAAGTCCAACCTAGATCTGGCTTTGGCGCCAAAAGAAAAGTACAAAACTAACAGTAACAACAAGGCTCGCGCTCACGGCAACGAACCTTCCAAGGGCGCAAAGGTCGATGCTCAAATCCAGGCTGAAGAGGAAGAGGAGTTGAAGCGCAAGGGCAAGGCCTAGCTGTAACAATACTTTAGACCACGGCCGTTTCATTGCAGGCAAATGATTCGGAAAGGATGCAATAATGATTGAATTGAAAGCCAACATGCCACCCTATGTTGTATATGTGAATGTGAGGAATCCACCTAGCGGTCTTGTCGAAGCATAAGTCTGTCTCGATGATAGCCCTCCAAGGCCCCTGGCTGATTCATTAGGCGTTACACTATACGTATTTGTGCTTCAATTCGATCATCATCAAACATTGAGGCAGGCGTTGTACGGGCATATCACATGAATAAAACGAAACGAACAATGTGGCGTCTGGGTAGCTATGAAAATATTATTAATTGCAACTGTGGACATTTATTGTGTTTGCTTGTAGCTGCTAGAAAAGCTCGCAGTATGCTAAGGCTTGCCACTAGAGAAGAAGGATGAAGTGTATCACTATAGTCTTAGGTTAGTCTTTTGTGAAATGGCTGGTCATGCAAGACTGAAGATAAGACAGAATGCGCTTTCAGAATATGTAAGAAATTGAATATCAGCTATCCGCCCGATTTAGCCACTCCGGCGAAAGAGGGCCATCAAGCAGAATCAATCGCAAATTACCTCATCCTTGTGCAAGAGAGAGAACAAGAAGAATAAGAAGAAGGGGGCAGGGAATAGCGTTGGGTTCTTACCTTGATGCACTCAGGAATGAGGCATGCCTCTTCGAACATGCTATGTAAAGAGGAAGAGATTTGTTGCTGTTCAAGGCTTGATGTCTGAAATTTCTTTTGAAGTTCTCGCCGACTGGCCCGTGCTCCGTTGCCGGGCGTTCCAGCTGGTCTCGATTTTTCCGGGCGGCGAAAGGGTTAGTCCGGAAGTAATTAGGGCAGGCACGCACAGGATCTTTTTCTGCCCACGATCAAAAAGTCCTTAGCGATTTCAAGGTCCGCGGCTCCAGCAAACAACCAACTAACGGGACAGCATAATCGACAACTGGTATGAACCTCGACTCCTACGATCGCAGTTGCATTCGAACAATCAATCACTGCGCGCGCGACTCTTGAAACATTCCGACTAATCGACCGTTAATTAGATCACCGTCACAATGGGCGACGCAGTCATTGAGGGTTCGAACTGGCGCCTCGTTGAGGTTGGCCGTGTCGTTGTTATCAACGGCGACCACCCCTTCGCCGGCCGCCTGGCCACGATCGTCGAGATCATCGACCACAAGCGAGTAGGTTTCTCCTGCTTCAGATCAGACTTGTCTGCCGAAACACGCGATATTGACACCGTAACAGATTCTCGTCGACGGTCCTTCCGCGAACGCTAGCCTCGCTGTTCCCCGACAAGCCGTTCCTCTTAGCAAGGTCCTCCTCTCCTCTCTTATCGTCGAGGGCTTGAACCGTGGTTCCCGAACTGGTGTCGTCCGAAAGCTCTGGGAGAAGTCTGAGATCGACTCCAAGTGGGAGCAGACCAATTGGGCTAAGAAGCGGGATCAGATGGAGCGGAGGAAGGGTCTCACCGACTTCGAGCGCTTCCAGGTTCTCCGACTCAAGAAGCAGCGACGATTCGAGGAGCGCAAGGCTCTGGCCAAGGTCAAGGCCTCCGCATAAATGGGTCATTAAGCTGGAGTCACGGAGGTGCTTGAAAGTCGGGTTTAGATCAAGTGGCACGGAACTGGGCAGGAAACACATCACGGCGGTATAGAGGCTGCTGGATTCACTTTTGCTCCGTTCTGGAAGGCTGTATGTCACACTTCATCGTCACGATGAACGGCGTCAATACGGAAATTCTGAGATCAACTGAATTCAAAGCATAAGGAGCATCAAAAAAGAACATGGATTCATTGTGAACTGTAGCCGAAATAAAAATGAAATGAATACCCCAAAACTACGCTGCCTGTGTATGCATGCATGTCTTTACACTCAGCGACCTTGTACCCCATATTCAACCTTAATTATTGCCCAAATTGTCCATGGATTTCCCTCCACCCGTCGTCACTTTCTTGGACATCCGGATTCTGGAGGGGGGAGACGTAGTGACACATATTCTGATTACCTAATGCGCCTTAGTTCCCACCCCAAGCCCTAGAATTATCGCTGTGCGAGGACCCCATCACAAAACGGCGACGTGAGAGATCAGGCCAGCAAAGAGACGTAACTGGGATCAGCAAAACAAGTAAGTACGCAGCTGTCGCTACGTTCATTGTGTTATTTTGCTATCCATTTTTTGCCGCCTTGGGAAGATTTTGCTGCCACAAATTGTTTACATGAGATTTACTAACGTCTCTACCCGCACTGCAGTCGCCAAAATGTCGAACCCCCGCGTTGAAGAACTTCCCGACGAGGAGCCCAAGAAGACCACCGTCCAGGAGCACGAGGATGACTCCAGCGACGACTCCGAGGTCGAGGAGGTCGGCGAGGGCCAGCTCCCCGCTGGTTCTACTGTGATCCACAACCGCAACGAGAAGAAGGCTCGCAAGGCCCTCGAGAAGCTGCACCTCACCCGCATCCCTGGCATCACCCGTGTCACTCTCCGCCGACCTAAGAACGTGAGTGCTGACGGATTTTTTTATATTTTTTTCTTGGGGAGATTGGAAGGATAAATTGAGGTGTTGGTGCTAACCTAAGGCTACAGATCCTTTTCGTTATCAACAACCCCGAGGTCTACAAGTCTCCCAACAGCAACACCTACATGTAAGTTGCATTGTTTGAAAAATGATGGCTCTACCTCTGACCTCAAGCCAGTGTTTTCGGTGAGGCCAAGATTGAGGATGTGAACGCCGCTGCTCAACAAGCTGCTGCTGCTCAGCTCGCTTCCGCCAACGCTGAGGACCACTCTGGCCACAACCACGGTGAGCCCAGCAAGGCTGCCGAGACCACTGAGGAGAAGAAGGACAAGGAGGAGGAGGAGGAGGAGGAGGAAGATGACGATGAGGAGGTCGACGCTTCCGGGCTCGAGGATAAGGATATTGAGCTTGTCATGACCCAGGCCAACGTCAGCCGCAACAAGGCCGTCAAAGCGTTGAAGGAGAACGACAACGATATTGTCAATTCCATCATGGCTCTAAGTATCTAAGCATGAGCTTCTGCTGGACGATCATCCAAAAAAGCATGTACATGGGACGAACATTGGGCTCTTGTATTAGTTCTTGGCGAACTGTACCCTGCGGAATGGAGTTGATGCCAAACAACGGAAACAATTGAAGGGGAATAACACCCAAAAATCCGTCAAATAATTCTGTTGCAATTTTGATCAGGCGTGATGTTGTATTCATGGACTGCCTGTGGCTGACTGGTTGACTGACTTGATATTCGTTTTATGAGCTATGTATCTCATGACAAGGTACTGATTCCATCAACTGCTAACTGCTATCTACGCTGAGTCACCGTACTCCGATTCGTAAGTGTCTCTACATCTCGTGTTTCATCACTCAATATTCTCTCGCCAATGGTCGGCTTTTGAGCTTCAATTTTCCTCAATTAGTCCTCGCTCATCCTGAGCCGACGTCGATGAGGGGTTCGAAAACGCCGCCCGTCGGATATTTGAGTGAATGCACGTGACTTTTTAGTGCCCGGTAGTTCCCTGAACTTCGGCAAAGTCATCAACAGTCAATCAAGATTATCCTCTCCGCTCTCTCGAAATCATAACCTTCCTCAAAATGGCGACTGTAAGTTCAATTCATCAATTGGCGCATGTGACTGATCGCAGGTGCTGTCGACCTCTCCCCCGGGTCCCGATCGCGCGCCTCTACGTTGCAGGATGCCTTGAGCTAATTTTCCCTTCCTCCAACAGCGAAGCGCAGCTCTCAAGCTTGACTGGACCAAGGTCACCAGCTCCCTCGGTCTTCGTGGCCAGACCGTTGCCTCCCTGCAGGCCTTCAAGAAGCGCAACGAGGACGTCCGCCGCAAGGTTCAGCAGCTTCAGGAGCAGCCCACCACCGTCGATTTCTCCCAGTACCGATCCGTCCTCAAGAACCAAGCTATCATCGATGAGATCGAGAAGCGATTCAGCGCCTTCAAGCCTGTCACCTACGATGTTAGCCGACAACTGAAGGCCATCGACGCTTTCGAGGCCGAGGCTGTCAAGAACGCCGAGGCTACCAAGGAGGCCGTCGACCTGGAGCTCAAGGATCTTGCCGCTACGCTCAAGAACATCGAAGAGGCCCGACCATTCGAGGAACTCACTGTCGTACGTACCACTGAAACTGAGACTATTGGGTCGATTCTCACAAGTTACAGGACGAGGTTGCCGCTGCCGAGAAGTCTATCGACGAGAAGACTGCTCAGCTCGTTTCCAAGGGCCGATGGATGGTGCCAGGATACAAGGTATGTTGTCCGGATGACAGAGGAAACGACAGCACTGACACCCACTGTAGGAGAAGTTCGGCGACTTGGCTGTGGTTTAAACGAATTGCGATATACCTTTTCCGGCTTCGCATTGTGTACTCTAGCATTGTAGATACAAGATCCCGAGGGAGAACCCGGCTTGTCTCATACCCAATTCGCTACAATTTTTCCTCTGTGCTTTATAATGAATTCTTATTAGGTTACTAGGTATTGAGAATGCGGTTCGATGTGAGCATAGTGTTTATGTTCTCAGTTCTCAGACGCACCTCGGACTTCTCAAATTTATGTCCTTGATTGCCCAAATCACGCCCAGCATCCTTGTTCTTTGTTCACGTCACTTTCGACTGCTGTCTTAGGACTACTTTTGAAATGAATCTTACCTCCTTCGTCGATGTTTGGCCCAATACCTATCGAGCATGGAGACAGTCATTTCAGGAGTTTGAACAATCCCAGGAGATGTTGGCCGAATTTCTATACACCCAATGCATAGGGCAATTTCTTGATGTTCCCAAAGTGAAGCAATCTAACTATAGGCACGCCTTCCGATCAAGTTCATTCTGTTCGGCAACGTTTCAGTCATCTGCATCATTACGCATCTCTTGTTATACTTTGTCTGAGAGTTAAGTCCGGTGTCGGACTACATGAAAGGCAGTACACCATATGGAACACCTAGTTGCTGATTTTCGAATTCCAGGAGTCGATTTGCGGAGATTGAGCTTTTTATGGGTTTGGTATAGGTTGGATTTTTAGTTGTTAAGCTCCTCTATCTTCTTTGTTTGAACCCAAGCTTGGCTATTCCGATCTGAGGGTCCTCTACTTAAAGAATGGTGTCGACGAGAACTGCAAGGCTCTGAATCCTCAGACCCAGCTCCAAGTAGGTGGTCTCGTGCGGTATCTTTGCTGGGAGTCCTACAGCAATATCAGGGTCACGTGTTGGCCTTTAGCCTGAATACCCCGACTCACACGGCACGCCATATATGCCTCGTAACGTCCCTATGGTCAGTATTGCAAATACATCTCGAACCAAGTACCTTATCAGGCCACAGCAATCAAAATTCATCATGGTGTTCCCAGACACAGAACTCGAAACCTATGTCTTCAAGACGGCACCGCAATTAGACGCTGCCTGGCTGGCACATGAAGAAGAGGCCAAGAAGAAAGGCCCCCCTAGAGTATTCAGCAGTGTAGAGGAACGGCAACCAGTTTATGCTCAGGAATGTCGCGACTTATATGCTCAAATTACGACGCCTGGAACCCGAGATCATGAGCTCTCCCGAGGAGTTACGAAGAAGGAGCTCACTGTTCTCTCTTCTGTGGATGAGCATCCAATCCCCGTTCTTCAATTGGACCTTACAGGTACCGAAGCTGAGGAGCCGGAGATTATCGTTATATTTTACCACGGCGGTGGCCTGAGGGTTGGCGAGGCGGATAGCGAAGAGCTGTCATGCAGACATATTGTCAAGTCAGGCATTGCCAGGATTCGACTTTACTCGGTGGGATATCGCCTACTGCCTCAGAGTCCAGCTACCGTGTGTCTTTCCGACAGCTTGGACGGATTTCGTAAACTCTACAATCCAAAGATAACAACTATCGTTATCGGAAGCTCGAGTGGAGGACAGATGGCATCTGCAGTGGTGCAAGCAGCTCCTCGGGGTACAATTCACGGACTTCTACTGAGGTGTCCAGTCACAGCGGACAGGGCCAGTGGCGAGGAATTTGTACCTGAAAAATTACGTCCGTATCATACAAGCGTGTCTGAAACGTTCATCACATCGTTGGGCGGATATTTACACCGAAACACGCCTAGGGATGGACTGGAGAAACTGCCTCTTGAGGTTTCGAAGGATGAGCTGAAGGGACATCCTCGTACTTGGATTCAGCTGACTACAAACGACCCCCTATACTCGGATGGGCTATGCTATGCCATGGTTCTCAGGGAAGCAGGTACCGATGTCAAGGTTCAAGTGGAGGTGGGCTGGCCGCATACCTTTTGGCTCAAGGCTCCTCACCTCGATCATGCCTTGACCTGCGAGAAAAATATGCTGGACGGATTACGATGGCTTCTCAAGTAGGAAAAGACAAATCGGAAAGGGGCATGCCTTTTCATTACTTCCTAGCATAGGAGATTTTGATCTGTTGTATGTTAGTTCTCTCCACAGCCTCCTCTACGCGGCAACGTGCCACAGCAAGCCCTTCAAACCCTCCAGTAGAGCAAAACAGCAAAAAATGAAATATAAGCATGATGTTTAAAGACTATTCAAGGCTGTGAAATATCGGAATTCCTCTCAGATACCAAGCTTTGGGTAAGTCCTATAATCTTCCTCGCGGCACTCATAGTTTTCGAAGAGGAATTTGCTCGTTCTCAACGATTCGCGCCGAGTATGATGCAAGCCATGAAAAAGGTTCAAGACAGATTTGGGGCCTGCCACAATAGCCCCTCATTGAATACAATGCAGATGGATCATCCGATAGAATGACACTACTTGTTCTTATGGCACAGAGCATGGAGGTTATTCGGGTCTTGGCCCTCATAGGTTAGAGAGTTCCACTCCTCGGCGCGCATATAGTAACAAAGATCCTTCAAGTCGGCATAGATCCTCCCGAGAACAAGAATTTGTTCAGTAGAATGGTTAGAAATAGTGACCACCAGATACCCCTGTATCTGTTAGTCAGTCATATACCATAGGAAGACCTTGCTGGGCAAGGGGTTCCCTGAGTTTTGGCTTGGTCTAACAGTATCCTGTGAACTTACCGTTGGATTATGTTTAAGGAGAAACACCATATTACCACCACCTGGTGTAGGAAAACAAGTTCAAGTTGTCTCTTAATACAATTAACTTCTGATTTACATTGAAAGCAAGGTTCAGATCGCACCTCTGGCATGTCGTAGTGGTGGAACAACCCACCAGTGTCAAGGAGCTGCCTGGAGTGGGAGTTGGATACGATCCTTTCACACTGAGCGGCAGGAATTGTTGAAAGTATCAGTATGAAACTAGACAAAATAGTGATGCGTTTCTTGACAGCAAAAGCATTCAGGTCTACCAGACAAGACCAAGAGCAAACCTGCGAGTGCCATTGTACCCACTCAAAGTCAATGGAAAGTATCTCCATGAGATAACGCTTGGCCCCTAAACTCCAGCACTTGTTCTCCCAACTTGATCATCCCGGGGTGTTCAAAGTCTGTCTTTTTTTTCGTATTTAATACTGGTGTATCATTTTCCCTCAAGGTTTCGCATATTGGGCAGTCCATTCCTTGGCGGTTGCAATAGCGGCCTGCTCATCCTCCTTCCAGCTCTTGGCGACATCTGCAGCGAGAGGGTCATCCGGGTTTGGAGCACCGAGGAGGGCCTGGATCGACAAGAGGATAGTTCGGATCTGAAGAGCGGGAGACCAGTTATCTGTAACGCTTGTCAGCTTGGTCATCTCAGAGATATATGCACCTGGATATGCAACCCACTCTTGAGGACATCAAGGCAAATACGACCGAGCTTATCGACGTTTGGGTGGAAGATCTTGGTGAGGAATCGAATCTTGGGAGGAGTCATTGGATAATCGTCGGGGAGGAAGAGCTCGAGGCTAAAAACACCACCTGAAGATTCGATTAGTCGGCAGATCAACCGGTAGTGACACAGAACATACCCTCATACGGAGACTGGGCGGGACCGTGAATTTGGACATCGAAATATCGGAGGTTATCCTCGTGAGGAACGGCACTGATTCCTGGAACACTGTATCGCGATGAGTGTTAGGTTACGGAGTCAAGGCGCAAGACCCGTAGCCTCGGGGATGACCTACGGCTCGGCCATGAGCCGTTCTGTCTCTTTAATAATGCGCTTGGGGAGAGCCATGACGGAGTCAGAGGTATGTGAAGGTATTTCGATGATATTCGATATCGGTGGATGCGGTTCTTATCTCGGCGAGTACGTGTCGTCGTAGCGGTAGCCTTCGATAGACTTACGTATAGAAGGGTCGTGGTTGGGTGAGGTCTGGAGTTGAATGCTTGAAATACCTGGCGGGCACTTATCAAGGTCAACGGCGGGGCAGTCGCAGTGGCAGGTAGAGGCAAGCACGGGAAGCCAGCTAGCAATCCAACAAACCCCGATGGGAGTGATTAAATGAGAGGGAATATTCTGGCAGCGCGTCACGAATGAATAGAGTTGTTTAACACCTGATATCATTTAAATCAAGTAACTATTATCAACAAATGGTTAATAGATGGGTAGATAGATAAGGTAAGCGATATGCGTCCATTAGTTAGTTTGTCTCTGCTTAGTACGACGTAAGGTAGAGAGAGTTCTACTTAAAAGTACAGATCTTTTAGGCGCTGTCGTTCAACGATTGTTACGGCATGTGCCCAATAAAGATCACGGCAGGTTCCGTCAAGTGCTGAACATCTCATACATCTCATACCTATAGTACCTACCTAGGTACTAGACACTTCAATGGTGGGGGATGTACCTCAAACAGCAAGGGTGGTACTTGTGGAACGACGTCGCGCGCTCTGACCACCTCCCGGCAATCATTCATCCAGTGAGGAACGCGAGCTCAGTTGAGCAACTTCATTATTAACAACATCTCTATACAACGTTTGTATCGAAGAATACCTTGCTCTAGGCAAACTCTTCCCCCGCCCTTTTTTTTTTTTTTTGGCCTCTTGTGGACAATGACATGATTCAAAGCCATTCAGTGGCAGTTCGCTGTGTCTCCTCTCCTTACCTCACATCATATGAGTTGCGACATGAGGAACGTCGTGATACCCTCTCGAGATAGCCCATCACCATGCCCTCCTTCGAACAACTTACTGATGCCCCCAAGAAGGGCAAAATCATCAAATCTGCCTACGAGAGCGAAAGTTTCGAGTCAGATGGCACCATTCATGTTGATGGCCTAGTTGGCTCTGCCACTATCTCTCCTGCTGGGCGAGACGTCGCATTGGCTTCGTAGGTTGAAAGTGTACTGTTAGCCTGATAGATCCTGACAACGAAATAGGCCTGATGGATTGGCAATCATAGATCTTGATTCACCTTATAGCCCTCCCCGGCGACTGAGAACTCATGGCCTTCCGTGGTTGGTTGTGGATGTCCAATGGTCACCCTTTGCTGCTCGCGACTACTGGATCGTCTCAGCCGCCAATCATCGTGCTCTGGTGTGGAATCTAAATCGCAGGGAAGACTCAAGTTCGGGTGCCATAGAACATTCTCTTCAAGGTCACAGTCGTGCTATCACAGACGTCAATTGGTCTGCTCACCATCCAGACCTCTTGTCGACCTGCTCAGTAGATGGCTACATTCACGCATGGGATCTTCGAAGACCACGCCAGCCTGTTTTGACCTTCTGCGATTGGACTGCTGGTGCATCTCAGGTCAAATACAACCGCCAAGCATCTCACATTCTCGCTTCTGCTCACGATCGATGGTTGCATATTTGGGATGAACGCCGTTCTTCTGAGCCTCTAAAATCTATCAAAGCTCACAAGTCCAAGATATATGGCCTGGATTGGAATCGATCTGACCCGAAGGCGATCGTCTCCTGTTCCATCGACAAGAGGATCAACTTCTGGGACTATACTGCGGAAGAGCCCTTGCAACATACCATTGAAACTGGATTTCCAGTGTGGAGAGCTCGTCACACACCTTTCGGACGCGGCCTCCTCGCAATACCCCAGAACGAACCGGGTGATCTTTATCTCTACGACACCAACTTTGAACCAGAATCGAAAGTGACAAGTCAACCAATCGATGTCTGGCCGGGGCACGGAGATCACAAAGCAAAGGAATTTCTGTGGAGATGCCGTGGCGGCATAACTGACGATGGTAAAGACAACCGTGAATTCCAACTCGTCTCTTGGGGCACAGACAACGAACTAAAGCTTCAATGCATCGACCCCAAGATCTTCGCTGCCATCGGCCATAAACGCGGCATGCCAGCCGATCCCGCAATCAGTATCACTCGAAAAGGCGCAACATACAAGACTTTCCGTACAGTAGACGAAAGTACGGATCGCGACCGTAAATCTGCTACAATGAGTGATCACCGGCCTGGCACCAGCTATCATAAGCAAAGTGCTCTTACTCTAGGAATGCGATCAGGCACAACTCAAAGCCACCGTACATCGATGGCATGGCGAGGTCCTTCAATGAAGGCCAAGGTATCTGGAAGATCCGTCGATCGTAACCAGTCGCAAATAGGATGGATGAAAGGAATTGCCATGACTAAGAGAAAGGCATCAACGAGCGCCAAACGACACTTATCAAAAGACTCGGGTATCTTTGGCCATGGGTACCCTGACGATGAGTGGGCAGAACCTGAGTCTATTCAGGAGGAACTTTTACGCATCAGCCATCAACTTCCCAAAGTGAGGTGGGACAACATTGATATGGACAGTTTGACTCTCAACGCCTCGCTGAACGGCCCCTGGGGCGCCGATGGAGAAACTATCTTCGTTAAGGTTCGGATCGATATTCCAGTCGGCTATCCCAAGACCAGGGCACCAAAGTTCTATGTTGAGAAATCGTCCTTCATGCCTGCAGAGACTCACAAAAAGATTGATCGAGAGATTCATCAACTGGCCAATCAGTTCTTGCAGAGAAAAAAGAATTGCCTCGAGGTTGCCTTTACGTACCTCCTTGGGGAAGTTGATCTCGAAAGCAGCACAACTTTCTTCAAGAATGTTCGAGATTTAGATGATGAACTTGATGGCTTAGCGGACGAGAGCTCTAGTGAATCTGACGAGGATATCCCCGCTGGCGGTTCAGCATCCATGTCTCAAGAACTGCCCCCTCATAACGAGCTGGATACCGCGCTTGCGCCTCCGAATAGGACAATCGTGCCACCGCCCCCCAGGACCTGCGGTGCCAGGTTCTCGCACAACGGACGACTGATCTGTTTCTTCCCCTCCAAAGAGGAAAAGGCGCGCGCATTGTTCACAACCACTATGGACGCTTATAGGGAACGCCCTAAGGGTGAACCATTCTTTGCGGGCTTTGGCAGAATCGCACATGATCTCGGGCCTCGACAACGTTTCATGGCGGAAGACAGCTCCGCATCCAGTGGGGATTCTGATACGTCTGCATCTGGATCGTCTTCATCCTCTTCATCATCAAGCGATTCAGAGTCTACGTCAATGCACAAGATTAATCTCTGGTATCACCCTAGCCGCCAGTTTAGGAAAACATGGAGCGAAGACAGATCAATGCGCTCGAGTGGCGGTGGTACAGGAGTAGGCACTGGTACTGGCACTGGCACAAGCCGCAGGAGGCCTGGCCGGCCCAAGAACCTAATCTCGATACATGACTTCCGTAGTCTTCTCCCCTCGAAAGAGGAATTTGCGCGTGAGTACGCCATCTTTGGCGATGGAGCCGAGGTCTGTGAGCACAACGCAAAGGTTGCTGAGAAGTACAACGCTCGAGATCTAATTGATGTTTGGCGATATCTTGGGCTTCTATTAAAGAAGGGCGTTCCGCTCGAGATACTCGCCCATAATCAGAGGCGCGATTCTATTCTGGTGATCGCCCACGACGTGGTTTCCAGGTGCAATGCCGATACTTCTCCTCTCGATTCCTTTTTGGAAAGACATGAAAGTGGATTGTCGGGCAGAGTCAAATGGGGTAGACATCCCTTGGCCAGGGACTTCATCATGGACCTTTTTGCATACTATGAGCAGATTGCGGACATCCAAATGTTGGCAATGCTTTCTTGTATATTCAGCGAATCTTCTGCTGCAGACAGTGTGGCCTACTTTGAATCGCATCTACCGCAGCCCGAGACTCCGCTCCCTTTCAAGGCACCAGCTTTCTCGCTAGACTACTTCCCCACTGATGCCTCACTGTGGAATATTGGTGGACGCAGTTATACCAACTCAGCTATTACAACACCGATGACAGTGCACACTCCTGTCCACTATTCTGGATCTCAGGCGTCAGACGATGGCATATGGGGTGGCGATGCAGCATCGAACTCGTACTCTTGCGGAGAGACGCCGCCAAATAAATTCAAGGGGTATTTAGGGGAAGTTGAGGTACCGCCCAGCGTGTCTACATCCCCAAACACACGATTTCTAAATAGAGCAAATTCGGGTCTGGCATCAGCTTTTGCTGCTAACCTGCCACGTTCGTTTGCAGGAGTCAGCTCGTCGTCACCTCCAAATCAAGTGAGAAAGAGACCCAGCCCTGCTGAGACGATTCTCAGCAGTCTGGCTCCAGGCAATGTTACATGGAGTGCGTCGACCACGATGGACTCGAATGGTGGGAGAACCTCTTTGGATGATGACGATTATGGGAGGGATGATTATCTGTCACTTGTGCCCACAAAGATTTCCGTCACAATGGAGGATCAAACCGCCTTTGACGATGATGGCTGGCTGAACGTATCCATGCTCGAGTCCAGTCAGGCGGATGTCCACGCTCGTTATCGATATGCGTATGCTGAAATGCTGCAAATGTGGAACCAACCACTCTCCAGACTCGAGATTATGAAATTCAACTCACTCAAGGAGGACATGACTGGAGGGCATGGTGACGACGCCTTCCATGAGCCAGGCGCTGGCCACGATGGCAAAGCACATAACTCATCGCCCATTGCCATGGGCAAGAAGGATCAGCTTCAAGCGTTGCTTGCGTCAGGTCGCGGTCTTGATGTCACAGGGATGTGCCGCATACACGAAATCCAGCTGGAACCGCTTCGTTATACTTCCAGTGACTCCAAGGTCGGTGGTGCTGTCGGTACATGTGATCGCTGCCATCAAACACAGAGTCAGCTTACATGTGTGTACTGCCTTGAGCCTGTGGATGCTCTCTTCCCTCCATGCTTGGCTTGTGGTTGCGCAAGTCATGAGGCGTGTCTAGCAGAGTGGCATGCTGCTGGCGAAACGCAATGCCCTGCAGGCGATGAGTGCAACTGTGTGGAGGAGGCAGCCGATGGCCAGGTTGAATCATGGGCAGCCCTTCAGGGGGCCATGCTCAAAGGGCAAAGACATATGATGATGTTGCCTGGACCAGCCTTGGATGATAGCGACGACGACGCAAAGATGCCTCGTAACTGGGAGAGAGTTGAGTCCTCTTTTCCCTCGCGAATGCAAGGCCTTTCAGCTGCCAGTATAAGTCTAGGCAACAGGCTACGGAAATCAGCGGGAGAATGGTCGCGAGCTTCAAGTTTGAAACGAACCGATCGAAGGAACGTAATATAATATATCTGTAGGATTATACAATTTCGAGTTTGACAAGCCCTTTGCTGTATGCACTCATGGAGGCTAGACTGTCTGAGCGTCGGAATTTCATGCGCTGGAGTCGAATATATATCTTTTTACACAGCGCTTACTTGCCGCATTTCAATTAAGATATCAATCAGTCACGCCAAAAAGGATTCTGGTCGTCATGGTTGAGTAATTGCTATGCCTTGGCTATACTGTCAATGCTCGGTTGCAGTAACTCAGGGGTCATGAAAGCCAAGTAGGTATGCATGCAACAAACAATATCTAGGCTATTACTTTATTGGCCGAGTATGGTATCTTAACATATCAACAATCGTCACATCAATACTAGCATTTGGTTATAAAATACTACTTCTGCACTGACGACCTGACATCAACTCTTGGTCCTTATTCTAATCAGATTTATAGTTGGACAATCATCTGCCTGGCAGCAGTATAGCAATTCAAGTCACAGATCCTAATGTAACAATACTACCCAAATTCTTTTGTAATTCCAAGATAAACTACAAATACAAGAGAGAGAGTAACGGCCACCATTACACCCAAAGCATCAACCGAAGCAACTCCAACTCCCATCCTAATCCTCGCGCTTTCAAAGACACGACAAAATATCGACCCAAAATTGTCAGACTACCATCTGACATGTCTCATCTCGGATCGGGTTCTCGAGTCTCATTCGAGTCAGCACCCACAAGTCCCTGATTCTGTTGAGATTGTGCTCACTCAACCCCGAATGCAGGTTTAGGTGCGTCCATTGACGCTGTTTTGGCATCCTATACCGACCATGTCCTTGTCCGACGATCCACAAACGGACAATTGTGTAAGGAAATAGCTTATTTGTTAGATCCTTACCAGCGAATGCAAGCTCTGCGACGTCAGACCAAATTAGCTGAGAGTACTCCACGCATTGGGTATCTTGGTGGTAGCGGAAACCATAGTACTCACCTCGTCCGTTTGTTGAGGAATTGAGGAACCTGTAGCTGGTCGGTCGCAGGCACATCATAGTAAACTCTTCAAGTTGAGGGAACGTCCTGAGGTTCAGCGGTCGCCGAGCATATTCTGTCAACTGGATGTGTGGAATAACTTCACCATAATCAAAAGTTGACGCAACTAGATGGAGGCCAAGACTGATGAGGTTATATCCATGAGGAGATCCAAGCTGCGAGGGCACAGGCTTTGGAAAGACCATGTTGTGTGTCATGAAGGTGTCTTTTGTAATAGACATTTGCCTCGGCCGATGGTTTCTGTCTTGGAAACGAGTGTGGTGAAGCCGCTTGAACACTTGATGTAGTCCAGGTCTGGGAATATGAGATGCAATGTATATCATTGCCTCCATTCTGCGATAGTCATCTTCGCATCTGAGTGCTCGCTCAGGGAGGAAACTGACAATCTTGGGGCCAATGAGCTTGTCGATATCACTACCCATGATAGCTAGTATCACTTCCTCTGTGTTGGGCAGTACCGAAAACATTGTAGAGGTAGCAAGGTGTGAGTATACTCAAAGCTGTTGAATTTGCAATGTTGGGATAGATCTATCTTCTTGGTGACTGCAAATGAAAGACGTTGTGGTAGGTTGCAGCAGTGAATATCCCTACTTTATAGTCGTGGCCATCATGTTCGAAACATCGCGATAAAGGCGCAGTGTTCATAATTCTTGGGCGTTGTCCATGTTATCACATCTCTGTTTATTGGAAGGCTGTAGTTCGGATCAGAAGCCAATGTTTTATCCTTCTGTGTTCGTCTGAACACTACTATGATATCGTCTATCTCAGTGTGGAGGGAGAAGTACTCTGACGTTCCATGTCAGATAAACAAGCTGAAGCACTTTGAACTGTAGCACGATACAAGAACAACGTTAGATGTTCAGAAGTTCAATCATAACGTGCATGTTTGTTTGTCTGAGGATTGAGGAAATAGTCTTTCAGTTTTGTCCTTTCTTTAAGCATTCTGCTTATTTCAAAAATAAAAAATTTTATGAATGCAATATATAACAGAAACAACACACCTCAGTATGTTTTGAATAAATATTTCAATAATTAGATACCGTTGCTTGTTTCATCACTAAATTGCACAAAATGATAGCGCTAGACCACAGCTTGTTCCCATCGCTGTGCCCGCCATTTCTATCTGGTTGGACATAAAAGTCCAATAAGTTTTCTTCCTATCCTGAGCCCCTCCCCATGTCTGTTCTTTATTAACCTCAGGGAGTGTCAATCTGTTCTTCCCTGTGTTGGTGCCGTTGTTGAACTTCGTGCACATATTAGTTGTCCGGGACCTAGTTAGGTACTGTTCTCATCGTTCGAAGCCTTGCGCTTGTCAAACGTGTCTCTCATCCAATTCAGTTACGTTGAATGCCACGTCGTCTCACTTCCACTCCAGATTCGCTCCATCCATCCCGTTGCAAATCAAACGTCAGAATTCTCTCGACAGCAACCCATCGCATCCTGTTTTCGTAGACGACTTTCTCCTCACCAGCTTGCCATGAGATGATTCGGATCCATTTCTTTCCATCATCAGGGGCCCTGTATCGACCTTCAAGGAAGGCAACCTTGGATAGCATGATACTGCGCTGTCTGTTGAGTTCGTGGCAGTCTTCTTTTCCGCAACGGCCGTCTTTCAAGACAGCCTGTGATTCTGGCTCGCTCAGATCCAGTGGTGCCATCTCAATGATGTTCTCGTCCACCCAGTATCTGAACTGCTTCGCCAACTGTTGAAGTCGCTTTCTGTATGGCAATTCTGGATTCACCTGGACCATCCACCCTGGGTCGATTTCCCCAACCTTGACAATCCACATATCATCCACGTTAGGGAACCAAAACCTGTCAAATTCTATTTTCCCAAAATCTGGCTGCCGGTAACACGCCGATAGATAGACAGAGTAATGATAGGGTCCCTCCACCCGTCCATCATCAGGGAAGCAGTCCCAGAAGACAAGACGTCGTATCCGCGGGGCAAGACCATCCAGGTACTGGTCGGTCACTTGATCTGAGATCCCGTGGTCACAGAGGAGGATATCCCTCGAGAAGTCGAAGTATGATCCATTACCAATTGGTTCGTAACCGACGCGAGTTTCATCTCGCGCTTCCGCAGTGAGTTGTGTAACGGTAGGCAAGGGATAAGATCGGCTCTTTTGAACCAGGTCGCCGTATAAAACGATACGGGGCTCACTGGCTCGTGACCATATCTTTAGACGAAGTTCTGTTGGTAAAGAATTAAAGTCGGTGGTAGCTGAGGTTGAGAGGGACAAAGACGACATGGTCTCGAGGCCATGAGACGAAGCAGATGTGTCCATCACAGTAAATAGAGGGTGGAATTAATGAGCTCAAGAGAATAAAGACCAGCAGAAGACATCAAAGTTTGGCTGCCAACCAAGAGGTATCAGCGGCGGTTTTAATCTCACGTCGGGTATATAGTGTCGAACCCCAGAGCAGGGGTTCTCACGAGGACAGACGAAAACGGTGTCATACCTACAAGTAGGGGGGGCCATGACCGTTTGCGGCACGTCCGGGGCGGGGAGAATAATTGATCCTCATGAAGCCATCGTCGAACGCGGTGCATACTGTACATGCATGCACGCATGCATGTAAGGTATGTAGGTGGTAGATAGTAGATAGACTATGTGCTGTACATACTGTGTCACGGTCGACTAAAACCGGGATGGTTCACCGACACCTCCCTCAGCGCGGCATACTGCATGGCGGATTCTGGTGTCTCGGTCAATCTGCCAATGAGACAGCTTTCCAAGGAACAAAGTGGTGATGAGACCGGGGGAGCCGCAGATGGTGCAAGATGTTAAGTGGACGATCACACTTGATCGAACATTTCGCGCTTCTTGTTTACCTCTTGAGTCTCACTTGTCTTGTAAAAAGCAAAACTGGGAAAAGCCTCATAACGCCCGTCGCTTCCCCTCGCCGCCCTTTTCAGCTCATCATCTTGCTTCAAATATGATTTATAGTTTTTGTCTTGTTTTTTTTTTAATCAAGTGTTTGACAGGATATCTCGTCGTGTGTACGGAGTCGAGACAGCTAAAAGACAACACTCAGCATTCGAGACAAACGATCCGTTCGTGTGTCTATAGCATTAATGAATTATGTCTTGGATAATGGCCTGATGTGAGTTGGACGGTGACAGACTATCCCAGTCGTGGCTGCATACGACGCAAAAGCCTGCCAGTGGGCAAGACCGATACGACGCGATGCTAGGGCCGGAGAGATCAATCAGAATCAGGACCTTCAGCCCGGAGTACAATCTCCCCAGTCACATAGAGTCATCTGGAGCCTGGAGGTGACCGCTTATGATGCCGGGAATGTCGACTGTCTATCACGAGGCTAGTATCCGAAGGTGACAGCTGTCCGAGAACGTGGGTCAACGCGCGAACAGACACTTTCAGCTCAGCTCAACACACCAAAGGAGTGAGTTGATTGGGTTACCCATTCTAAGCTTGTTTTCGATCTTCCCCTTCTTCTGTTGGGAATCTGGAGATGTGTCCTCTTAATTGCGATGTATGTACTCCATACCCAGTCATCTTCCGACCCTACATTCCGTACTGCAGAGAAAAACTGGGAATTTGGTATGGACCCAGCGGTATGGTTGGCTTAACAAAATGTGCTTGAAGTGAGGCGGAAGGGCATGGACGGGAACCTGCAAGGGATGTCGGGTAACCCCGTGTGGAGTCTGTTAACTTGAGGCGGGATAGTACGCGATTGGTGCCGATGAACTGGTTCTGGGACAGTCCAAGAATGAATGACTTTACCAAGTCTGGTTATGATTGGCAGTGAGATCTGACTTGGAGCAACAAGCCATAGGCATCCTTGGTGACTGCAGATAGCCATGGTGATGAGTGAAGGCTGAGCGAATGGATATCGGGCAATAACACCGGGTTCCTATTTCATTTTGCCATCAACATGTTCCAATTTCTCCGACAACAGCACATCAGCAGGTACGGGTGCGTGGCTGGTTCTGGGTCCCGAGACCACGTTTTTCTGCAAATCGATCTCTCAGGCTCGGGAGAGCTAACCTGATCCATTGGCTGGCAGACGCGAAGTGGTCGCTATCGCTATCAAGGAGTGGAGATAACTAGGTGGTTGTATAAGTGTGACAGGGAGAGAAGGCCTGCATTCTGCACGGTTCATTCTGTATGCTGCGTATCCACGAACCATGTCTAGCATATCAACCCAGTTTCTCGGTTAGAAGTAACAGAATATGCCAAGGCAGACTGACTGGTCAAACAGGATGGGATGGTGGGTGGTGGATCGAAGGAAGAGCGGTGATGTGCTCAATATTGGAATGGCTGATGACTGTGCTTGAAACATCGGTGTACATGCGTAGCTGCGTATACTCAATGTTGTCACTTTCGGTATCCAATGCCATCAAGAAGATCGCACTGTAGCCGCCAGACCTGGGTTTTCTCTCCGGCGGTGTTCTCTCCTCCTGCAATGCAAGGTGCTGTTTGTGAAATCATGCGAGTGATGAGGAGTCAGGCGGTTGAGTTGACTCTGCTCGTGTAGGGTAGTGAAATGGACCGAGGGTTGATCAAAGCTGCTTTTTGACTCTCGGGCCGGGTATCGGTACATTACCTATCATGTTTGTTGTTATGGTCGTATTTCGATTTTTGAGGAGGAGACGAGAGGAGAAGAGTTGAGAGAGAAAACTTCTGTTACTGAGCCCAGGAGGTGGCTGCAGTTCCAAGCTTACCTACCACCTATGAGTGGGAAGCTGCAAGTGTATCACTGGCCCCACCATAAGACAGCTCCATCCTTCCTGTTTTCCTCCTGCCTGAAGTGACGGGAGAAGTACCTCAACAGTCGAGGTACAAAATTCCAGAGACAATACCTAGGTACCTACCTACTAACCTTACTTACCTAGTACGTATACGAATATTGCACTGCTGCAGGATCAACATCCTCCAGTGGGAGCTGGAGATGACGATAAGCCCGTCACATCTCAACTATCAAGCATGGGATGTTTTACTACCTAGCCACCTACATACAGTGGTTATAGTAGCACAGCACAGCTCACCTAGCTACGTATGGGCTCGCGCACGCACTTGTCTATAGTCTGTCTAACTTTGTATCCGTAGATCCATCCCATCCATTTCCATGACGGGAGACACTACGGCACGATCTCCAAGTCCACTAACCCTGGGAGACCCACTCATTACAGGTTTCAATTGGCATCAACACCAGCCTCCAACTTCAGCTCCGGCTCCAACTTCACCAACAAAAAGTCCAGGTTCAAGTCAACCCCCCGATCCAGATCCCGGACCCGGACCCAGATCCCGACGCCTCCAATGCCTTCTCGATAGCATGCCACCCCCTACTGACGACGAGACGCCGTTTCCCTCGTTAGACCACTCGGCCCTCCATGGCTTCGGTCGTTCCCATCTTTCCCCTGACGATGCCTTTGTGTCGCCTCCTCGAGGGCCGCGAGGCCGGAGCCGAAGACGTAAACGCCCATGGAAGAAGCTGATGTGGGTTAAGCAATCGTGTACGCCTCAGGGAATTCCTGCATTGGACAATGGCAGCTAACACTTGAGCCTGCAGACCCCGATAACTACACAGATCAAGCGACCTTCCTTGAGAATCTCCAACGCAACCCTCGTCTCAAGCCATATGACTTCTGGCCACTCGTCGCTGACTCTACAGTCATACTACAGCACGTTTGTTCAGTGATAATATTTGTTGTTTGTTTCGTTGGCATATTCCAGGAGCGCGTGTCTCCTGTTGCTGTCACAAGTTGGAGCAGCTTCGCTACTTTTGTAGGATGGATCCTCTGGGAACGGTGGCTATCAGAAATTGAAGACACGGATGATCCTAGTCTTGGCGTGGCAGCAAATGTGATGGGAAGGGCCGGTCGGACTGGAAGTCTGAGGCGACCAACCCGCACGGGCAGTATCCGGCGTCCACCTCCGCTCCGGGTCGAGTCGGCGCCGTCTACCGCCGCACCCTCTACTGTCGCTTCGGCTGCGAGTTCAACAACCAACCTACATGCGCCCAGCACGATGCATCGAGCTCAGTCTGCTTCAACTACCTCCCTGGCCAGTGGCATCGCACACACTCCACGAGCGAGTCAGGAACATCTCCCTGAACTACCGCCACCCCTCCTGGCAGAGGAAAATCGATATCGACAGAGGATGGAAACAGTCAAGTCTGCGATTCTTATATATTGCACGCTCCTTGGACTGAGTCCCATTCTTAAGTCGCTGACGCGATCAACATCAAGCGACAGCATCTGGGCTATGTCCTTCTGGCTTCTCGCGATCAACATCTTCTTTTTCGACTACTCTGGAGGCGTAGGTGCCAAGTTTCCAGCATCGCTGTCCACAAATGCTGCTTTGATGGCATCGACTGTACTCGCCAGCCGGCTACCATCGACCAAGCAGGTTTTCAGTCTGACACTCTTCAGCATCGAGGTGTTTGGGTTGTTTCCAGTATTTCGACGCTATGTACGACATCGAAGCTGGCGCTTTCATATCCTCTCTGCCATGCTGCTGGTACTTGGTGCAAGTTTCGGAGT
This sequence comes from Fusarium sp. NRRL 52700, assembly GCA_013396095.1. Lineage (NCBI taxonomy): Eukaryota > Fungi > Ascomycota > Sordariomycetes > Hypocreales > Nectriaceae > Fusarium > Fusarium sp. NRRL 52700. The sequence continues at coordinate 55,224 of JAAQRM010000454.1, read as the reverse complement.
CGGCCTAATACTGGGATACGACAAGACCACAATTGGATGGCCATGGAAGAGTGGACTAGTGGGCATGATTGTCGGAATGCTCATTGCCATACTGGCTACAGGAGGCTGCAGCTGGTGGCTGATAGGACTTCAGAAGTACAAGAACGAGATACGAGGACCGTGGGATCCCGCGAGACCCATTATCATGAATCGGCCTAGATGGGATGATGACTCGTGAGGGGATGTCTTTTTTCTTAGGCATGTAATTATTATATGCTTGTTGATGTATTTAGCCCTGCATTTACTGTCCTTGGATAGAGACATTTCCACCCCAGTGACCACATGATGGAATTTTTAGTGGAAAGTCGCTGTCATCTTTGAAGACGAGATCTCTATTTGCATCATTCTTGAGGGAACGACAATGAGTCCCGCTGTGTAAGCAATTGCCAAACACACAAGAAAACTTGGCAGGATTTCTATGTCGAGCCAAGCTTTTTGTTCAACTCCACGAGGCCACCAACGCTACATAGGACGCCGATATGGGATTCGTGTCACAGATCGAGAAGTAAGCGGGTACCTATTTGATATCGATCGAGGTTCTGACAGAAGGGAGAATCGACTTTGGCTTAGGTTTGGTGGCTAAGATAATTGGAATGAAATCGAAGTCGCAGAAGGGAGGACTCGACGTTTGGTATGTGGTATGTACTGCCGATTGCGAATGGAGCTCCGTTTAACTGCAGTGTGCTATATGTTAAGGTATACTCAGTCATCATTATACACTACTACTTACCTGGAGAGAAATAGTTGATCATCCTCTCCCTGCTACTCAGCCTGTATACCATGATTTGCTCAACGAATGGAGATCCATATGCGGTGTTGGCGTGATGTGATGTGAGGTTATGTAAGTGCTATGCCGTACTCGCCTGATTCCAAGCCTCGACAACACGTTACTATGGATACGAGATGCATGCACTGATGCAGCCGCTGATCGGTGATGCTGATCTGGCCCTGCATGTGAGGATGGAGTCAAGAGAAGAGAAAGCAGCTGCCAGAGACAGCTACAGGAGTATTCGTTTAAGCATCACTGCGTTTCGTGGAGTTGCACTGTCTAGACACCTCCCCGAACTAGAAGCCGACATCCACCAATAGAGGTGAGGGACAATTTATCCGTACAAGGCTGCCAAAAAGAGGAGGGAGACACTTTGGGACGACGCGTAAGTTTTTGTATGCACGCGCATGCACAATGCGTGAGGGGGCAATAAGCTGACGTTGATGGATGAGCTTGAGGATTTGAAGATGACATCCAGAAGAGACAGCAACAGTCAGCCGGCTCAGCCCAGCCCAGCCTTCAAGGTTGCCACGATTGATTCAGTGTATGGGAGCTGCATATTATGTTATCATCCTGGTCTTTGTACCATTTACAGTGGCGTTTCATGGCGTTAGCATGTATGTATGTTGACGGTTGTTTGCGTTGGATGTTTCTTCTGATATCTGGCCCGATCTTGTTCCGGATGGTATATTCTGTACCTAGTCAAGTTGAGTGAATAATAAGTGAGAGAAACCAAAGGAAGCTTCTCGTTGGGACAAAAAAAAGGAGTAAACATACGAAAGGAGCAATTTTGATGCATGAACTAGCATCATCATCAAACCTTAATATGGAAAAATAAAGTTATGGTAGGCTACTTCGTATTCAATACATTCGACGTGCGTATGTTTCTAGATCTGGAAAGACATTGACTGTTGTGATGTTGTCCGGGGCAATAAATCCCTAGCTTTGAGGGTAGCACCAATTTAGACTCCCCCTCCTCTTAAAACATGCACGGATGCATACCAAGAAACGCCATTGGCAAATGATGGCGTCGCCCCCAAACGGCAACCGGCACAAACAAGGCAAAGAGTAGCAGATTGAGGGGATGAGAGACCAAAAGAAACAAAATAAAACTCAATTTTCCTTGTTCCGAAAGTTGCTGCCGAGCCCAAAACGGCGCTTATTAGAGAAGATAATGAATGGAACATACCAAAAAAGAGATAGAAAAGTACCTTGGGTAGAGTTTTATGAAGCCTCAGACGATGACACCCGACAATTACGGGAGTTGTGAGAATGTTACTGAAATATGGTGATTGACAGGCCATTAGAACTCTAACAGCGCTGTAGACCCACCGAAAAAGGTCAGCGCCTATGTCGCAGGACTTGCCATGATTGGCCGGCCTAGGTGTTTTATGTACAGTACACAGAAGGTTGGTGTCGGAACCAGGGGCCCAGTCCTCCAGGCTCCAGGGGCACCTCTGCAGCCTGAAGCTGTGCTAGAGCTCAGCATTGGATCAGGATCAGGTCAATGACCGCCCCAATGGCAGCAGCTTAGCCTGTATTTGTCCGTAGTCTAGCCACTTGTTGACGTCTGCTGTCTGTCACTATTGACTGGGCTAATAAAGTATCGGGACTTTTTAAGTTTGCAAGACTTCTACTGTATTGTATATAAGGAGGTGATGCCGACCTGTTCCAAGGCTTGTCTTAGTTGTCTCCCGTACATCCCTCTCGTTTGAATTTGACTTGAATTGCATCTGTCTAATCGTTGACTTGATAACTCAAAGCCCTCTCGCTTTCACTCAATCTTTTATTAGTTACAGTACAAAGCTCGTCTACGCACACACCACCACGCATTCAAAATGAAGGCTACTTTCTTCCTCGCTGCTGCTGGCCTCGTTGCCGCCCAGGACTTTGGCGGTCAACCCGAGTGTGCTGTAAGTCACCCGAACCAAACACACCCATCCAATGACAGCACCCAAAACTAACATCAATGCCACAGCTCAAATGTCTCCAGGAGAACATCCCCAAGGCCGGCTGCAAGATCGAGGACACCGCCTGCCAATGCGCCTCCGACTTCCAGGAGAAGCTCCTCCCCATCATCACCCCTTGCTTGACCAAGGCCTGCGACGCTCAAGATCTCCTCAAGGCTCAGTCCGCTGCCGCCGACGCTTGCAAGGAGTTCGCTAAGACTGCTGGCTCTGGTAAGCCTACAGCTACCTCTGCTGCCACCACAGGCGCCGTCACCGTCAGCATCGACACCTCCGTCACCGGCTCCGCCAGCGTCCCCGCCATCTTCTCCAGCATCCCCGACTCCGTCACTCCCCACCCCGGCAATGGAACCACCGAGACTCACGGAGCCTCCACCCCCACTGGAACTTCTGGATCTGGTTCCGGCAGCGAGAGCGGCAGCGCCAGCAGCGTTCCTACTGGTAACGCTGCTGCTGTTGCTGGCCCTGCCTTCGGTCTCATCGCCGCTCTCGGTGCTGTCCTTGCTCTGTAAGAGCCCTGATATCTATCTGTTCGTGTATAAATTCATCTTCACCACGGAGCATTTCATGGGACGCAGTCAATTGACATTTACGATACAAGGAAATTAATAATGCGTTGTTGAAAGATCCATGGATAGTGTGTCACTTCTTTGTTTTTTCTCCCCCTCTCCCAGGGGTAAATACTGTTGATCAGCTTGCCATCCAAAATGATGGGAAAAGTAGCAATAGACATGTACCAGCTTAGCTAGGTAGTAATAAACAAGCATTGAAACTCTCGGTTTTTAGTTGATGCATGCCTATCTAGATATGTTATGATCCATAGTGATAATGGTGTATCCGTCTAGTAGTTATTCGTCCAGGATCTCTCACAACGGTCCAGCTCTCACCAAGTCTACATCAATCAGCCACGGTAGCTGTATAGGTCTATATCTGATATCCATGATCGCTGCGTTGACAAACAATGTTTGTTTCCCTTGAACCACGCGACTGTCACCCCGAGTGAGGTCCAGATGTGCAGCTCTTTGCTTGCTCATCTCGATTAGCTTCACCCTCGTTGCCTTGGCCTCGTCCTCGTTTTGCGTCACGCGATTTGGTCGAAGCCCCTTGAGCCCGATTTTCCTTGACAGTTTCTCTTCAACGTCATTGCCTTTCCATGTAACGTGGTGTGTCCCCCAAGCTTCATGAATATGGCCGAAGCAATGGATCTTGGGTTTGGCACGAGCGACGGCGGCACGGAGATCGGGACAGCCAGCGTGGGACCCAGTCATGCCTGCAAAGTCGCAGATACCTTGTGGAGGACCGTGGGTAATGGCCACATCGGTCTCCTTGGGGATGTTGAAGTCGTGTCCCTTGTCATATTGAAATGCCCAGCCACCATACGAAGGAGTCCACGGACTCGCATACACTTTCAACAGAGCGCCATTTTGCAGAGTAAACACATGAACGCCCTCTGTCAAGTACCGAACACCATCTTTCTCGGCCCCCTGAAGAATAGTCTTGACCTTGTCGAGCGTGTCCGCTGGACCACCAAACTCATTGATCCAATAATCATCATGAAGCGCCATGTCATGGTTGCCTGCAATGACCAGCTTGAGAGGGGCGTTGATAGACCGTAACACAGAGAAGGTATTTTCAAACTCAGGAATTGTAGTTCGTTTCGTAAGGTCTCCGCAATGGATAACTACATCAGAAGAGGGTAGAGGCTCTCTCCAACCAGTCGTCACACGCAAGACATCCTTTTCGTTGAGCTCATCATCAGTGGTAGGTCCGCCTTTGTTTTTAGGCTTTGGTTTCGACCCATGCGTGTCGGATATGATAAGAATGCGAGTTTTGACATGTTGGGTAGCAGGTGTTTCGGACATTTTATAGAGAGTTGAAGCCGACCATGGGAGAACAATATTTACTTGGTTGAGTTTGAGTGTGTCAGGAGACAGAAGAGTTATTCTATTTCAACAAACGATACTAATTATCAATATGAATAAATTTGGAAGAATGATGTTGCCTAGTTTGTGTTTGCGGACTTCTCTATACGCCAGTCTACCTTACTTGGTAGGTCAAGAGCCAAGGCTGACGTCCATGTTATTTCAAAATGACTCCCAAGAACAGAAAAGACGAAGCCTAGCGTGGCGTCTGCGCTGTCTTGAAGAATGACGTTGTCGGGGTATGGGAAGAAGACACAAAAGTCCCTACATGCCTACAATATAGACCCAAGTAAGCCAGCTGTTACCCAGTACAAGATTTAAAAAGTGTAGAAACTGGATTGACATGGAAGCTTTCTAGGTACCAAGGTATTCTTGACTTTTTCTTTTCTCCTCATGAAACTGTCAAATGGAAGATGTGGGCCTTTCAACTGTGCGTCCCCTACTAACGTTAAGTACCTAGATAGGTTAGTAGTGAGTGGGTGACCCCAATTGCACTCCTACAAACACAGCATCATCAACATCCTCCTACATACCTGCATGCCTACTCAATACCCTCAACCCCGATCTCCACATTTACGCTCTTCGGAATTGGTCTCCCTCGATTCAGTTCCTGGAATATGGCGGTGGAAGATCCTCAAGACATCCCAATGGGGTCGCCTCCCGAACCACCTGCAGAAGTAGACCGAGAGCCCAAATACGGTGGCTATTCACGATTCGAGGTTGAGCTTGAGGTTTGTTTGTATTCTCATTCAGTAGCGCTATGAACCAATGACTAACAGATATCGCGCGCAGTTTGTTCAGTCCCTCGCAAACCCGGCCTACCTCAACCATCTCGCCTCCCAGAAGCTTCTAGGCCAACCCGCCTTTGTCGCATATCTTGCCTACCTGCAATACTGGAGCAAACCGCCGTATCTCAAGTACCTAACGTACCCCGGCCCGACACTACGGCATCTCGAACTCCTCCAGCAGGAGACGTTCCGGCAACAGGTCATCAGCCCTGATGTCGTAAGGGCACTAGTGGAGGAGGGCATGAAGGCATCAGTCGATTGGCACCGAGAGACCTAGAAGGTCCCTGCCAAGCTGAACAGCCCTTCGCACGACGATACGAAAGGCACGAGTAGCAAAAAGAGGAATCAGCATGACGCTGTCAACGGAAGTATGCCTGACACCCCGCGAAAGCGAAAAACCCCATGCAAGAAAAAGAAGCATTCCGTCGTCAAGAACAGTGCGACGCCTGGTGGAACAGATTCTTAAACACCTCTAAAAGACAAGTATGATGGCCCGACTCCATTTCTCCCTGCACAAAGACAATCCCCTCGCTACGAAAACCAAAGCAATCCTTCCCCAAAATCAGTTTTCTCTCCACCGGTGACCACAGGTCATGCACTTGTAAAAGCTCGTCATGGGCTCATCAGCACTGCGAATCTGGACCTGGAAGAATGCTGCCTCGTCTCCCTCGCACCCCTCATTGGGGCACTGAACACGGCCCTTTTGCGCATTGTCCCAGGCGCCAGGACCGCCAAAGACATCCTCCTTCTCGACACGCTCATACATCCGTCGCGAAAAGACGGGCTCGGTGATATGATGCTCGAAAGGGCAAGTTCGGCATTCGAGACGGTTGGTTCGTGTATTTGTGAGGGAGACGGTGAGGATGTTTGCGCAATGAGGGCAGACTGAAGTTTGTTAGTTTGGAACAGGCGCATCAATTTTGGGGCTCCTACAGAGCAACATGATGACGGTTAATATGCTCGTGGGAGAGAGAACCGGTTATCTTGATTAGGGGCGATTTAGTTTGCTTGAGATGAGCCCTCTTGTTTGATAGTTGTCGTGGATTGAGGTGTGGTTGAATAAACAAACGATCTTGAATTGAAGAATGACTACGGAGTACTATTTTTTTCCCCCATCTTACTGGAGAGAAGCATGAAGCTGCTTGACTTGATCTGGTTGGTCCCACTGTCGCCCAGGCTGGTCTGGCAGTTCTAGCGCCACCCTCTCCCCGCCATTTCCGCCTGAGCTCCCTGAGGTGGACGTGGATTAGGCTGGGCATCACAGTGCCCCTCCAAACACCAACGAAACATGAAACTCAGAACCTAGCACAGTCCATATTCACTGCCTCTCTTAAGCCACAACGACACGACCAGCCTGTGCATCCTCTGTTTCCCACCTGTAGATATACTTTGGAACTTGCCTGGCTTACCAACGGAGTTTGTCAGATTCTTCAGCGCTTGACTTCGCCATTGTCAATCCGAACATCTAATACCCCGCTTGATATTCAACAAATCTCAACATGGCTGGAGATGAAGAGCACGATGTGAGTTACATCATGCTTGGCACAAAGACCCCCAATAGATCGGCGAATTGACACACTCTGCAGGGCGCCACCGTCCAGGAAATCCTGATCGAAGCCTGCCGCCGTAACAACCTCGATCTTCTCAACGACTGTCTCGAGGACAAGTCCGACACCGAGATCTCCAAGCTCCTCAACGAGACTACAACTGTCATGGGCAACCATCTCTACCACGAAGCTGCCTCCCGCGGAAACTGTGCGCCTCGCATACCTTCACACATGCGCATGATCCAGACGAGCTAACCCACCGCCTCAGACGAAATTATTGACCACCTTCTCGACCAGCCCGAATTCGAGTGCGATCCTATTAACCGCTCAGAAGGCGATACGCCTCTTCACAGCGCCATCCGTTGGATCAACTCAGAGCCGCCCGCGCAGCGACCCTTCGGCAATGCCCTAGTCGAGATGATGCTTGAGGCTGGCTCCAGCACACGAGTCAAGAACAAGGCCCGTCTTACCCCCTACCAGCTTGTCGATCCTACAAATACAGAACTCCGCGAAATCATTCAGAAGCACGAGTATGCGAATCAAAATGCTGGAGACTTCATCAATGTCAACAACTCGGCCGGTCATGGTGGGGCCGTGCTCGATGTTCCGGACGACAGTGACGACGACGCTGAGTTCAGTGGAAGTGATGAAGAGGAGAGAGCTGAGTGGGAGAGAAGGCGGAAGGAGAAGCAGCGCAAATAGAGACGCAATATAGCACGTTTGCACGGATTCAGATATGGATGTTGCTTCACAATAAGACGAGGCAAACCAGTTCAGGGGTGGATATAAATCATCAAATCTCAGAGCGATAGAACCTAAGTAGCTTACGCACAGGTGCAAGAATAAGCATTTCTCATTTAAAGTTATCGAAAGGGGGGGGTATAAACGTTCTGATCAGGTATATGGTGCGGTTTCTTCTCCATCGTCTATCGTTTCGTCGTAGGTGCCCTTTCCACAGTACGGGCATCAAAGGAGTGTACTTGAGATCAGGAACCAGCCTGAACCCTGGACAAAAGAAAACTGCACAGCTCCAATGGTTGGTTTTCGCATAGGACCCGTTGCGGCTTATGCTAGTAACCAAATTGCAATCGCCAACGCTGTTGAAGCCATCATGGCTTCGATAGGTAGCACATGGTTTCCGAGGCTCCTCTCAGCTACGATATAACTGACGTCCCTGAGCTTCTTCTGTGTCACCTCCGATAGGGTGCCAGATTGGGCGAGCTCGTTCATTTCATCCCCAAGTTGTCGCAGAATGTTAGTTGAGCGACCCTTGGGGCACATGATTACCTCCCAGCCTCCACCGTTGGGAATAATGAACGTGGACTTCTGGTCGTCATAAGCAAAGCTATATGCATCGGGACATATAATCTTGGCTCTCTTGCTGTAGGCAGATGGCTTGCAGACATCTGGGTCGTGGTACTTCCCTACACAGCAGTCCTCATCGGTTCCGTACGCAGCGCATGCGCTGTTACAGGGGGAGAACTCTGGCCGTTGAATGTCGTCGTCTGGATAAGGATAGACGCCATCCCCAGGCTTAGTGGGTGGAAAAGCAAGGTATTTCCATGGGCACCAGCTTCGGGCATTGTCACTGCTGACTCGAGTTTCAAGTGGAACAGGGTATGATGAGTTTGTGTAGTATGTTCCCGTTTGGCTGCTGGCGTAGATCCAACTAGGTGTCGCAATGCAGGCGCAGTTGGTCAGATTCGGCGGGATGAATGTTGTGTTTTTGGCGGGTATGTAGTTGACGCCCATCGGGAGATTGTAGCCATCAACCAAAGAGAGGTCGTAGAAAGTCTGCTTCCCGTGCAAACCACCAGCCAGTGTGAATTCAGCGAGTGTTGCTGGCGTGGAACCCTATTGGTGGTCAGTATTATACAATTCTTGCTCCCACACAGAGCACTTACACTGGCTTCGCAATCCAACATCCCAAAACAATCTCCAGTTTTGCAGGAGCACGAATCACCATTTACAGTACAATTCGTACGACCCCAGACCCGGCCTTGCCAATCCCATGAGACCCATAGGTCTTTACTTTTTCCTTGAGCGAGCTCGAATCCTCCTGTTCCTGGGCCTCTGCCGGCCTGTGTCGCAATGCCGGGCCAGATTGTCGAGTCACATTTGTTGGTAATGGTCAAGGGAATCGTCCTGTTAGGATCTTTTGGTTCCCCTCTGTTCGGAGATCTAATTCGTCCAGGGAAATGCAGAAGATCGTCGTGTGAGCCCTTCGTGGCATCTTGTGCCCCTTCCACCCCCGTGGCGCTCAGAAGAAAACCGACAGTAACAGCTGGTACCAATACTCGACAAAAGGAAAAAACGCTACTCGCACCTCTCCGCCTCGACGAGGATACCATCTCACAAGCTGAGAACTTTATTCCAACCAAGAAGAACAAGAAGAAGTTGAACGTGGGTAATTGAGACTGTGACCCAATAAGCCTGTCGAATGACGGTGCCTCAGATCCAAAGCATCAAAAAATAACAATAAGTGCTAGCCAGTCGTGGTCATAACGCTGAAGGGACTATTCAAGCTGCGGTCGAGAGGCAGATATAAGACGAACGATAGAGTTGGTTTGGAGCCAGGGTCCAGGGTCAACAGTGACGTATAGGCGGCCGTGAAGGTGCCAATAAGGGACTGTTTCCCTGGTGCCCAGAAACTGTTACTTGATAAACCTAGTCGAATTGATCTGCGGTTCAAGGCAACTGAAATGACTAGAAGAGAGACGAACAGTTGGCCCAATGAACAGGGATTGACCGGCCGAGGGAAACGAGATAGGGCTAGGCTGTCGTTGAGGGAGAGGCGATGAGAGGGGCAAAGCACGAATCTGAAACGACCAGGGGCATTAAAGATGATGCTGTAACAGCTATTTTTGGTGTGTGATCGCCTAAAGACTAATACCAGGAAAGAGACAATAAAGGACGTAAAAGAGGATAAAGGCGAGATGGAAAACTCGCCTGGAGCAGGGGAAAGAATCGTAAATCAACGAGAAGGGAGAAGACAAAAGTGAAGGGGAAACATAAACAGAGACAAGGTACCTACTAACTACCTACTAAGGTACCTAAGCTCAGTGAGCAAAATAACAGAGTACCACATGCCGCTCAAGGAAGGAACGAACCCATGGCTGGCGTTCTTGCCATTTCCTGATGTTGGTTAACATGGCAGATCAAGTATGACGTCAGAGCAGTCGCGAACCATGACGACAGACGATGCCACCCAAGATGGCCTCGTCGGGTGTTGTGAACGGCTGTCAAGCTATACCTACTCAGATGGGCTCTCAGAAACGACCCACCGCATATCATGGGCTGCACTTGTTATAATGCCATTGTGTGTGAGTGACTCTCAGCCTGGCACCGGGAACAACAACCTTATCCCACGTGCGTGGTGTAAGAGACTCTGCCCCACCTAGCCAATTACCGTGTTGGGAAATCTGAATATCGTCAAAAATCGAAGACACCAAAAAAAACATACAACACCGGGGATTCGCTGGTCGTCACCGACCCAACTACTAGTCCGGCGCTTCGCAGCTTGACGATGGGGGAGCCGACGGGACCCCGTATTCTCTACGAGCTTTGGTCGTATGTGCTTGTCCACCGTCTTCCTCAGATCCATAAACCTATAATCAGAAACTGTGAGCAGCTTCATCGTGAGACTCGAAAGAGTGAATTGGTTACTTCGACATGACTCTGTGGCCTGTGGTCATTTAACTGAAAATTCATTGTCTATGTACGAGTAATCATCATGTCGTTCATGCATGTAACTCTTCCCCTCTTTATCCCGGAACGTAGCACCAGGCTCAGTCAGACACATTGGTCTATTCACCATGCCCCGTCCGTTTTAACATCTCAATCCTAAATCCAACATCTTTCGCTTGACATGTCGCACGTCGTCTTCGCGTGCCCTTGAGGCAGCTATAAAAATAATCCCATTTGCGCGCTGACTTGGCGTCATCTCGGGTCTGTCTTCCCAGGTATCGTGGGGTTTTAAAGTGAACCTTAAACTTATCGACTTTCGCTTCCACCTCTGTTTTAAGCTTGTTTACCTGAAGCGAGAGCGGCAGCGGCCCATGACTTCGCCTTGACAGACAAGCTCGGCGCTGAATTCCGAACCGTCAAGGGTCAGGTATATGTCGAAATAAACGCGGTAGAATGTGCCTTGAGGGGTATCCATTCTCTCAAAGTCCTTCTCCAAGTTCTTGCGAGAAAGATCTGAGGTAAGAGTAACAACTTCTTTGATACCTGTGATACGTTAGTCATGTGTTGTGGAAGTCCAGAATGAATTTTCAACTTACGGGGATCCTTGGTGTATTCAGGACAGACATCATCGTCGCAGGCATATAGCACATCCTCGTACATCAGGGTGGCACCTGGAGCGACTTGTCGGAAGAAAGAGACCTTGACGGGTTCACCATTCTTGACCTTCTGACCCTTCTGGACGAAGATCTGGCGTGTGAACTTGCAGCGGTCCTTCCCATCGAGAGACGGCACACGATAAGCCTCGGGGTGGTAGCCTTCCTTAAAGGGCTGAAGAGTCGCCATGAGGTAATGTCGTCGAGCAACACGATGAGTAACAATTCGCTCTGTGATACCAGCAGTAACAGCACCCTTGACAATGGCAGCCACGGAATCCATGGGTCGGACAACCTTAGACTGGAACTGGGGAGGGACATGGAGTTTGATTTGTTGGAAAAGGTACTCAGAGGCACCGAAACCACCGACAACCAGGATGTTCTGGAGAGTGCGGTTCTGGGCCTGGATGGCAATGATCTGGTTTCTCACAAGCTCGAGGATACGGTTGACAACGGGCTCGAAACACTGGAGGATCTCCTCGTTGGTGAAGGTCATGTAACCCTCCTCAATACCTGCCTCGGGGAACTCAGCCTCGATACCAACGTCAACAGCCCACTTCTGACCGTTGTTTCGGAAATCAGCCTTGATTCGGTTCTCGAAGTCCATGATGCACTTGGCGTAGACTCGGCCAGCGGTCTTGGAGCCATCAGGAAGCTTCATCTTTCGAATCTTGGTACGGAGAATGTTGCTGAAATTACGGTTCAGGGCTGTTGAGCCACAAGAGTCACCAGAACCAGCTGTACACTCGGCAACAGTGAAAGGGTTCTCCTCCTCAACCTCGTAAGCAATCAAATCAACGGTACCACCACCACAATCCACAATCAGAACAGCGTCATGGACCTTGAGGTCCAGAAGACCGGTCTTGGAACAGAACAAAGCGGCAGCCTCGGGTTCTGAGACGAGAGTCAGACGGTTATCGTTCTCATCGCGAAGGAAACCGGCCTGGATGGCAGCAGCTCGAGTGGCGGCCTTTCCAGCATCGTTCCAAATAGCAGGGACGGTCAGATAATACCGGATGTTGCGTTCTTCTCGGTTAAAGACTTCACCCAACGCCTTTTGCAGAGCTGACCGCATAGCCTGTCGAAGCTTAAAAAGATAATCGGCGGCGACATCGATTTCCGACTTTCCTGGAGGCAGAGGAGGAAGGTTGATAGGGTCAATGTATGTGTTGCCGCTCAGCATCAGTTGCAGCTTGAACCATTCGACCTTTTGTACACCGGGCTTGGGGTAGCCAGTAGGAGCAAGGGCGTCGGCAATATCGGGTCCCCATCCCACCACTTTCTGGTACTGATCGTAATAAAGCACTGTTGGAATCTGTCAAAGACAGTTGTTAGCTTGCTGACTTCCTTGATTCGCGTCTTGATCCTTGCTGACATACCTTCTGCTTGGTATAAGAACCAGCACCTGGCCACTCAGTAATAATATCTTCCTTGGCTTCGTTGTTGGTCGCGAAAGCAAAAGCAACACCTGAGAATGTGGTACCCTGTTGATTGTTAGTTAGCTATAACGTCTGCAACGCTGGTAGCTAGCCTACAAAATCAATTCCAACAATGAGCTGAGCCTTGCTCTTGCTAGCGCCCTCAACTTCGGCAGCAGGGCCTGGTCGTTGAAACTGCTGGTTCATAGGAGCACCTGGGGGACCGGGAGGAGGATATCCTTGGGGCGGCGGTGGTTGTTGTCCGAAACCAGGAGGACCTCCCATCGGAGGAGGACCTTGGCCCATAGGCGCCATTCCGGGAGGGTAGCCCATTGGGGCTCCGGTGTTGATCGGAGGAGGACCGCCGACCATTTGAGTTGGAGGAGTGCGGTTGGGCTGCTGAGCGAGAGGACTGGTACGGCCAAGAGGAGCTTGGCCGGGAGGAAAGTTTGCGGTATAGCTAGGCGGACGGTTGCCGGGGCCCGGGTGATTCATCGGAAGACTCGTCGTTGAAGACGACGGGGCGATTGAGGGAGCGTTTAGCTGTTGCTGAGAAGGAAGCTGCGGTATTTGGCCTGGAGGAGGGGTTGGGCTCGGTGTCAGACCTTCCGAAGTCTGTATGCTTGCAGCGGATTTGCGTTTTCCGAAGCCAAGGCTCTTGAAGCGGGAGTTCATAGAACTCATATGGAAAAGAGGAAGAGGAGCAAAGGGGGAAAAAAGGTTGAGGAGTAGGACCCAAGAGGTCAAAAGAGGTAGAGGCAGGCACAAAAGCACAGGGCGGCGAGCGAGCGAGCGAGGCGCCGCAGCAGGACGGGGGCAGGACGGACAGGACGAGGGGGGGTTTCGATGGAGGCGGATTAGGATTGGGCGTAAGAGGGGGAGGGGGATATGAGAAGAGGAGTGGGAGGGTCAGGCTTGGGCTCGGGTCAGAAATTAGCACGGCCTGGGGGGTGGGGAGGGGCAGTCAGAGATGAGCGACGCTGCTAGACTGGCAAGGAGTGAGAAAGCAGAGCGTTTCGTCACTGAATATCTGTAAAAGTATTAATAAAGCAAGACGAGACATGAGGAACAACAGCAACTCAACTTACTATCCGGCAAGGCACCTGGTTCGGTCTATGATGTAGTAAATGAGGTTGTACACTGCAAAATCGCGAAAACGGTGGCAGCTGTGGTCTAGAAATGGACGAACTAGGCTGATTGCTGAGTGCCTTTCTTTCACTTGAAAAAGAGGCGAGGTAATATGTAGATAGTCGAGAGAAAGTTCTCAACCGTAAACGGTGCGTCCGATTGATGGCGCTTATTTTGATTCTGATGCTGTTCCAATCTGCTTCTTCCCTCGAGTGTCCTGAATTTCTATAATGGCCACTGTCACTGTCCTTGCTGTGTCCTAGATATTGGATCCCGGGAGTGTGCAAAGAAACAAAGAGGGGGGTGCGAGCCTGATGCCTTTGCTTGCTGGTTGGCTAATGCTATTGAGCTTGGGCTGAGTTTGGGCTGAAGCTGGCTTGGAGCTGGATGCACCAGGAGCCGTCTCTTGATGCTGAGATGTCCTGGCTTGATGCAGGCTTGAAGATGGCGCAAATATTGACGGTAGTGACCGTAGTTTCCAATATTTGTTGTCTTGAGTGCTAGCAAGAGTATCCGTACTGTATAGTCAGTGATTCAGCACTACTGTCTGTAACCGTAGAGTCGTAGCAAGTTGTTTAAATGCAGGCGGCGGGCTTTCTTTGGTTGGCGTCGATACGCGCTGGCTGATATGGAGAACGTCCAATGTCTATTACCGGGGCCTCGTTCTTGGGAGGCGATCAAACAAACAAAGAGGCGCAGTTGGATAGAGGAACGGACAGGCCGAAGATACGATGGGCTTGCTTGGTCAACTTAGCGAGGGGATGGAAACCCAGGGACGCTTTGTTTCATAGGTGAGTTTAAAGTTGGTAGGTGTCAGATCGTGAGTATTTGGTAAAAGGGAATCAACCTAACGAGAAGAATGATAAATCTGAGGTGAGGTGCTGTGCTCCGTTGTGCTTCGCTTGGCTTGGCTTTCGAGTCTTCCATCTGGTATCAGTTCCTTCTGGGCTGAGTTCGGGTGGTGGCTGAATGAGGCACTGCAGTCTGAGTAACCACTGGACTGTACAGTACTTACCCAAACCTATGGAAATCCAATCCAATGGTAAACGAGGAGATAGAGCCCGACCGCCTCCAGTGGAGACCCGACTAGGACACAGCTGACGGCGCTAGGATATTTTCAGCGGTTTAAGGCTGAGGACAGGGGTTTAATGACCCATGTGCTGCTACCGTAGCAGTAAGTGCATTTATTAGTTACAGGTCGTTGCAGGATCATTTCACACCGATTCTCTGGTTTGTCAGATCAGAAAGTTCATGATCTTTGATAAGCATTGAACAGGCTGGACTCGTAGGTTTGTGCTTAACCCCAGCTGTTAAAGTGACGCCCAATTGGTATGCACTAGAGTACCTTATGGACCTTGTAATCAGGTACACAGTAAGGTATGATAGTAGTAGCCAAGGCCATTCTGCCTTGTCATCTTTCTGACAGGATGCGATCTGACTGGTTTATTGCTTTCCTAGGTACCTATTGTGGCTGTGAGTGAGGTGGATTCTTCCTTGGGTTGATTTACCTTGCATTAGCCCACTTATCCATCAATTCTTGTTGACATTATTCCAGATCAAAGTAAAGCTCGTACTTGATGAATAAACAGAACCCTCGATAGCTTATGTTCAGTTTGTTCTGTATCTTCCAAGTCATATATGAATAAGTATCTTGGTTTCTTGGAAGAACGTCCACATAATAACGTTGGTGTTGATCTTGATGTCTTGGACACGAGGTGGGATGGTGGGGCAACCCAAGGTACCTACAGTACAGAACACGAGCAAAGCCCCAATCTTCTATGAGCGATGACGAACCTTGAAACTGCCGAGTAAGAGGACGCCAATGTCGACGTTGGCGATGACGCAGGTTTCCGTATATTCGTTTGGCGATGATTCTCCCTCAATGAACGATTGAGTTGTTGGTTGTTCCTGGTACTAGCAAGTATGGTACGTGACAAACCAACCAGCGGGTGTCAGCATGATTTTACCTGGTACCAATTCTGTGCTTGTCTTCAGCCGCCTTTGCCCATACCCATACCCATATTTAGGTAGACTCAGTGGAGTGCCTGGGGTATGACAATGCAGGGCCCTGGATTTCAGGACTTGGTAGGACTTTTTGTGGGCTATTTTCCTTGTTCACTTTATTTGGTTGGTTCATTCAGAGTCCCCAGTAGATCATATGGCTTGAGGATCTCATCTCAAGCGATCAATCGAACTGTGCACCGGTTTGCAACCCAGGTGTTGTTGATTCTTGTTCCATACTCATGATGCTCCCACAAATATATTCAATGTTCCCTCTCTTGTATCAGCCCAGAGTCTAAAATATTCCCGGATCTTGGAAGAGACTAGGATAAAGTTACAAAGCCCTGATAATATATTAGTCAGCGTACGATGCAGTCTTGTTGCTTATAAAAGACTTACCCTGTGCTTGCCGACCTCCTTGTAGTTAACGACCACGATAGGTATTGCCAACACTTCCTCGAACAAGCTCAACTCGTGTGGCTGCTAAATCTTAGATATATCGGCAAACATAGTGATAACTTGGGTTTAATTTGGTCAACTCGATTATCCGACTAACTAATACCGTTTCACCACTACTCAGAAATGACCTAGATCTGTTGACCACAATCACGCCACACAGCTATACACTTTCATTGTCCGAGCAAGGTAACTCGATATTCAGAGAGCTCATGCTAACAGGGAAATAACTCCTGCAGCAAAGAAAGAAGGAAGGAAGAAGGAAGAAGGAAGAAGGAAGAAGGAAGAAGGAAGAAGGAAGAAGAAAAAAATCATGCTGATAGGGTTCTGGATACCTAGTAAATAGTTATGACTCCATCAGTCATCCATACACATAACAAGTTCCTACTTCCAAAGTCCTGTATACATGGGAAGCATATACACAATGATACAGATAACCTAGAGGAGTTTAATATAAAAATTACGCCAATCTATTTACTCCATACTAAAAGTACTGTTACTTGGTTGTTTCTTTATTGTTCAAGAAATTCGACTTAGAGCAGAGAAATATTAACATTAGTAGAGTATTACATACTACCAGTTAAAGAGGAGCAGTCGAAATCTATTCGGCAGAAGGTGGCAATTGAAATATAGAAGAGACGTTGAATCAAATGAGTTTTCAATGAGTTATCTGTACTGCCTCGGTCTTTGTGGCGGATAGTATGAGTACCTTATAGTCAGGGGTAGGCTTAGAACAACACGAGGTCTCTTATGTATCATCGGCTTCTTCATGATAAGTTTAGCTAGAACTTCACTCGAACAAACTGCCAGTTCCAACCGACTGGCGCGGAGACAAACACTCCGACAAAATAACTATCGCCAATCTTCGGAGCTCCGTGCTGGTATTGAAGTGAGCTCAGTGTGCCTGCTTACATCAGCTTTGAGCGTAATAGTAAATAAGACTCATATTTAGTCCCAATACTAACGTGTAGTATCAAACAAAGGAAACGTATTAAGACATAGTTTACCGGTGAACTTGTGGCGCTGTATCTTGATTGTCTCCAACATGCTTCGTTTTGTCAGCCCTATACCCATATACACAACCGTCTGTTCATGACAAAGATGACCAGTAGTAGTGCGCTGATATACAACTATTAAAAGATACAGTACTCGTAAAACAAGGCAAACCACAAAATGGAAGTGAAAGATGCTGTTTCGTGGCATTGGTCGAGGCTACCCTGTAACTCTCCGATATCTTCCACATCTGAAGACGTTATCGAAAACTAAGCTATTGAGAGGAATTCATGCAGTCAGAATATCGCCTAGGGCCTATGAATATTGGGGAGATACTGTTTGGGAGTCATATTGGCCAACTGTTTTCAGGAACATCTGATCGGGCCACCAGCACATGTTTTGCAGATTCCCGTTTCGAAGGTTATCTAGAGGAAGAAGGTCAGGGACCTCTCGTGATGTAGATACCCCTGAATGGTAGTTGGCATTGGAAAGACTCGCCCCCTGAGCCTCTGATAACTTGGGTGAGGCCCTCCTATCGAACAATAGGCACCATTATCTTTGTGTGTTTTGGAGCAATATCCTGTATGAGTACCTATTATTTTGGACTAGAGGGATGTAAGAGAGTTGCTCAAACAAACGCAAGGCAAAGTACCTGGGTTTGGACCTTGTGGCTGCTCGTACAATCAGATCAATAGATAGGGCAGCGTAGGAAAGGCTTCCCTGTTGATCATGGAGAAAATAGAGTTTTAGATGTGTATTCCTTATCTCTGGCATAATCACAGTAATGCTACCGCCCAGATATATCTTGCATAATCCAATCAAGGGGAACTTCTGAGTTGGAAGTAAGTACCTACTGTAATTACAGAAACTCTTATACTTAAAGACTAAGATAAGTTATGTCAGTATCAGGGTCATATCTGATGACTCTTGGTTTCAAATATTGGGAATACATGGTCTGCCGAGGATAAGTGGCTTTGGCCCCTGACTTCAACAGCCAGTGGATGGAATAGTGATTACATCAGAGCATAGTGCCCATGCCAGTTATCTGGAGGGAATATTCATCTAAACCTGAGATTTTACGATCTGAAGCAAATATCACGATCGCTGCAAATGTTAGGCGGAACCACCACTATGGATCGCCGATCTACCAGGAAGGGAACACCAAACACCCCGTCTTTTGCTACAGCACCGCGAGTCCCGTTGACTTTGGTTCATGATATGGCCAACGAACATATAACACGTAATGCATTGTTACATTGATGGGTTTGAGGCATGAGTGAATGAAAGTCTTCGTCAACACATCCTGCAGCAAGGTAAGGGTTGAAATAGAAGTCGAAACCGCGAACAAAGATAGAGACGGACGGATCGTACCAATCGTTCGAACACTCAAGTCGGATCTTTCGGATGTTGACGTTTATTTTGTGATGTTACAGTACCAAGGACAAGGAAAGGAACATAACCGAAGATATGCCAACGTCGAAACATCTCGAAACTGGAGAGACATCGATTAACATGATTGGAGCGCATGGGTCCCATGTATCGAAGGTTCGAGTGATATGTACTGACAAAGTTACATCATGAAAATGCAACAGATCCGTGACGGATGCAGGTGTAGGATTGACGGTGAGTTTCTATCGATATCAAGGTTGCTTCCTCGAGGTATCAACAGTGATTACGAACAGACAGCCGATTATATGTACGTACATACAAACATTAATGTGGATATATGTTACCGGGCTTGCGACTTCTAGGCTAGTGTGATAAACAAGATTTCAGACAAGACTTTTTTTTTTAGTATCGTGCTTTAAAAGTTGGGACTGGGACTGGGGGAGTTCGAACACTGTCTCATGAGAAACAGGAGAAGGGGTGAGAGTGAAGGTATCGTGGGATGGTATCTATCATAGAATAGGATGAGTCAGTGTTGTTTGTGATTGTATGAAACCCACTGATCGGTATCCTCGTGAGCATGAGGTGTTGGTGAAGTGGTCCGTAGTGTTGTGGGGGTATAGGTAGGAGAGGAGAGTCAACAACTCACCTAAACTCAACATTTCTAGTAAGAGACTAAGTAAGGTAGTTAGGTAGTTAGTTGTTATTAACTACCGTGGCTATCGTAGTCTCCGTTCTCGGAAACCCCGACCTCTCTTCTGGCCCCTCTCATCCCTCGTCTCTTCCCGCAATCTTAGTTGCCGTCACATGAAGGGACACCCAAGATATAGTACGGATGCTACTACATATGTACTGTAGCTGGCTACTAAATTATCCCACCCACCCACCTGTTCGGAAATCCCTATCACGTTAGCTTCATTTTCGTGCCCGAGAGCGGGGAACTGAGATTGATTGCAGCTCTTCCTCCGGAACGTTGCGGCTCTGCTCCGCCCCCCTTCGCTTAGGTTGAGCTAAACCTGACAACCCACATTCTCGACTCCCAACTCCCACTCACACGTCCTGAATTGCTTTGATGCTCACGAGGATCAAAATGCGATGCAATATAAAAACGGAGTTGATGCACCCATGCCCATGTCTCAGATCCGAACACGTACCAACATGGGACGTGCATTGAGTACCTCCTGGCCCTGGATATCCGGAATCATCACTTAACCCACTTTTCCCTTCTTTTCTTTCGTCCCGCGTGATCTTTTACAATCCTAGACAGATCTAAATTGGGAGCAGGGCTAGAATTTGTCGCAGAAGCTTGCCTTGCCTTCTTTTTAGATGTACGTAGGTGGGGGGTCTTTATCAAAATTGCATTACAGAGCAGCCCAGCCGAACCTTACGAATCTAACTAACCCATCAAGGCATTCCGAGGTTCACGATTTTTTGACAACACTTCGAGGTAAGGCAGTTGGTTCGGCTTTGTTTCTGGCAACTCGCATCTCCCACCTTTGTTCATTTTCTTGATTTCGATGTGTCTTGTTCCTTCTTTGACTTAGCCTGGTACCTAGGTAGGTCATAGTAGTTCACTCCCACTCCACAGTGAATCTTAACTCCCTTATACTCAGGAGCAATTGTGACACCACCAAGGCATTCGCTTATAAAACAAGGTACCTACTCCGTACATACCTTGGTAATCAAATCATTCACCTCAACCACGTATATAGCCTATATTTATATCTCCCCATCACACATGAACTGGAAGCAAAATTGTATCTATTGAATTACTTCAAAAGGTTACCAACCTCAACACTGCCTCAAGGCTTGAATCAGATTTAGAATGTAAATTAAAAGGCACGAGAGCATCATTATCCCCGCACGTTTTGAATTTGAAAGATGTTTGATTGTAAATGTTGATGGTATTATGCAATAGATGTAGGCTTTTATGCTATACTGAATTTCAAAAGGTCAAACGCCGAGCTTCCATGCTCAAGGCTCAAGACGGCTATGCCAAGTCAACGCCCAAAAGTCAAATCATTATACAAAAGTCCTGATACTTTTGTTGTCCCTTGCCCTCGCTTTATTTTATTCGTCATCCTCGTCCTCATCCTCCTGAAGCCAGCCTCGGCTCATCTCGACGGCTCGCTCCCACCTCTTTCGTGATCGGCGGACAGTCTTCTTGTCAGTCTCGGGGTAGAAGATCTTGCGGCCCTTGCGGTTGACTTCGTGCAATTCCTCTAGTTCGTCCCATACACCAGTGGCGAGACCCGCAGCAATGGCGGCTCCGAGTGCAGTAGTCTCACGCATAGCGGGGCGGTCGACAGGCACACCACTAAGGTCGGCCTGGGTCTGCATGCAGAGGTCCGAGTTGGAGAGGCCGCCATCAACGGCCAGAATGTCGAGGGCGTGACCAGAGTCAGATGCCATAGCATCGAGAATGGCGGCTGTTTGATGACAAGTAGCCTCAAGAGTAGCTCGCACAATGTGGCCCTTGTTAGTGTGTTGGGTAACACCGAAGAGAGTACCTTTGGCGTCATCAATCCAGTAGGGAGCGAAAAGACCACTGAAAGCTGTCACGAATGTAACACCGCCGTTGTCAGGGACGCTTTTGGCGACAGTATCCACCTCTGAGGAGGAGTTGATGATGCCGAGGTTGTTCTGGAGAAACTTGACACCAGAGCCAGCAACAGCGATGCTGCCCTCAAGAGCGTAGACAGGCTTGCGACCCTTTCCGAAATCATATGCAACAGTAGCAAGCAGTCCGGTCTTGGAGATGACAGGCTCGTTGCCAACGTTGTAGAGAAGGAAGCAGCCGGTACCGTAGGTGTTCTTGGCCTGGCCCGGCTTGAATCCACATTGACCGACAAGTGCCGCAGACTGATCTCCCAAGCAGCCAGCGATGGGGACACCCTTGAGAGGCCCACGGGCGAGAGATCCGTAGGCAGTGGGGTCGGAAGAAGGCACAATCTTGGGCAAGTTGAGCTTAGTGCGGTCGACCTCGAAGAACTTGAGGAGTTCGTCATCGTACTGGAGGGTCCTGAGGTTCATGAACATGGTACGGCTGGCGTTGGTGGCATCGGTGACAAATATGGGTCCGCCCTCACGGTCTTGTCCACCATTGAGCTTGTAGATGAGCCATGAGTCGACAGTGCCAAACGATAAGCGGCCCTCATCGTAAGCCTTTCGGACTGACTCAACGTTCTGAAGGACCCAGAGCAGCTTAACACTTGAAGGGTAAGTGGACAGTGGGAGACCACAAGTCTCTTGGAGCTTCTCAGCACCAGGCTTGCTTTTGAGCTCACGGACGAGAGCAGAAGTGCGAGTATCCGGCCAGACAACGGCGTTGTAAAGGGGCTCGCCAGTAACGTTGTCCCAAAGGATAGTAGTCTCACGCTGATTTGTGATACCGATGGAGCGGATATCCTCGATATGGTGACCCTTTTCACAGAACTTCTCTGTTGCCTTCTCGATGCATGTCTCTACAGACTCAAGGAGTGTCATGGGGTCATGCTCGTGCCATCCAGAGTTGGGATAGTGATTTTCAAACTCAATCTGGTGGCTCACGATGGGCTCTCCATGACCGTTAAAAATGAGGAAGCGAGTTGATGTGGTGCCCTGGTCGACACTACCGACGAACCAGTGTTTTTGCTTCTCCTCGGCTGTCTCCTCGATACCTTCAGGGAGTTGCTCGTGGCCTGACTCGGGCTTGACGGAGAAGAAGTCTCCGGCAAGGTCTGCAGCCTCAGCAGCCTTGAGAAGACCCTGTGGTAATTGCTCTTCAAGGAGGATATCAGCAGTCCGTGGGCGCTTGGACTTGGGTTGTTGCTCGATGAAGTCCTTGGGATTTATATCATCGAGCTTGTCCTGCACCAAGCGAGGCGCGTCTGATGTTGTGAATTGTTGCATCCTTGCACACGATGTGGTTGAAAAGGAGTTTGTGAATCTGAGATTTGTTATATCGTGGCAAGGGGGCCGTCCCTAGCAAGTACAGTGTTGTTTCTGCGAAGGATGTGGTGTGTGTAACCGTTTATGGTTGATGGTAGGCGGTAGATTGTTGTGATGTATATAGATAGGAGGAGGAGGAGGAAGAGGAAGAGAAGTGGTTGCTGATATGGGTTTAGATCGGTAGAGGGAATGCTTGATGAGTGATGTAGAATGAAGAATAGGAGATGGGAAGGTCGGCCTTGATAAATGCTTCAGGACCGAGGGAGAACAAAAAGAGCGGAGGGAAGGCCGGAGGAGGGCTCGGGATTCCATTTTAGGTAAGTTAGACGTTAGACGGAAGGCACAAGACCTGGGGACGGGGGCAAACGTCTGGAGTCAAAATTTGGTAAGGTAGGGCAGGCCTGACTGACAGGCACATGTGCAATGCTGACGAGTTGCCAATAAAACTAACACCCACGCCCAGGGCCGGATAGGGAAGGAGAGCGGGGTATGCTGGGGAGATCAAAAGCAGGTCTGATTTTCGGCCGGCTGTTGGCATCATAAAGTGGGCCATTGCTTGCTATACCCCAACCCCACTTTGCAGGTCAGGCGGAAGGAATTCCTAACCGCGCCTTGAAGCCTCCCTAGGGGAAATTGAATCTTGGATCATGAGCGCAGACTGAGATTAAGCTTACGAAGACGTAGAATACGCTTGGAGCTATCTGAAGAACCAATCTTTATTCTCCAAATTCTAAAATAGCACGAGCTGCATCCAATTTAACCAAAGCAGTAACCCCAGAGTTTCTTTCACTCATTAATGACTCCCGGAAACCTTTTTTAAGGAGTGGGACCCGCAGAGTCCAGACTCTTGGAGGGTGGGAGGCTCAATTCAGTGACGTTCAGTTGACTCCCCCCTGGTTGGTGGACTTTTTGTACCCGCCCCCAATTGGTACTGCTCCCACCCCCAATGGCTTCTTTCTCAGTTAAGGCTACCCAAATTCTTCAATATTGGGGGACGTTTTATCTCTCTGAAGTCGGAAAAGCCAATTTCATGAGCTGGCGTTGTTCCTGACGGTACATGGTTACCAGCGATTTAATCCTGGTTACAGGTTTTGGGCCAATGCGCTGTGCAGAAAAGGCTACAGTCTTTCCTAGAATGGATAAGCGAGGCCCGGGATTGCTCTAAGGAGTCGAGACACATTTGGGTCTCAAAATGTACAACCTAGGGGAGGAAAGAAAACTCAGGACCTTGATCCTAAGTAACAAAAATACTTAGGTAACTTAAGATAAATTTGGTATGTCTTTTACTGAATTTATTTTTAATACTCTAAGCTATGGCCTGAGTTTTCTTACCCCTGGAGGACAACATGTCATGAGCAACTGTGCTTTCCTTCACTGCCCTTGCTTTCCAATTTTTACTGGCTTTTCGAATCGCTCCTTCCCCCGTGGGATTAAACCGGATTTGAAAACAGTGGCGTTACACGTCACAGATGAGGCAAGTGCGTGCTCTGAACCGCACGGGAAGTGGCTGACCATGATCGAAACTTCGTCGTTGCACGTATTGGACGATCGCAAGTGCATCGAGATTCTGGAAATTTCAGCGGCTCCGGACCCTTATTTCTGCGTGGGAATAAACGTCACTTATTCAGGTCACTTTAGAGCCGCTGACCTCTGAGACCATCCACCTTTTCAGCAAATCCACTCCTGGACATGGCTATGACACAGCGCTATGGCTCATAAACCCAATGACGTTACACGCTTTTCTTCAAAGGCGGGACTGACTCCAGTCAATATGCAACCAAACGACAATCGTCAACTATCAATGTGAGTTAAATGCGATCGTCCCGGCTTTATGATTTCATTCCTGGTTCTTACATATGTCGATCAGGCCCGATCCTACGGACCAGCTAGACCTGTCATTGAAACGTCACATATCCCAGGGCTCTAACATGGGTAACATCAAACGTCAACGCATTTCCATCGACAAATCACCTCAACAGCTCACCTACAGTGACGTTGCCCGAACCCCAGGGTCTAGTTTTACCCTTGTTGATAACCCTCAATCGACCAACACCGACACAATCGCTTCTTCATACACCTCGTTCGACCCTTATGACGACCCTTATGACGATCCAGAGTTCGATCAAATCTTTGAGAGCCTCACTGGACCCAATTCTATCGACAGGTCAGGAACTTCACCGCTTTTAGTCGACAGTGATGAATTCGCTCTGAAACAGTCGGACCAGGATGCCTTGGCGGAGTTTCTGGAGGAAGAAACCTAGGAAGAGCCTCAACAACCGCCATCGAGCGTTCTACGAACATGGAGCGGTAACTCGAGATCAGCGGACGAGTATGACCCGCTATTACAACACTCTTCGCCGCGTCCAATAGCCGATATACCGGAGGGCAACATCGGATATGCACCTTTGGATGAAGGCATAGACTGGACTAACATCCAAGAACACACTCGCAATGGGACAAAACCTGGATCGACAGTCGGTTTCACATCTGTGAACGGGAGCAAAGCTTTCGAACATGAATCACCGATTGCTAGACGAAAAACATTGATCTTTTCGCAATCTCGATCATTGGCACCCACAAATAGCCAGAGCACAGAAATATTCACAGGAAAGGTTTTGCTGAAACCCTTCAAAACGTTCTTCGATCTCCAAGAGCTTGTGGATACGAAAACTCAAATGTTCCGAAACCAACCTGACATCATCTTTGAACTCTTCGCTCGAGTCATATATTCAAGCCGGGAGAACTTTTACAAGAAACAGTATTTTCGATTTCGAAGCCTACTTAAAAGTAGCCCGCCTTATATTAACGGGGCACTTCTGGCTTAGGAGGTTGGGAGTCCACTCGACTGCGCGGCCCAGGAGCTACTGAAGATGAAAGCATCACGTATGAAGTGTTTTTGTCGGTGTAAATTGCGATCGGACCCAAGGTCAGAGATCGGTTGGGGTATGTCAGTGCTGGAGATCCGTCCCACAACCTGGAAAGAGATCCAGGGGGCTATGGATGTGCTTGGGAGACATGACTTGGACAAACCAGGTAGGTCAAATGGGAATTAGAGTGGAATATGACGGAGTTTGCTATGACGGTGATAGTTCTCGATTTTGGGGGATATAGATAACAACGTCACGTTTCCGTTGCTATAAAACGAACGATTTACCATGAAACCCAATTCCAATAGTGTTCTAAAGTCTAATCTATTTGTATATCTAAGATCACCTAGCGATCCTCTATGAAGGAGTACAGACAACCAAAAATATTCAACATACCCTGAAGCAGCCAGGAATTCTCCAATGGCTTTAAGACCTGCAGAAGCTAGAGATTGGTCTTCTGAAAACCAAGGTCATACTTGTTTAATCCTCAGACCAGCTGACGATGGGCGGGCCGTCATGAAAATAAATCCTTCATGCGCTATGCCAGCCAGTCGTGACAGAGCTTTCGGACATCTAGTCTAGTTTGGCATGATAAGATTCAGGTAAGGAGCCATTTGTTTCTGCGCAGCAGATTTGACCTGTCTGAGCTCTGTCAGGGTAGGAGGCTTTGTGTTTCCTTGGCGTCGCTGCCAGCTCTCTTTAGTCTCGAGGAGTGCAGCATCATCATCTTTGCCGGTAGGGTCGACAAACTGATATGACCGATATTCACAGTTTGACCAACCGGTAGCTATAAATGATGGTCAGAGAGCGTATAATCCATGGTTTCTTAGGCTACTCACCTCTTCCTTCAGGCACACCATACCAGTCATCTGTCAAGAAATGCAAGAACCCTCCGTGGGAGACGACAACAATGTGCTCGTCGCCACTGACACGATCTCTCAGCAGCTTTCTGGCCTTGAGGCCACGCGCCGTCAACTTCTCTAGCGTAGGCTCATACTCACTATCAGGACCCTTATCAGTCCACGACTCCTCTACGTTGGAGTAGTCGGCGATTCCCTCAAACTCAGCCTCGGCCTTAGCTACAGGCGAACCAGTATCGCAGGGATTGGCAGAGACCTCCTGAAAGACTGGAAATGCGACAATGGGATTAAGCTCATCAGTTCCAAAGGCGTGGAGGCAGGTATACACGGTACGGCGCATAGGTGAGGCAAAAAGCTTCGTCAGCTTGTCATGGTGAGGGAACTCCTTGCGGAGTGCAGCGCATTGCTCCGCGCCAAGGGGAGTCAAATCTGGGTCTTGCATTTGCTCATTCTCGATGGAGAGATTGTGGAAGCCTTGAGCGTGGCGAACGAGGTGGATAGTTGGAACCATTATGATGCTGATGTGAAGATTGAGTGAGATTTGAGTGAGTGATATATGATATCTCGGATGAGGTAGTGATAAAGCTTTATGATGTCTAATAGCGAACTGAAGGAGATGATGGATCTATTTAAAAGTCAGAGCAATGATTCGTAGGAAAACAAGACGAGAGAATAAGAACATGTTTGTAAGTTGCTATGACTCAATGCCCCTTCTCCGCCAGTGGCAGTCCGGCTCCGTCAGTGGAGCCCACTCAGCATTGGTCTCCGACCTGCATGCACTATAGCGGACTGTTTGATGTTGGCTCGCCTCGATTGCCTGATTTGTATACTCCGACTCGGCTTGTTGACTACAATAGTAGATGATTCCAGCAAACTTTTGATTCATCAAGAAAAAGAGTCAGAAGACGACTGTGTGGACATAGTCGGTTTCGTCACGCCTACACAAACAGGGACAAACCATAAGACCATCTCAATGGCCTCTCACAGATTCCATTTCACGAGGCTATATGCATGTTGCGCCAAAGCAGGTACAAGGTATCACAGTTTCAGCATCTTAACTACCAGCACATATGGCTACGCCCGTTCACGCGCCCAAGAGGACATCCATTCTGATCTTCTAAAACTGACAACCCAGCAAACGCCAGTTTGACTATATAGTAGTCAAACACCAGATATTAATGATGTCGTCCATCTCCAAATCTAGAACTCAATGAGAGCCTCCTCCTTAACGGGCTGCTTGACGGGCTCCTGTTGTGGTACTGAAGGGAATGAATCTTGCGTGTAACCACCGTATGCCCAGTTCTGCGGTGCGACAGGTGGTTGTTGGTGTGACTGGGGCATAGATGGCTGCCAGTACGCTTGCTGCTGTGAGGGAGGTGCTTGCTGGGTTGGTTGGTGCGGTTGAGGTTGAGATGGTTGAGGCAGCTGGGCATGTTGCATATGAGGGGACTGCACAGGCTGCTGAGGTGCCTGTACAGGCTGGACTGGTTGCGCAACCTGGGCGGGCACTTGGCCAAGAGTTGGTTGTGAGGGAGCAGATACTGATCCCCCGGGATATTGGGAGGGTTGCTGCAAGTTAGGGTATGGTGACTGATTAGTATCGGGTGCAGATCCTGGTGCAGATGGTCCTAGAGGAATCTGCTGAGGCTGATGGGGCGTGAAGTAGTATGGAGCATTGGGGTCACTGGCAGTTGGAGCCTGTGACTGTTGTGGGTTTTGTGTTTGCAGGTTGGGATCGTTAGGTGGTTGTGGCTGTTGTTGTTGTTGTTGCTGCTGCTGCTGGTAAGGATCTTGAGGTGCCGAGGGCGCCCTGTTTTGCCAGCTATCGGCCCGTTGCACCTGATCAGGAGGAGGGTATTGGCCGGGCTGTGCTTCCGGCGCGGATCCGTAAGAAGGATATTGAGGCTGGGGTGGCTGTTGGTAGTGTTGGTGATGGGGCGCCTGGTAACTGGCCCGTTGTTGACCTGTATAAAAGCTCTCTGCGCCAGCAGGGTTGCTGGGCATCTGGGAAGGAATGGAAGGATACGGCCCAGCAGCCTGGCGTGGGGGCGGCAGGTTATACCCCCCAAGGTTCTGTTGGCTGTAGGCCTTAGAAAGTCGATCCTCTAGCATACGATCATAATATCGAACAACTGTAGAGAGTTTCGCATGAAGATCAAGAAGTGTATCTAAGTTTGTATTAGCATTTCAATTCCTTCAGCAGAAGGAATACTCACCATGCTTGCTCATAGTCTCTCCGTAAGTTCTTGCCAGCTTGGGTCGTAATGTACCGATACTATCATAGAGCTCCTGGATCTGTGGTTCTCGTAAAATGGTCCCCGGCGGCTGGGTCTGAAGCCGGTCTACCAGTGTTGAGAACAGGTTGATGTTCTCTGCCTCCACAGGAGTCAGTTCATAATCGTTCTTGGGGAGAACAAAGTTGGTGGTAGCAGAAGCGTCCATAGAACTGGACGTCTGTTCCTTGAGCGCCGCAGCGTGCCTCTTCTTCTGCTCTTCCATATCAGCCAGAGAGGCAGCGATGGCAGCCTTGAGGTCAGCATCGTCCTCCTCTGCTTGTTTGGCCGCCGAAGCGTCACGGTTGGTTGCATAAGAAGTCTGAGCAGGGCCAGCATAGCCGTGAGAATGGGTCTTAACCTCCTCCAGGCTCATAGCCAACGCCTTCTTCAGATCTTCGTCAAACCCATCGTCAACTCGTGCGTTCCGAGGCTGCATGGCTGATGTGCTTCGTGTCTTATGGGGATATGTTGGCGATCGATCGAGCGATGGGTTGGGAATCTTATATCCCTTGTTGGTAAGCTTAGCGTAACAGCCATCATCGACTCGTACGGGCGTCATGATTCCCAGGTGCGGAAGAGCGACAACCTTGGCCGAACACTGCTGGTCAAAACAGTTACCGCAGTTTCGGCAATGATGCTTTCGGTTTGTAAAGGTAAATGGTGTTCGACACCTCATGCATACGTCGGAGTCGGTCCATTCCGGAGGCTGGTGATATCGTCAGTTTTCTCCATTTTGTGACCATGACAAGAGTAGTACTCACCGCGCTACTGTCAATCATGCTGCTGGCCACGGATATCTTGGGAGGGAACTGGTATCCATCACGTTGTAGGGTCCGATAAACCTCGCCAATGTACGAAAGCTCGTAACGACCTTCAGTAGCACCCGCCCAAGATTGTATAAGCTCGAGGATTTTGGATTTTACGTCAGCGTTGACAGCACCGCCTCCTACAGCCTGAAGAAGCGAAACAAGGTTATCCATAAACTCTCGCGATGCGACTTCAGCAAGGAAATGTGAACCGCCATTTTTAACGCAAGTATCGGTAAGCTGAAAGGAGTCAGCTTTGGTAATTGTTATCAGGTCGATAGGATCCATACGTTTAAAGCGCTCAGCTGTGTATTGGGGTTTTTGTTGCCGATGCGCTTCTTGAGGGAGCGCATTGCCTCTTTCGGCGCGACCGTCTTGGATCTGATGACATCGGAGATTTCGAGGTTAAGGGCAATATCTTCTCTGAAACCATTGTTAGCTGAGGTTGCCAGAGCGTAGGCTCTCTGATGACATACAGGCTACTGCTTGTGGCCTTCTCGATCTGTTCGTCCAGGGCCGTATTGGCGGAGGACGACCACCAACTCATCATCTTGGCTTTGGTTACAGCGATCAGCAAAGAGGAGAGGTATCGCGCTCAGTTGATCGAGTGAAACTGAACAAGAGGTATCAGTATTAAGGTGTCTGAGGTAGCGACGCACAAGGTCACGATGCTCGATGAAGCAGTTGCTGTTGATGTTGATGTTAATGTCTGATGGAGGTTCATTGTGTGCCTGCGAAGCTCCCATACTCTGGGCTAGGGCCGCTAGGCTCTCGTTAGTTAACCCCAGCCTCTGTCTGGGCACGGCGATTGAGGATCTGACGCAGAAAGGTGCCTCATTAAGTAAGGTTATGAGATCTCTGATTGGCTGAGAAGAGGTACTGATTTCACAGCAGTGCACTTCGAGGCAGCCTAAAACCCCACTGTAGAACGCCTGGACTGTCGTCAGCGCTGGCACGCGGTCACACTAAGCTCTTGTTCTGTGGGAGAATGACGACGTATTCTGTGGCGTACGTGGCTCAGGTGCACAAGCGATCTCGAACAGCGGGAGAGGTACCTATGGTCCCTAAGCTGCGGTACGAAGGAGCGGTAAACAGTACTTATTGCTTGCGAGCTGACCAGACGGGCTGTGAAGTACCCCAGATGGTTTCATGGGTACCTTATTCCCCGCGACTACTAACACCTCAACCTCATGGCACCCAAGTCACCCATGAACAACCATCCTTTATACCGACTTCATTCTCCCGACAGTATAACCCCTCTCGTCCCGCGCCCCATGTTTCTTGTTCGGGAGGAGCCTTTGTTTGTGATGTTTACTCGCGCGATCCTTTAAGATGCTGCATATTGATGCCATCTCTACTCGGTCGAGGTGCTGTTGATCCTTATATTTCAATACTCCGCCACTCTACGGCTCTGTCGTTGTTTTCACAGATAATTCATTGCAACCTTTCGCCGCCAAACCCTAATTACGCAACTTGAACACTGTAATTTATTTACTTTCGGTTCTCAAAATCGAATCTACCGGCCGAGACCTTCCAGTACCACGACTTCGGAACACCGAGCAAGGCATCATGGCCTCTCTAGGGCATTCGCGCGCAAGCAGTGTGGCCACCGCAGGCTCACACTCGTTGGGCGGCCCCGGCGCATTCAACCATGGCCCGATACCAGGCGGTAACCGAGGAGGCGAACCTCCGTCGAAGGCTCCAATTCCTCATATTGACGATGTTCTCACTCCGCGGAACCTCGACCGGAACGTGTCTGCTCGAAAACTGCTGGAATCGGCCGAGGCATCATTTAAGCAAGCCGAGATTGCTCGGGAGTTTCGCAGACCGGCCATCGCTTTGAACGAATATATACGGGCGTCCGTAATCGCCGTACAATTCATCACCAACCATCCTGAATATCATGATCTCAAAACGAGTCATGGCGATTTTGTAAAGGCTCATAACAATCTACTCGCCAAGATCAGCCAGCAGGACCATGTGTATGCCAAGATCAAAGCCGACATCATCGCGGATAACAAGCGATCTGGTGTGCAACCACGGACTGTTCGACCGAGCTCGTCACAAGGAGGAAGTCGGCCGCATACACCGTCAAAATCGACCGTCGAAGGGCCCATATCACCTTCAAAGCATCGATTTGATGGGCATGACATGAATGGTTCTCCTGCTCGAGCAAAACCGACTGTCCAACCGAAACCTCAATCTCTCCATGGGAATGCCATCAAGCCCGGCGCCCAAAGAGCATCAATTAATGGCGTCCAAGATCTCGCTGCCAGGTTCGCCAACCTGAGAGGTCCGCAGCCTTCACCAGGCCAAGATCCACGCATCAAGACACATCAGATAACGCTCCCAAAGCCGATGGGTCCTAGAGAGATGCCCCCACCGCGGCCGCCCAAGGTTGGTATTGACACCAGTGTGCCGACTCTACCCAAGATGCCAGATGCTATCTACAGCCCTGCTCGTGGGAGCATCTCAGGAGAAGTAACAAGACCGCCTTCAAGCACACCTCGTAGCATGTACCGCACAGCGTCCGCCGTTTCGATACCCGGAACTCCCACGGGCTCATCACAGTCACAAACAGACTATTTTGTTCCTACACAAAGTTATTCAAACAACTCTATTCCTCCGGTCCCTCCGAGCAATCTCAATGGTTCTGTTAGGATTCCAGAAGGCGATGCCATTTCTCCGGAGGAACTATACCAAGCTATGAAAGCTAAGGGGGGTATTTTGATAATAGACATTCGCATGAGGGATGATTTTAACGAAGGCCATATCATGTCCTCGTCAACAATTTGCATTGAACCCAGCATCCTGCTCAGGGATAACCTCTCTGCGGATGAGATCTCTGAGAGCTTGATCCTCTCCCCCAACCAGGAACAATCGCTTTTCGAACAACGGCATACCTACGATCTGGTGGTCTTCTACGATCAAGACTCTGAAGAAATTCCCGAACACCCACGAAATTCTGACGACTTGGTAATTATATCACTCCATCGAGCTTTAGTTCATTTAAATTTTATGAAGGAGCTCAAAAACACGCCCAAGATTCTCAAGGGAGGTCTCGATGCTTGGGTTGACTTGATGGGGCCGGCATCTCTGGGCTCGACCACTTCAACAACGAATAGAACGGTGCACTTGGAGCGCAATCGAAGCCGATTATCAGCTATCGAGCGACGGAGGTCGAAATATATTGCCAAGCCTCTCAAGCCTGACGAAGTCAAGGTGTGGCAAGAGACACTCAAAAACGACGACGATATGCAGACAGCATCATCGCCCAACTTCACTCGTACTACAGAAGACTTCCTTCGAAGATTTCCGCCGGTGTCCTTGGAACAAGAGTCTATGACTTCTCCGGAAGAGAAACCCCGAAATCGCCCGGTTTACGGGCTATCTCACAAGGTTGACCTCTACACAGACTTGCCCTCACCACCCACAAGACCAGCTCCTGCTTTACCGCGACGAAGCTACAGCGGCCTTACCGAAGGGAGGGACGAGAACGAGCTTTATGGCAACAATAACGCAGCCGTTCCGCCTCGCCCTTCAAGAGCGCCTACTATGAAGGCCGTGGAGCAGCAATCCACAGGCGATTCGGCCAAATTCTACACTGGGCTCAACAATCCCAACAACTGGTGCTATGCCAACAGCACGCTGCAGAGCTTGCTCGCTTCACCCGAGTTTGGAAGAGAACTGGCGAACTCGGAATGGGTCAGTAAATACAAGGCGCCAATGAAAGATGATGAGAAGATTGAGCAGCCGCAGCTCATGATTCGCATTATCTCGAACCTATTCCACTGGATGAGTTCAGGCAAATTTCGGGTCATGATGGCTCAGACGCTCATGGTAAGCTAATCACAGACTCTCGGACAAGAAGACCCGAGCTAACAGAATTCTAGAATTACTCGCATCACGTTTGTACCCAAAGCCGAAGCATCGAGCAGTTTGGCGGGAGCCAGCAGCAAGATGCCCAGGAGTTTATGTCTTTTGTGATTACTCACCTGCACGACGAGACTAACACACGCCGAGATCGAAAGGGCACTGCTGCCCAGCCAGATACTAAGCACCAGTCTCTTGTGAAGGCTGCCGTCCAGTACTGGCAAAATCACCTCGAATACAATCGTTCTATTGTCGACCGCTACTGGCGCGGTCTTGAGCTATCAACTGTCGAGTGCTTCGAATGCCGCACCCGTACTTATCAGTTCAACCCTATTGATGTTGTCCCTGTCACAGTGGGAATGGGGCGTGGCATGACTCTCGAGCAGGTTCTCGACCAGTATACATCAGGCAACATCATTAACGACTTCCATTGTGATCACTGCCGCCATCCTACTCGGGCTCAACAGAGTCTTTCCTTTGCCCGCTTTCCGTCCTTGCTCTGCGTCGTCTTCCGGCGCTTCCACTACCAACATGATTCCACGGATTTACGCAAATCAACGGCACCCATCACTTGGGATTTCAACGACACCGACTTCACACGCTACTTCCTCCCTCCTGGCTCTCGCGAGTCTTCATCTGGATTCGATCCCATGGACCCTGCATTCACGGGGCCATTCCGCTACGAGGCTTATGCTGTTATTGTCCATACAGGCAGTCGTACTGATAACGGACATTACTTGGCGTATGTGCGGGACTCTACGTCTCATGACCCTTATGCTTGGTTCTGCTGCAACGACTCGCGCGTGACAAAGGTTCGCATTGGCAGCGGAGATCGCGATGATGTCCAGGAGGAGGTGTTCAAGTCTGGCCGTGACCGCGTACCATATCTGGTCTTCTTCCGTCGCAAGGGCATGCGATAAGGCTATCATCGTATCACTTCTTACACCCAAAAGTCCTGGCTGGGTTTGGGAGTTGGATATATCCTCATGGCGCCTCGTTCTTTTCTCTATAGCGGAAATTTGGAACACTTAGGAATTATGAACATGGACGACTTCGTCGTTGTATTGCTTCTCTTCCACCCCCTCCTCCATATCCGCCCGACTCTCGCGAATTGCTATGAATGTTTCAACTTCCTGGAGGTCGCGTCTTCTTTTTTCAGCGCAGCTTTGTTTGATCTATACCAATACTACGCTACTAGTCTAAATGGGTTGTTGTTCCAGTTCCCCATCGTTCTGATATGAATATATATCTCGCTAGCTGGCTACCATAGCATTGTACGGAGTAGGTAGCGTGCTCTTGTTTTTGGTAAATATGCCTGACCTCGAGTCATAACTTGAAGGAGGGAGGGGTACCTGTTTTCTAGCAAATGCTTAATATATACAAAGACCAATCGATTGATGATCTAATCCAAGTGCTTGAATGACGCAACTTCGTTTTAATGTGCCATGTATTAAAGCTAGAACATACCTAACGGGCTGGCTCCGTTTCTCAGACACCAACTGTTTACTGTACCTTCTGGCCGATGGCTGGTATTAATAGCGACGTACTAGACCAGGCAAAGAGTTGCAGTATTCTACGTCTCGAACACCTTTCCATGGTCGCTAGCCAATGGTTCTCCCACGCCAAGTTCGATTTACAGAATCACATGTCAGCTCACATCAGATCATCCCCGAAGAAAAAGGGTAGGGCCTAGTGAGCAAACATAAAATGGCCCGAAGCCGAGTTCCATTGTCGTTCAAAATTCCCTTCAAGATATCATGAAGCCAACGCCACGAAAGTAATTACAGACACTGAAAACAACCCCGCACCAAAGGTTGATACACACATCTTTCCACCCTCTCCCTTGGTATCCATTCTTTCGACTTTCAAACCAGATGTTCCACCATTAAATCTTCTTACCTATCCAATCGTTGATCACGAGCTGGTGCTCTTGAGGGTGGCAGCGATATCCTTCTTGAAGTGTTCGGTGATCTTGCGTCGGTTCAGCTTCTGGGTAGCGGTGAGAAGTCCCTGGGAGCAAAAATATTAGTAAGATTTCTAGCCCGCCAGCGATTGGGATTGTCCTTACATTATCCGATGTCCACTCTTCGTCGGTGATCAAAACGCCAGTGACAATCTCAATACTGCTCAAACCAGCACGTTTTGCAGCACCTTGAAGATCCTTAAGAACAAAGCTGATCATCTTGGGGTTGGTGTGGACAGTGTGGAGGTTGTGCTCATCAATACCCAGCTCCTTAGCCTTCTCGTGCAAGACTTTCTCGTTCGGCATGATAACGGCAATAGGGCGTGAGTGCTCGGGATCGGCGTGGACCATAACATTGGCCACAGACTGGACACCACGGTACACAGACTCGAGTTTCTCAAGAGCGATGTATTCACCGCCCTGCATCTTAACGAGATTCTTGACACGGTCAAAGACTCGAAGGTGGCCCTGAGCATTGAATTCTCCGATATCGCCAGTCTTGAACCAGCCGTCAGGAGTCAGGGCCTTTTCTGTCTCCTCGGGGTTGTTCCAGTATTTAGTCATAACTGGCAAACCCTTGATCCAGATCTCGCCTTGTGGAACCTTGGCTTCAGTTGAGTAGCCCAGCTCAGGAAGTGCAACAAGCTTGACTTCGCAAGCGCAAGGGGTAGGACCAATGGCATCGGGTGAGAACTCGAGTGGACAGCCCAGAGAGCCGTTGGCGCAGGTCTCAGTGAGGCCATAACCAGCCAACATGGGAGCAACGACCAACGAAATGAAGTTCTTTGTACCATCGGAAATACCACTAGCGCCGTTCATAGTGAAGCGCATACGACCACCCGTCAATTCACGGACTTTGCCAAACACGATGCTGTCAAACAAGCTTGCCAGAGGCAGCTTGTTCTTAGAGGCGAACGCCTTCCAGTTGTAGGCACCCCAGAAGAGGTTCTTGAGGAGAGGACTGGCAGCCTCGAGCTTGGCTGTGATGCCCTTCCTCACAGTCTCCCAAATTTGGGGGACGCCAACCATGACAGTGGGCTTGAACTCGCGCATATCACCGGCGCAGTTCTTCATTGATGCATCAGAAAGCGTTCGCGGGTTTCCATATCCAAGAGTTCCTCCAATGTACATAACGAGATTTTCGAGGGCCATTTCGAAAATGTGGGCGAGAGGTAAGTAGGCAAGAATACATTCCTTATCGCTAACGCATTCTTCCACACAGGTGTACAAGCTGGTGACTAAGAAGGAACGAATTAGTAAGAGGGCGCAGTGTGGTACAAATCAGCTCACCTCCAGCAATAAGAGCTTCGTGGGTGATGCAGGCACCCTTGGGCAGACCAGTGGAACCAGAAGTATACATGATACAGTAAAGGTCGGATGGTTTAGCCGGGTTCGGCTCAACGGGGTTATCTTCACCGAGCTGGCGAAGTTCCTCGAGAGTAATGATCTTCAGATCAGGGTGATCGGCTCTGAAGGCCTCGAGCTCACCACCCTTGGCGAAGATTGTTCGGTCGTTGACGATGACGGTTTTGACGGAGGACTTCTTGATAGGCTCTGAAGCTGTCTTGAGTAGTTGCGAATCGACATACATGGCGCTACATTCGGTCTGAACGAGAGAGTGCTCGACACCACTGGGACCAAGTGTATCGTAGGCGGTGACAATCGAGATAGACTGTGAGGCAGCTGCGTGGGAAGTAGAGATCCAACCGATGCTTCACACCGTGGAGTCAGAAATCAGAGCTTGGATATAGGGCCAGTCAATGTTGCACATACCTGGTGGTACCGAAAATGTGAAGCTTGTCGTCACTGGTCAAGCCTAGCTTCCGTAGACCGGAGCCGATCTGCAGAACGCGCTCAAGGTACTGTTGGTAGGTCAAGTAATCGAAGCCAGTCAACTCGAAGTAGGACCACTCCTTCTCAACTTCCTGGATTTCGCCATCGACGTTCTTCTTGATCTTCTTCTTCTCGGTGTGCATGTTGATGAGCTTGCGGGCACCGACAGCATGATGGTTGGGGTAGAGTCGAGCGCTGCGCTCAACGACCTGGAAGACGGTCCTGGCATCGGGAGCAGGATAGGTGATGAGGCCGTCCTTGGCTTTGGGGTGACGCCGAGGAATGGTTTCGCCAGGGACCTTCTCGTAGCCAGGAGCCTCGATAGTGAAAGGAGGCTTGTGCACCTGGTGCAGCGGCATAATGCCCGTTGTCCAGTCAGTCATCTTGAATGCGCGGTAGCTACGGAGTAGACGAGGAAGCTGATGAAGGTTGAGGTTTAAGTGATGGTCAAGGTGAAGGAGGATAACTTCACAGAATGGCCTGCGATGACGACAGTGGGGGTTGAGAGTGAGGAGGAAAAGGGAAAGAAGGATGAAGGGGGACACTGGTGGAATTAATGTGAGGAAGGGACGGGAAGCAAAGCTACGGACGGAGACGACGTAGGAGAGAGCAGCGCGGGCGTGGAGAAGAAGATACTGCATCTGGTTGGCACACACTAAACTTTGGCTGCCTTAGCAATTGGAGCAACAGAACACGACGGGAGAGCTAGAGTGAGCAACCTCGACCTACCTACCCACGTATGTAGAGGCGCTTGCTGCAGGAGAGACACGGCGCAGCAGGGAGGTACAGTACCATCCAAAGCCGGGCAAGGTTGAGGTGGAGATTGTGCAAGGTTTCAGCAGCTCGATGTACCTCCAAGTATCAATGTCTATCTGTTCAAGCACCGGCTTGGCTGAACAAATATTTGCATTGGCTCACTCGTTTCTACCTATCCTCTACCTTCCTTGGCTTACCATACCGAGCTTCCCATGGTGTCCTATAGACTGCAAAAAATAGAAGCTAATGCTGGAATACGACTTTTTTTTTCCCTTTTCTTACCGCCGGACTGGATACATTAGTACCTTACCCTTGAGGTAGAGTCCATCTCTCCGGGCAGGGAATCTTAAAAACGACCGAGCAGGGACCTGAAAGATACCTTGTCTAGCTTGTTCAAGATGGAGATCAAAGGCTGAGCCCTTAACAGCCATCAATGATCAAAGCAAGTGGTGGTGGTTCGCATAAATATAATAGGCCTCGGCGGGATGTGATTTCTACGCCACTGAGAAAAGACTTTCAAAGTC
This sequence comes from Fusarium sp. NRRL 52700, assembly GCA_013396095.1. Taxonomy (NCBI): domain Eukaryota; kingdom Fungi; phylum Ascomycota; class Sordariomycetes; order Hypocreales; family Nectriaceae; genus Fusarium; species Fusarium sp. NRRL 52700. The sequence continues at coordinate 16,782 of JAAQRM010000454.1, read as the reverse complement.
TCTTGGAAATCAAAAGGTTGATACCACTAATAAAGAGACAAGTATCACATAATCTCTCCATATAGACTTTCCACATCAAGTCCAGTTCACATGAGAAAAGTGCTGTCGATATTTAGACCTGCCGAGATATTCGTAAATCAAAGTCTTGCAGGAGCAATTTCGGAAAATATAGGCAAATACAAAAAGATACAGATGGGGTTCAGAGCAGTATACCCCTTGGGGATTAGCATGGATAGCTTCAGGGAAGCTCCAAGACGCTAAGTCTGCTGGGGAAACAGAGAGTGGGACGTCTTGATTGCGTCACAAATGGAGTCTTTGAAATTGTGCTTGCAGGTTTGCGACATAGTTGGGGAAGAAATTCAAAGACAGCCCAATGACTGACAAGATGTGAATGGCAAAAAAAGGGCGTCATCGCCATCAGAGCTCTCGGCTTCTTCGGCGCGACCATTGGTCCAGCGCATTAATGCTGTACCTAGGCGGCAGATCCTAAAGCCAGCGCTCAGCGCTCAGTGCTCCCCAGATCCTTGTTGAATCACCGGATCTCGAAAGTCTGTTGCTAGCTTGTTGGCCGTTGCGTTGAGGCAGCCCCATTCTCAGTTATCTCTAACAGCCAGTAGCCGACCCTCTCGCCCATAAATACCATCCAGCAAACACTTATTGTCAACAGCTATAAGCACATTGCTATTGTTGTACCGACTAGGTACCGATGTACAAGAACAATATCGCTGCACCTTTCTATAACCGAAATCCAATATGGCTGTGCCGCGAGCGCACTGCAAAGCCAAGATTGACCTCCAGCAACCAACCTGACCTAGGATCAGCGACAGGATGCTGTGCCTGACTGACACTGCTTTTAGCACTATGAACGCCACACTTAAATCATTTTCGCCCTACGGGCAACTGAAGATGGCATGTCTCCAGCTCAAAGACCTTCTGACCCAGGGGGGCCATAGACACCCATGCAACCCCAAAAAGTCAATATGTTCCAAAAACAAGGGAAAACCGTCATGTTTTGGAAGCATTTCCCCCAGCGGCTTGCCTGACCGGGAGGCACCGGACCCCATCAAGGAACTCGTTGAGCTGCCAGCGACACACGTGCCTCGAGCACAATCATGTAAGAAATGCATGTATCACCAAACAAGCCACAAAAACTTCAATCATTTCTTTAATTCCAGATTCATCAAGACGCATATCAGATCCACCGTCGGGACCCCGCTGGCCGGATCTCCCTCCGCTGCTCCCCCGGACTCTCCAATGCTGGGCAGAGAAACAGGCTCAGGGAGCGCCGACTTGACATTGGCTGTGGACGCTGAGTCTCCTCTCTGATGCTGATCAATCAGCTGTGTTACTGTCACCAGCCGAGGTGAATGTTTGTTCCAGGTCGCGCGGCATGTGTCAATGGGCTTGCCCTTAACCTTCGCAGTGCAGTCAGTATTTGGTAAAGAACCAATAACTTATGTTTCCGTATTTCTGTCTTCACTCTCCTAGGCTTGGTTTCATTCATGCACTGCCACTCTGGGTTTCTCTTGGCGTCTAAACTTGTGTGTATACAGACGCCACCATTTAGGAGCCAAGCATTTAGTCTACTGGGTTGCTGCTAGGCTACCCCATATTCAAGCTCGTTCGTGGCCAAGACCTGGCGATGGTCAGGTGTTACTGGTGAGGGGGTGGACGTGACTGTTTAAGGAACATACCTCGTTGAATAAAGTGATTGTCTTTTCGGACTACACTGCGAGACCCTCAAGATCCTGGCAAATTCAGGATCAGTTTGGGACTGTGAACGACTCGCAGGCCCCACGAGCTGTCACTATGATTCAGTGTAACGCAATCCTTCAATCCTGTGGACTACCTACCTAGCTGAGATGTTTGTGTATGAATAGACGAGTGACATGTGCGTCACCGAACGGGACGCAGCTCCAGAGGCCGGGAAATTCCTCTTAGGCAAGAATTCATGTCAAGGAAACGCCCACAATGCTCAAGAAGATCAGGAACAAACAATGCCGAGCCTCGGGGAGTCAAACTATATGAATATCACGTGGAGAAATTGAACTACCACTTCCGAAGAAGGTCTATTAATATGAATCAAACATGATACCCATCCTCTGTATGGTGAGGCAGATTTGTAGAGCTGAAACTCTGTAGAGGCATATCACGGGGCTTGTTGCGTGGTCCTTGGCCTCGACCATTCCATCTGCCAATTTCTTAATGAGATATGTACATAGTATGTAACTTGGGCGTGGTAGATTCCGCTTTGACTGACAAGTCAAGCCCTCGTTGAGCTAAGTTAGATGACGGCTATTGATAGTGACAGGGATGAAATGACGGGCAATGCTCTAGTCTATTGCGGCAGTTGAAAGTCGTTCTCCCTTTTGATCGAAATCCACAAAGGCAGATTCGTCGATCGCTCCATTATCGATATCATTTCTGAAGGTTGCACGTTGCAGAAATCGAATTCCTGTTCCCTGGACCCTGGATTTAGCGTTGCAGATCTGCAACTGGAGTTCTCTGAAGGGGAAAGGGATTCAGGGGTATCGGCGTCAACTTCCAATGAGCATTAGCTTCTCTCATACAATTACGCAGCCCAGTCAAAGCTGAACAAACTGTACAACGACAGCTCTTCAATCTGGTACTGACAGGTCTGGAAATGATGGGACTATAGGCCAGAGTCCTCTACAACTCGTAATGATTAGTACGACTCGCTTATCCACGTAGTCAATTACAGCAATCCAATCAATATCTCGCCTAGTAGAGACGCGTACCTGTCGTGGCGGGGCTGGAAGACGCTCATTGGTCACCGTGATTTTGGAATGGCAGTTCAGGGGCATAATGAACCCCCCAAATTACATTGGAGACTGGACGTAAAGCGAGAGCCTCACCTTTTTGCCTCGTAACTTTATTTGTTTTCCCTCTTAATAAACGTCGAACCTGTCTCGGATTCACATTTCACGTTAAAGGCCCTCAATCTGATTTGTCTAAAAGTGCAACACCTGTAGTAATCATCCGCTCTGCTCACGATGGTGGTACGCAGAAGCACCGAGCAGTCAAATGCTTGGCTCAAACCTGTCGAGGATGATGAAGATGAAGGTTTTCTCGCTGTGGCCGAAGATGCCGAAGCCAAAGGAATTCTCGATGATGGCAACAGGTCGACGCTCAACCTGACGACGACTGAACTTCCTGTGTATATGAACATTCACCGGTAAACTCGCCCTTATCCTTGCTATTGCAATCCCTGCCTGCAGCTCAGAACTGCATGTTCTTGGTGAGCCAGTGTATAAGCTCGCCAAGACTCATAATACGCCCATCATGAGGAGTCAGCGTGCTAACTCTCCTTGAGTGTAGAGTCCGCCGGTTAGTTCTCGCGAGTATTGGTAAGTCACATACTAAGCCGTCCATAAATAACGAATTCTAATATACATCAGATGATCCTTATACTATGGAGCACTTCAGAGATCCCAAGATGAACGCTCTGGTTGTGAGGCCTCTGGTCGAGAGACTCTATAACCCAGACGATATCTCAGTCGGTGAGTTTGAAGCGCAGAATCTCATATGGGAGTCTTCTCTGACTCCTCCACGCCAGTTTATTGCTTGTTAGCGAACCGTGTATCCTTCCTAAGAGAGCAGTCTAAGGAGGTTCATCAGAGTGTCAACCAGGCGCGTGCCATTCTATGTGAGCTGCTCGCTAGTCGGGTCCTGCGCCGCTTCCACGAGGACAACCCAGGACCACAAGGTCTTTTGCTGCTCTCGCACATCCTTGTTGAGGGCTTCGATCCATTCCAGGGAGCCCCTAGTCACATGGAGCGTCCAGCTAACCGACCCCAATGGCCTGGATCTAGTGATGCTTCTGGCTCCGAGAGAAAGGTTACAGCTCTTGAGTTGGCAATTGTCTCTGAAAGCAAGTTCTTTATCAGTTCTGCAGCCTGTCAACGAGCTGTCGACGCAGTTCATAACGGTCAAATCATTTATACGCCCCTGTCATTTATGGATTTCCTTCCGGACCACTATAAACGACGACCTATCTCTCTTTACGACCCTCGGACAGCACCTCTCCTCAACCACCACCGTCTTATCGTCCCCCGCAACCGAAATCTCATCGAACTCGTTCACTTTGTCATCTTACTGGTGCTCTACGTCATGACCATGATTTCTCGCCATTCTGAGGTCAATATGTGGGAGTTCGCCTTTTGTATTTACACCTTCGGTTGGCTTCTCGAAAAGATGGCTGCTATTATCGAGCATGGCTGGGCAGTTCACGCACAGAACCTTTGGGCTTTTCTTGACATCACTTTCGCTTCCATCTTTGGTGCCTATTTTATTCTCCGCATTTACGACTTTCTCCTTGATCAGCTTCATTCTGGCTATGGGCTACCGATCCTTTGTATTGCAGCACCTGTCATGTTGACCCGGGTTGCTTTCAACCTACTGCCAAACAATCTTGTCTTCATCTCTGTTCACGCCATGATGAAGGACTTTACTGTACTGACCTTCCTTGCGACATGGTGCTTTACCGGCTTTCTGCTCGCTTTGCAGTGGCTTGTTAGTGCTAGCAACGATGGCAATGAGGAGTTCAGCTGGTACGTTGTGGGTAAATGGATGCTCTGGATTTGGTTCGGTCTAGATGGTGAGGGTATTGAGGAGTCGGTACGCTTCCATATCATCCTTGGTCCCGCGTTGATGATTGCCTTTGCGTTCCTGGGCAACACGCTCTTTCTGACCATCCTCATTGCCATGCTCACAAACACCTTCTCCAAGATTGTGGCCGACGAAACGGCCGAGATTCAGTTCCGACGCGCTGTTTTGACTTTCGAGGGCGTCAAGAGTGATTCTATCTTTGCTTACCCCCCTCCCTTCAACATCTTGGCTCTGATGGTGCTCCTACCCCTGAAGCTTGTCACCACGGCTCGAATCTTTCACATTGTTAACGTGGCCCTTATTCGAACTCTCAACATGCCAACTCTCCTCCTCATTAGCTTTGTGGAGCGGCGCCGTCTTTGGATGCAGTCCAGACGTGCTTCTGGCAAGCGGTCCAAGTGGCAATTCACATCCCTGTCGCCCCATAATGATGTCCAGGCAGTCTTCAAGTCTATTCCGCCAACTGAGATATCTGACATCATCGATCAACTCGACCCGTTGGGTGAAGTCCCAATTCTTGAGGACGATCTGATGCCTACGATGGCGGGTGACAACCCTCAGTCGAAACTGAGAAGATGGAGAATGTTGCAACGAGAGGGACATCGCCGAACGGATGATACGGATGCGTGGAGTAGCTCAAGCAGCATAAAGAACGAGTAGACAAGATCGAGATTACAAGTCCAGCATTGCATTGCATCGGCGAAAGGAGTTTATTTTTGGTTGGTTGTATAGATGGGAGGACAAGAACTATGCCTTGTAATTCGAGATTTTTTAGCTCTATAACCAGTTCTGTCCCTACCTACCTACCTACCTAGGTAGTTAGCATTCTATGAGAAGTGAAATGGCATAGCTCGGCCAGCAAGACTTGTTGCAAGTCAAAGAAACACGGTACAGCATAATGAGAGAGGCATTCGGTAAATACGTGAAATCATCTCGTGCTATCTTTTCTTATGAATACACAGCATCAAAATATCTATGTTATCGAAATCCATCTTTGCTTCACTTCAAGTCAAGTACTACAGTAGGTAAGGTAATTATACGCAGGAGTGAAGCTGTATTTGGGGTACCCACTCAAACTATTGTTCAATGGCCCCGCGCACGCTTACAGGAGTCGCAGGCCTCAAACGGGAGCTAAAGTACTACCTACCTAGGGTAAGTAAGGTAGAAGCCCAAAACTTTTGTAGGCAAACATCACCATCACCAACGCGACTATAAACAAAGAATAGCAATTGGATAACTTTTAATATCCCCAAACGTTATTAATTACACACACACACACACACTATACGGAACGAAGAAAGATAACCGAAATATTCTCGTCATGGCACACGGCGACGACCAACCGCTGTCTATACGACCATCTCCCGTCGCCGATCGCAAACCTCAGAACATTGCAGAGTTTATTGCTCGCGCCAACGCGCAACCGGGCGGTTTCAGAGCTATAAATGAGGCCAAGCTAAGAGAAGAGCTTGCCCAAGAGGAAGCGGAGTATGGGGTGGCGCTGGACAGAGATGTCGATATGGCCGATGGGGACCAAGACGACGAGGACGAGGACGACGAGGATGCGCCGAGAGACCTCCAGGAAGTTCGCATGGAAATGCTAAAGAATCTTGAGTATGGACTCCCGCATCGGTCGACATATACTACAACATGATCATAAACTGACATCTCTCCTCAGCGCCGCAGGAAATACAGCTCTTCTTACCCTCGACTTCCTCTCCCTCCTCATCTCGAAACAGAACCCTACACAGGCTGGCGTCACTCTCTCACAAGGCCTACGCGACATGGTTGGCATCGGGACACTGGGCACTGACAGGCTTGATAACCCACCCGTGACACCAGCCAAAGTACAAGAACAGGAGAACATAGCGTTGGGTCTGGCACTCATACAGACGAACAAGGCACGGGATGCTGCCGAGGTTTCTGGTGCGTTCTTGGAAAAAGAAGCTGCGGTTGAGGGTAAGTACTGGGAGGAGATTACAGCAGTTCAGAAGTCCGGGTGGTCGATATCCAGAGTGCCTCAAGAAAGACACACGCTTGGTGTTCGATTCGGTTTCTCAGAAGGTATGCCTCACTTTGATGAGTTTGCCAGCCAGCCCACGGCCGGGCTAACATGACCAATAGCTGCACCCGAGTACAGGAATAGTCTAGCCCCTATGAGGCGAGGTAATGACGGGGCAGTTCAGCTTGATTGCGGCCGGCTGGGAGGAGTATCTGAGCGAGTTGTTGTGACATATGAAAGAGACGGTCAAGTTACTGGTCGCTCTGCTTTACCAGCTGAGACGGCTGCTGACGCTCCGTTGGAAGAGCGTGTTCTTGAAGCCCGAAATACCATCTTCTCACAAGAGCTCTGGCACGAACTAACACGCGAAGCTCGCACCCTTGCAGCATACGATGTCAAGCCGTACGACTCCCGCCTCATCTGCGATATTGACCCAGCATCCAAATCAAGGGTCATCTTAGAACTGGTGCCGCTTGGTCCTCGGCCTTCTTCAGATGATGATCTCCCTGATAACCAAATCGCTGAAACGATATCCCTCGCGCTGCATACCCTCCTCAGCTACGCTCATCGACAGAACGAGCTCACGAGAACTCGCCCTATTCCGCCTCACATCCCACGTTCGAGAGGCCAACAAACACATGTTCTTCTACGCCCTATAATCGCTCGCCTCATGCACCTCCACAACGTTCAAGTCGTCACCAAGCACATTGGCGTCCTCGTCCAGTCTCTTCAGCGCGCTGGCTTCCCGTCACGTTTCGTCCTCAGCACAACCCCTATTTCTCTCACCGACTCAGATCCCGCGAATCAGGGACCCAACCAACTTGCATCGTCGCAGATCATGATTCGGAATATGCTTCAGCCCATTGAGTTCAACATCAGACTAACCATTCTTCCCAATGTCAGCTTCACTGTCCGCGGCCGGACATTCCTCATGCCCGTCACAGCGACTTATTACTATGTAATCACTCCCCCGAATTCACCTCTTTCGGCTGCATGTGCACCATATCGGGAAGGATATCCAGACGCAAATGCACTGGCTGATTACCTCGGCACTGCTACCACACGCCTTCTCGTCGAGCACTACCTCGCCATTCTCACCTCGCCATGGTCCAAAAGCATACAGGGCAACGCCATTCTCAACGCCAAGAACGAGGATTGCCGGATGGTCTTCACAGTCACGGAAGAGCCGGCCCTCCATATGAAGAGCACGTCCATCGTCGACGGGCAACTAGTGTCCCAAGAATGGACATGGTCAGACGACGATACCAAAATACATGTTCAGGACCTCATAGATACCGAGGTTTCCAAATTGAACCTTTAAGACTTGGTCGCTTCCGGCTGAGAGGGTGGGGGAGGAAGGTGAACAGGATATACCCAGCTTTTAATGATGCTCAAGAGCCTTACACCAGCTGTGTTGTAGTAGAGAGACTGGACGCATCTATTTACGGAGCAACGACTTATCTTTGTGTATTCTGGCCCACGCCATTCGTACAATACAATCACGCCCATTCTTATCTCCCAACTGGATACAATGTGATATGCACTAAAGTCATTTCTTTAACGTTGACATGGTTCGTCTACGGACTGTTTGCCCTAGTGCAATATGTACGCCGCCTGCAATCAACAGTGAACAAACATCTGCGAAGCATTTTCCTTGAGCTCACACTCCAAAATATCCCATGGTGATCCCGTTTCTCACACGATCGCATTAAGGAAATCCCTCAGTCGAATTAACGCCGCGAGGTGGTCGTTCGGGTCCCATGATGCTGAGGTCTCAGCCCTGTCTGTAATTGTCATAACTCGTCCACATCTAAAAAAAAGCAAGCAGTATCCCATGATACTGTACAATGTGATAATTGATATCGTGACAAACAATTTGTTGGTCGACATACATCTACTAGCGGCTGAATCCGAAAAGATTCTTGAGGTCGTTGATGCTGAGACGACCAATCTTGCTGCCTGCGGTCTCGTCCAGTGCAGCCTCCACCATCTCTTTCTTCTTGTTTTGCAATTCTACGATTCGGTCCTCGACAGTCTCCTTGGTCAAAATGCGATACACCTTCACCTCCTGTTGTTGCCCAATTCGATAGGCTCGATCGACAGCCTGCATCTCGATATAGGGATTCCAGAAAGGATCCATAATGATGACTCGAGACGCAGCGGTAAGGTTCAGGCCCGCATTTCCAGCTCTGAGGGAAACCAGCATAACCTTGGTGTCCTTTCGCTCACGGAAATTCTGAGCGGCGATGTTGCGAAGAGTTGCTGACATTGAACCGTCGTATCTCTCTGGCTTAGCCATATTCTCATGTGACATGGCGACCTGTAGCAGATCCAATAACAGGGTCCACTGAGAAAAGATGATGGTCTTCTCACCGGTTTCCTCAATCTTCTTGATGAGATTCATGCATTCCGTGACCTTGGCGGCGGGTTCCCAAGTCTTGCGTAGATATCGCATGTACTTTTTGAACGCCTCCCGGTTCTTGTAAGCCTCCTTGCGCAGGGTCTTAAGCATGGCAGGCTTGACGTCCAATGACTTTCCCTTCCCTTTGTTCTTCCGTTTTCCCTTTCCTTTGCTCTGTCTCTTGACCGATACCTTTTCGTCCTCATCCGGGCATTCGTCGTTAACGATGAAACCTTTGAGGTTGCCCTTGTTGTCTACCTCATCATCTGAGTCGTAGTCTGACTCGGACTCTGACTCTAAGTCGTCGCCCGAGTCAGGTCCGTCGGCAGCTGGTTCCATACTGGATTCTTTCTTGACGGTTTCCTGCATATGTACCTCCCGAAAGGTTTCGTAGGAAAAACAGTTGACAGGGTCGAATTGGCCGCGACAGACTGGGCACTTAGCCCGGCTGCTTTCATTTCCTTCCTGTAAATTGACCGCCGAAGCGCTTTCTACAATTTTAACAAGGCATTCACTGCAGCTATCGTGGCCGCATGGAATAAAAAAGCTGGGGCATTGAACGGCATCGTAGCAGATAGGACATTCGAACGCCTCGACCTCCTTGATCCTATCCACTATAGCTTGATCCAATTCTTTGACCAGCTGTTTGATATCTTCATCAGGGTTAGACGAAGAGGCGGCCTCATCGACATCCAGATTGAGATGTGGATGGCAACAAGCCTGGCGCAAGCGGAGCAAGAGAACAAGAATGTTGGAGTAGTTCTTGCTGACCGTCCCCTCGCGAAGATATTTGCTGAACTGGACCCTGGTATGCTTTTCGAGCTGCGAATAAAAGTCGCGCTCCTCAGGTGACAATTCGGCATAGATGATTTCTTCCGTCTTTTCAGGGAGCACAAGGATAGGCTTGCCGTTGAGTTTTGAGCTTTTCTTACGTCGGAGCATGATGGCTTTGAGAAGTGCTTGCAACTTTTCCATGGCCATGTGTTTGGGGTCTCCATTGCGGCCAAATAGAACACCAAATCCCTGACTGAGGATTAGCGACAAACTGGCAATGAAGGCTGATTGGCATACCTGTCGGAACCCGTCCCACTCCGAGTACGGTTTGATCCCCAGGAACTTGACAAGAGAGTACAGTTCTATGATTCCATTCATCATGGGCGTTCCTGTCAGACACCATCGGTAGATCGATTTCAGTTGGGTGCAAGCTTTGGCACCCTTTGTGTCCTTGTTCTTAATGCATTGTGCCTCATCAAGAATTACACGGTAAAATTGGGCCTTGACTGGGTGAAGAAGTGATAGTTTGGAACAGATGGTCGTGTCGTTCCAGTTGATGTTTCCTCCCCTTTCCTTATGATCCTCCACGATGTTTTCAAATCGCTTGAGCTCTTGTGCCACCGTACCATATGTTGTCAGCACCACGTCGTATCTAAGCAATTCATCAATCGAGGCCTTTTTGCCGTGATGAATATATACGGAGAGCCGGTGTGTTGGTTTGGTCTTGGTAGCAATTTCTTCTTCCCATTGACGTAGGAGAGCCACAGGGGCGACGATGAGGTTTGTCTAACATCTTAGTACACTAGCATGTTTGTCAATCGGAGATACGCACCTTTGGCCTTGTAGGTGCCCGTCGGTCCAAGAGGAGCGAAAGTGTTGAAATCGTCTTCCCAAGCCCCATGTCATCGGCAAGAATACCACCTTTGTTTGTCCCTGATTCCATTTTCTTCATCCAGGCTAGAGCAATGTCCTGATGGGGATACAGGGGTCTCTTCAACCCTTCTGGTGCCTCGCCTAGACCTGCCTTGGGAAGATCCATATCAGCAGAGATATTTTTCAGGAGAGCATCTAGTTCTCCCTGGTCTAGCTGAGGCGTATGGAAACTGTCCGCTTCTCTCGCGAAACTCATCAGATGGGGGTTTATTGGCCTGCCATCGGCATCTAGCCCGCTCCCGAAGTCAAGTCCGCTACTCCATTTGGTCAAACTGGCGAGTTCTGAGAATTTTGATGAAGAACCGGGTGAGCTGTAATTGTTCGGCCAGATGCCAGCAGGAGGCGCCCCATGATGACGCCTACTCAGGTCTGGGTAGTTCATGCCGGAAGCCAGGATTGGACGGCCAGAAGGAGTTGGTGGTTGCCGAGTAACAGATCCCGCGAAGATGAGATCCGGGTCATCTTTGATGGCATTGTGGTTCGAGGGAGTTTCCACAGGTATGTACTGAGGGACCATTCGCCTTTGGGGTATGTTGAAAGCTGGCCCGGCGCTTGAAAAATCATCCCAGCGCGCATCATAAGCGCCAGGGATCCGAAAGAGGTCGTCATCTGCGTCATCAAGCGGGGTAGAAAGGGCTGGCTGACTGTTCATGAGTCGTGTAAAGGCGTTATTTTGAAAAGACTGTGAGCCTGAAGGTTGATTGGAAGGGCCTTGACTCGAAAGCTGCCTCGCGAGCTGTTGGTCTGCCCATTCCTGCTTCTGTCTCTCTTCGGCCTTGAGTTGTTCAGCGATGAAGTCGGACTCTATGTCATCATCGTCCCTGGTGTTTTCTATCAGCAGTGAAGAGACAATAGTACTACCAAGCAGCTTTACCCAGTAAGGTCTATGAAGTCAACATGGCCGTCAGCATTGCCGTAGACCATGGTAGTCGAGAAGATATCCTCTTTAGGGGAAATACGGCGTGTCTTCGCATGATTATCATGAAAGGAGAGGCGAGCTGATGCGGCACCCCTCTTTCGATCAGGTAAACGCCAGACACCGTGTCGTGATGGAGATTGCATGGCTTTTGATGCTTCAGGCTCACCATCCTCTGGGACAATGTCAGCTTGGTGTTCTTGGCCGTAGACCTATTGAGTGATAAAATCAGGCACCGAAAAGTAACACATGAAGTTGGAAGATCCAGTCCGAGGAACTTGAGTACTAAATGTATGACATGGGCAATAACAAAGAAGAATCACATATGAAATGTATCAAGAGTGTTTTTTTTTTTTTTTCAAAAAATAAAAATAAAAAAAATAAAAACTCGTACCTAGAGTTGATGATCCAGGAAAACGATCTTTGGGGACGTGCTGATGAGATTCACTAGCTGCAAGCGATGCGGGTTAGACAACGAGAAACAATGCCGCGAGGTTTATGCTGAGATGAGAGGTGGAACATACGAGTAGTACCAGGCTCCTTCTTCAATTTCAAGGATTGAAGAAGCTTTTTGAGGCGAACGATCTCCGAGTGAGCCTCTTGTCTCATATCCTCAGCCCCATCATACGTTGCCTCGGAAAGGGACTCTAAGACAACCTTTTGCACTGTCAGCTCCTCCTGGATCTCCTCGACACTCATGGAGGTTGTGTCAGCCATCTTGTGCTGCAGCCTTGAGAAAGACGAATGAGACGGCGCACAGGCGCAACGACAGCATTCAAGACCCTCTCGGTCAGCGACAGCGACAGGCCACTGGAGGCAAGGGGCCGCCCATGAATGTTCCAAGGGTACGTAGCAAGACCTCCGGATTGCTTGAGGCGGCAGGCTAGTGTTGGCCAGCCTATCAGGATCCCTATCACGATCTCGTAATACCAGTTATCGCAAGATGAGTGATGTCAAAGATCGTTATTCTTCGTACGTGCACAAATGGAGTGTCGCAAGCGGCTGAAGTTTGTTGACTGTTGATTGTAAGGTTAACATTTAATTTTGAGGTGGAGCTCCTTCAGGGACGAATATACCGGGAGTATGGGAAGGAGCTCGCCGCGTCACGCGTTAAGCGATTCACTAGAGTTGAAAGTAAAGGGTGGGCCTGAGGAGCTAATGCAGGCAGCAACAGCCATTGTACCCATTGTAGTGGGGGAGGGGCAATCCCCTGAGGGCTGAGGGCATGGATGACAGGTAGTGCCCCCCCCCCGCCTTGAAATGGGATGGATCCCTTGCATGAAATCATTAATCAATATCAGAGCCTTACCTTAGCGCCGTCTAAGCTGAGTTAGGTAGCCTACTACAGAGTATAGCCATTTTCAGATAAGTAGAGATCTCTATACAGCATTCTATTATAAGAAGCCTCACATAAGGCAGCTCTTAAGCAAAGGTATGGCTCAAAGGGATTATAATATGCCTATCTAAGGTAGATACTACCTATTTACCTAAGTAGGTAGGTAGCCAAGGTTTCGATACCTACCTCGATACTGCCTGATGCAGGAAACTGAGGCGGAGTGCAACAAATGTTCTTTGGCCATGTCTCAAAATCCCACCACCTCTTGATGCAGGCAAAAATACATTTGAGGATAGGCTATGTGAATGAACACCTACATGCAGTGTACACCGCCTCTTGATAAAATGTCCTTGTACGTGGCACTCTTGCAAAGAGCACAAAGGTCACACAAACAAAGTGCAGCACCAGTGTGAGGTGGGCACAGCATTCCGCCTCATTTTCAAACAGGCCTCAGGGGGCGGGAAACTTCTGACATCAAATCCGGGTATCAGAATAAACTGGTCTAAAGGTCTACTGAAATACACTAATTATAAACTTATATAAGTCTTTTCATCACTTTAGGGTAAAGTCCTAAGTTTTATTGCACCCCTTGATACCTACCTAGGCAAGGTTAAAAGGAGAAAAAGGAAAGGAAGGATATCGGAATTATACCAACTTTGCTTGAACCAATCACAGGCCTCGTCATGCCCGTCGCAATATCTAACGCCTTGTGCTCCATCATGGCCCCTTTGAATGCCACAAAATACAATGAAATACACAATTCCAACCTACAGGTAGGTACAGGAGGTACCTAGGTATGCACAATTCAATCATCATCTCCAGTGATTTTATGCCAGACCTTCTCCACTTTGTGAGTGAACCAATCCCAAATTCCTTCGTTTTTATCATCGTCATCGTCATCGTTGACACTGTCGCTATCGCTGTCATTGTCGCTGTCACTACCCTCATCCTTACCTCCGCTGCCCTTAGAGGTGATAGCCGACTTCGATGGTTTCGCGGGCTTCTTAAGTGAAACTGTCGCCTTGGTGGACTGCGTAGGGGCAACTGGGGCCGTGGGTCGTTCAGGCTGGGTGGGCTTCTGGGGCACAGTTGGCCGCTCGAGATGACTTGGCATCTCCGGCAAAGTTGGGCGAGCCGGCCTCTTGGGGGCGGATGGAGGATCGGAAGGTTCCTCGGCTGTATCTTCGGGGTTGTGTACACCGATAGGCTTGAGGGGAAGCCGTAAGGTTCCGTTGTTGGGGCTGGGCGTCAAGCCAACGGAGTCGCACAACATGTTGTACACCTCAATGTTTTCTGGTCATCCAAATCAGTAAGTGAGAAGGAAAAACCATGCTCTCGGAAATCAACTTACGGAAGACTTCGATCTGGCTGTTGGCTGGGTGAGGGAACGCGGGGCCACGGGCAATGAAAATTGCCCTCATAAGCGGATGCTCATGGTCATAACCATGAAGGCCTCGCGGATGATATACGAGATTCTCCTTCTTTCCTTCTTCAACATTGAACTCGTCCTTGGTGACAATGGCCCACCCTGTCTCGGGAACAACCCACAACGGGGCGATGCGGTGATGCTTGGAGAAGTGATATCGCTCGGGCATGTCGACATCACGAAGATAGACTTCAAAGTTGGGGTTTGACTTCGACTTCTCCTTGAGCTCATCATAGAGTCCTTTCAGGTCGTCGGGATTCTTGGGACGAAGACCGTAGAGCGGCCAGCCATCGATATGTTCAATCTTGTCAGTATCGATGAGGTCTTCGAGCTGGATTAGTCTTGAGATGTCTGTGGTTGCCATTCCGTGATCGGAGACGACAATCACATTGACAATGTCGGTCAAGTTGCGTTGCTCAAGACCATGGAAGACTTGTCCCAACATGCTGTCCACATTGTTGATGGTTTGACGGATCTCAGTGGAGTTAGGACCGAATTTATGACCGTCACTATCAACATGAGGAACGTAGGCGGCAATCAATTGTGGTCGCATGTTGCCAGTGTCCACTGTCTTGTCCTCAAAGCCGGGCATATCAAGAAACTCCATGATTCTGGCGACCTTGTTCTCGAGTGTTTCTTTACCATTGAACTTATCCATCAAGCTTGGTTCAGTGTGAAGGACATGTGCCTCGCTTCCTGGCCACATATGGACAGCACTCCGAACCCCTTGCTTCTCTGCTGTGACCCAGAAAGGCTCTCCCCCCCACCACTTTGGATCGAGACTCTGGCCGGGATGGGTGTAGTAGAATTGCGATTGCATAACAGGATCCCAGAAGGTATTGCTGACGATACCATGGCTTTCGGGATATAAGCCTGTCGCAAGCGTGTAATGGTTCGGGAAGGTGACTGATGGAAAAGAGGGATGCATCCATTTCGGCGACACTCCCTCAGCAACGAACGAGTTCAAGGTAGGCGTCAATCCACGATGGAGGAAGTCGGCGCGGAAACCATCCAGGCTGATGATGAGGGACGTCGGCGCAAAGAGGGCGGTTCCATTGCTGACCAGGGGTTGGTTCGCCTTGGTGAATCTATTCCTGCGATTCTTGGATAGCTTCCAGGCTAATAGAATCAAGATCGCGAAGCCTATGGCGATCAGGGAGTGAATGAAGACCCACCGGCGCCAACTGCGACGTCGCTGGGCCTTTGCTTCGGCAATCATATTTAGATGATGTCGATCCAATTCGTCACTATCATCCCTCTCGCTACTCTCGCCAGTTGAGCTTCCTTCCTTCATACCTCCTTCTTCCATCTCATACATCAACTCTCCGTCCTCTCCATGTTGAGCATGCTCCACAAGTTTCTCTCGTTTCTTCTGTCTCCGTTGGCGTCGAGTCTTTCGCTTCTCAATCACAAGACTTTCTGCCGAACTGTTGATCGAACCATTTCCTGAACTGCTTCCTCGACGACCAAACATTTTGCTTATATTAGGCACTGCGAGTCCTGAGCCACGGCGCTCCCGTTCTTTCTTTTGTCGCGAATCGGTAACAAGTCGGTCGATATCCTCCTCTTCCATCAATACCATACGATCATGCGCACGCAATTCTCTACTATTTCTCGCGCGCGAGATAAGTTCGTCATCGTCGGTATCGGTATCTTGATCGCTGCGGGAGTGAAGAGACGAAGCATCGTCGTCGTATGCGATAGGAGAGAGGAACGAGGCATTGTCGCGATCCTCCCTAGAAGGATTCGTATTTAAGTTGTGGAAGGACATGATGACTGAACGTCGAAATGTCTCTCAAGAGCATGAAATGCCCTCGCATCTGATACGTCGCCGCTGTCGCATTTATCAGGAAATTTCTATTTAAGGGATGTACTTAGGATAAGCCATGTTCAATACTGCGGATGAGACCGGGGGTAACTTCCACCGGCTCCGTTCTCGACCCACCATCGATGACAATGGCGCGGTGTGTGATTATGTCGATTTAATGTATTTATTTAATAGGCTCTATAGCCTTTATTTGAACTTTAAATTAAATAAATAACTAATACTATATATAAATAGCCCTTTTAAGCCTTACTTATTAATCAATTTTAGAAAATACTAATAATATAAAAGTTTTTTTTATATTTTATTTTAATATTTAAAAAGAAAATATCTTTATAATAATATATAAAATATAAATAATAAGTAAGGTCTTACTTATATTTAATTAAATACTATAAGATACTTATTTTTAATATAATACTTAGTTTAGTATATTTTATATAAAGTAAGAATATATATTAATTATATTATTTAAAAAAGAAAATATCTCTATAGCAATACACAAGGTATAGCCAATAGGGTCTTATAATAAGATAAATA
>JAAQRM010000453.1:0-265637 GCA_013396095.1 Fusarium sp. NRRL 52700 | reverse complement strand
TAGGTATAATAAGAAAAAAAGTATAAAATAGCTTAAGACTGGGTTTTAAAATAGTAAGCCCTATGGACTTCCGTACACGACCAATCAAAAAGACTACAAAGGTTCCCCATCACCATCACAGGGTGGTCTGTCTATATTACTGGTCGACTCTCAAGACTTCTTTCATCGGATCCTGCATTGGATTAAAGGAGAGGCATTCTCCAGTGTAAGTCCGGGACCGGCACGAACTCGGTGATTAACTACGTGAGGATATCGCGCTTGGTAATGGTTATAAAACAGCGAGTGTCGATTCATCATCAGTTTCCACTTTATGGACTTTGATGACAAAAGAGAGGTCAATGCCACCAGATATGACGCAAGGGAGATGGGCCTGGAAACTTGGAAGAGGTCACAAGAACAGAAACACCGCATGTAGGGAACTAGTCGTCACTTCCAACTTTTGAGCTGTCCTGTCCCTTGTGGCGATGGAAATGCACGAGGACATGAATGAGCTGCATGCTCTTTATGGTGCGTGGGTCAAGGAACAGGGTAACAGTGATGATAGCATCGATATCCATGATGTGTTAGTCTATTAGACTAGACGATTGAGCCGAGGCTTGAGAAAGGGTCTCTTGAGACCGTTTGAAGCTAAGAGATTGACAGCTGCCTAGAACTTTCTGGCGCTTAGCCCGCGGCAACGGTAAAGATGAGACTGAGAGACCAAGGGGAGACTTCAGACTTGGCCTGGGCTGATGGAAACAGTGACACAATCGAATGGATAGAAGCCTTCGATTCCAGGGCAGGGCGGCTTCTTCCATTGGATCTTCCCCACAGCGGGCACCCTCCCTGCCCTGGAGCACAGAATCCAGATGCCGGAACAGTCAGTCGGCATCCAATCAAAGGTGCCCGACGCTAATCGCGGATACTTACTCCGTACCCGGGTCTTGTCTTTCCAATTCTTTAGGTTTGTTGCTGCAGGGCGCGGATCATGGGAGTGCTTGCCCGGACTTCAGATACAGGGGCGCTTGGTCCTTGGGCCGCGCTTTCCATTCATTAATTCACATTCTGCGACAGCCAAGCAGGTTCGTGCGCACGACCTTACATGCAACTTCCCTACTCGGGCTGGAAATGAAAGGGAAGGCGAGAGGGAAAAATCAAGTTAGGTACCTACCTATCTTGAGGCTTCTCGGCCATTAGGGAGGCTCAGCCTCATTCGCGATCCGTCCCGTAGGTATTTGTCTTGCTTCTTCTCCTTCTTCTCCCCCCGCGTGTCTCACTCAAAATTCATCTGTGACGCATTCACTTGTGACATCTTCATTCTTCGTCCATCACCGACCCTTCAACTTACCTTCGACAAGCGCACACTCATACATCGTTACTCTGCGGCAACATTCAGTTCAACCTGTCACATAGATCAGTACTTGTCAATTCCGGCGGGACAAGCAAAAGAGAAATCGGCGAAATCACAGTAACCCAATGGACAAGCCTCAAAGCCCGCCAGCCACACTTGCACCAGACTCAGACGTCAAATCCAGGGACCAACCAATGGATCACATCTTCAAGGCCGTAACGTGGTCCGAGGAAGAAGATGAGCGGCAGCAGATCGAGAGACGCTCGTAAGTTCTTGTTCTGACTCCTTCTTGAACTTGTTTGACATCGAGCTCAGATCCCTCGAGGCGCAGGGGCAAGACAAAGTCACCCGCTGGATGAGAGACGGACTACAGTACGGGTAACCCCATCTCTCATGCGTCTCTGCTCGTCTTTTTCACTCTCTGATGATACCCAGGGTTCTCTATTGCGATCTTCTGCCAGACATCTCCAGCGTAGTACGCCCAGTTGACAAGTCCGGCAGTTACATGGACATGCTGCCATGGTGGAACCCGGATTATGAGTCTAGTACAACTCTAACAACTACCGAGAGGGCTACCCCGATTCCTCGTGTCACGACCCTATTGTCTCCCAATGAGCAACATACCGACGACATCAAACGCGAGAGGGTGTTCTATGATCTTCTGACTAAGGCCGGGGGACGTCCCTGGTATTCCAGTGAGCTCATCGATCAAGTTGCCCAGAATCCAGAACACCACGCCAAGCTTCTTGAGTACTGGAAACAAGACACTACCGAATCGGGGAAGCAAGAATGGATGGTGTTTGAACGCCAGCTGGAAAGGTGGAACCAGTTCTGCCGTTATCAGCTGAGAGTTAGACGAAACCGGGATACATTTGACGAATACTTAGCGCGATGTACCAAGTGCCTCTCTAAGCAGTCGCTCACCACGCCACTTCATCTGAAACCAGACCCAGCTGATCAGGATCCATTGTCACAATGGCTTGAGTTCATATGCTTTGAGGTGTCAGAGCGCAAAAAATACTCGTGGTATAAGCGCTATAACCAGCAGTATGAAAGCGCCTGGCAGACACTCGTGGACTCCAAGTTGTTGGGACTGCATGAGGACCGATATCAGATTGAAGCAGCAGGATATACACCAGCATCAGATGGTGAAAGGACCAAACTAAGACAAGCCGTGGAGGTGGCCAGCTCAAACGTCTTGTTAGCGGAACGGGATCTGTTGAACCCAAGTGCCAGGGGGCCAGTAGCACAACGGAAACTCTTTGAGACTCAAGCCAAGCTTGACTCGGCCATCGAAGCTTTTGATCATTTCCAACGTCGGGGGGATGCGATCAAGGCGTTTCTTCAGACCACGTCTGCCTATCGTGAGGCAAGGCGTGGAGCTCTGCGGCACCAAATACTTTTACGATGGATGCGGCAACAGGTCCCGTTGATAGAGAAGGATATTGGTTTACCGCCTTCGACAGGACATCTGGACGTGGATGCCGAGATG
This sequence comes from Fusarium sp. NRRL 52700, assembly GCA_013396095.1. NCBI lineage: Eukaryota > Fungi > Ascomycota > Sordariomycetes > Hypocreales > Nectriaceae > Fusarium > Fusarium sp. NRRL 52700. The sequence goes on along the minus strand of JAAQRM010000453.1, from coordinate 262,815 downwards.
CTTTTGGAGACGGACAGTGACGAGAGCGACGACCAGAAACTGAGTATTGACTCTTCTCGCACCGAGTTGTTAGACACACTTGCCGGACTGCAACGAAATGAAAGCAAAAAGCGTCTCGCGAGTATTTCGGCAGAAGTTAGTCGGACCAACAGCAGCAATGTTCTCCCGAAGCGCTCCAAACATGTGGGCAATGATGAAAATGAAGCGAGACAAGAGTAGGAGATGATGGGCCACATTCATGTTTTCCTGGGAATCCCCTTACTTGCTGAGGGTGTTGCCTATCTATCTCTATCATGGTTTTGAGGACAGTTAGGATTCACTTGGATGTACGTGGCACGGTGGATCTGTAAGAGCAGGAAAACGGAGTCTGGTCAAGCTTATAAGAAGCAGCTGCATTAACCTTGAGGGATTTGTCAAGACAGTCTTAAATATCTGCATGTATGCATGCTCCGGAATTTCTCATCTGATAGAGACAGCTTGTGAAATTGATGGCCGTGAATGAAATTTGATACTCTCGATATCCATACAGCCATGCTTTTGCCATGGTCAAACCTAACCCATAACGTGTGATCCAGCTTCCAGAGTTCCACTAGCCACGTCGGAAAGGGTCCTGTGTTCCCACTTCCAATGGTTGGCGCATTTTAACCCCCACGACCCCTGTCGATTCAATCTGAATTGTGCAGGCATTGGACTCTGGAGGTGGCAGCTTGTCCTCCTCCTTTGACGCCATCACCAACAGCCGCCTTACCAAGGCTGCCCCCCTTGCGTCGACCTGGTTCCTCCCCCCCTCCTTTTTCTTCTTCTTGGTTTTGGCTTCTGTGGTTTGAGTTCCCACACAATTGATCGCGAATTGCTTCAGATGGCCTGAACGATCGATGTGAGATGGCCAATCCTCCCCCCGTTCGTCGGGGCTCTTCCACAGGCCATCTACCTTTACCTCCACAACCGCTTGCGCCCGTGACCTCGACGTCTGGCAAACCTCCGCCGCCACCGCACACGACCAAGACAGCTCCTCCCGAGATCGATAGTCCCGTCCATCCGTCTCTTCTCCAACCCCGTGTCGCTGTCGTTCTCAATGTTCCCAAGCCATGGCACCCGTGGCTTTTTGCCCTGCGGCTCTTTTCTATTCTGCCGGCGTTGTGGTGGGGATTGCCTTCTGCGCTTCAACTACTGTTACGTGTCTTGCCAGGACCAGAGATTGTAGTTGTTGTGCCTTCAACGACGGGAGGATCTGTGGCTATGAGTGTCGAGGCAGATGCGCGGTACGCCCTGACTGAGACTGGGCTGGCAACTATATGGGTGCGTTGAGAGATTGCTCAAGGAGATCCAAGGCCAAAAAGTGCTGTACTGATATCATATGCTGGACGTTAGTGTTTTGCTTCGGGATATTTATCATTCTTCTTCACGGACTGTCTGATGTCGAGATGGTAGGTTATCATTTGCGACATCCTCGCTGTACGACACCATGTTAACTAGTTCACAGGCTCATCAATTATACCCCGCAAGCGACCATGGTTCGCCTGCTCACAACCAATTTCTGTAACGCCTATCTCACTGCATTTGTGCTCTCTTTCACGGGTGGTTTTCAAGACCCTCGTCTCCTCCTCCCAGGCTGGGTTGGCATAGCCACTGTATGTCTTCCCCGCACACGCGACACACGGCACTCACCGCAACCAAGCTTTGCTACTTCAGCTAACAACTACGCCGCAGACTCTTACCATGATGTATCACGTCACGCACCAAAAGATCAACATTCGCAAGGAGACGTCCACCTCTATCAACGTCTTCTCCATAGCTTGTTCCATCACCATGGTGACTCTGCTGGTACACCTCCATCAGTCCACACCCGACTACCCCCAGATGCCAATTGTAGCTTCTGGTCGGCGCGCCTTTGATGAGGCTTCGCGCGTTATCACTCAGATCAGGGGAAGCATCGAGCAGCATGAAGACCTGTAGAGCTTCTCGGCTGTCTGTCCGGCCATGGAAATGCCTTGCATTTGCACGCATTGTGTTCCTTTACAAATCACTTTCAGCGACTTTTTCGTTTCTCTTTGAACTCTGATATCCCTGCCCACGCTAGGGCTGACCATGTCTGATTATTCTGCTGAGCTGCAAAACTCATGTATATGATTGTTTGTGAACCCCACGCAGGATGCAGTTTTTGAGCCTGGATGTTGGTTAGCACGACTCCAGTTGCTGCGCCTTACAAGTGGAACCTGACGTCAAACTACCACCACAACTAGGATTGAAACAATTTCACATCAATTTTTAGCATAAAAAGATTCGGAATCGACTTTGTATTTGCCTGAGACTACTGCGGGGCTTGCCCATGTAGACATATCTGACTAACGACCGACTGACAAGCCATGTTTGAGTAACACATGCTTTGCCCGTAGCCTCGTCTTCGTGCACGTGAGCAAGATGGATGCCAAAAAGCTATCATCCACCTGCTGCTGAACGCGCAGCATAAGAATAAATACTCTTCCAAAAAAGCCACCAGGAGTAAAACTCGCCCTGAGTGGATGCCCGTCGTCCTAGAGTAATCGGAGCCGAGCCTCGGTGTGTCTGTTGCAAGAGCAAGAGTACACGTCCGGAAAAGGCACAAGCCGGAGAGGCCATGCGTCCCTGTCCTTCTACGTCACGACGCCCGGGAACGGCGACTGACAGGACGACGGGGCATGCAGAGCTTTAGAAACCGTGGACCTTAATGGTCTTGGCATCTAGCTCGAGGCCTTCCTTCTTGTCGATGAGAAATTCCTGAACATCTTTGCGCTGATCACCCTGGAGCTGAATCACCTCTCCCATCTCGGAGTCGTTGACGATAGTGCCATTGCAGGCTGGGTCGCATTAGCTTCGTAATCGGCGGCGGCGGAGTGTGGAGCTTACCAAACTTCTTCTTGATGACCTTAAGAATCTTCTTCTGGTCAAATTTCTTGGGGAGACCCTGAACAGTGGTCAAAGTCTTACGTCCATTACGCTCTGGAGCCATGTTAGCATTGTACGCGAAATGATGCCACCCAGACCAGGTGTAGCATGGATTCGTTCAGTCACACAGAAATCTCACGTGAGGTTACGGTGTGATGTGATCCTTGATGCGCCCTTGGCTAGTGTGGCTGGAGTAGAATGTGACTTACGCTGAATGCGTATATGGATGTAATTCTGCGTCTGCTTGGTTTCTCCGGTGTCCTCGTCGGCTTCGGCGAAGGGGTCTAGAGTCGCGATGATCAGCTATGGTGTTCCTCAGAATCGATTTGTTGTTGTGGGATACGGAGACGAGTGGAGATTCAACGTGTGGCTTGTCGGCAACAAATACTGGTACGAAAGGACGAGACGACAGGCCGATATCCGATAGTCGAGACGAGCCGCGCAGATGAATACCAAAACTGGGGGGACGGGGTTTCTCAAGGGTAGCAAAGAGACTCACCGTAGGTCTTGAGATTTTCGATGGACATAAACTCGGAGGTACTGGGGTTACCTTGGGAAATGGGTTTTGTAAGGGGGAAGAGGATGTTTTCAGCGACCGCTGGCAATATAGCGCCTCGCTGTGTAGATATCGAGGAGTTCGTGTAAGCGATGAGGATGTCTAGCGACGAGGTTTGCGAAGCTGCAAAGTCTTTGGAGTTTGCGGGTATTTGTGTTGGTGACGTTGTTAGGGAGAAGAAACGGTCGGGAGAGTGTGGTAGAAGGGGGAGGGGCAAAGATGAGTAAGTGGGCTTTGGGCTTTGGTGGGAGGCAGGAGGCAGCACGGGCATGCTAGCTGATCGGTCTATGTTGGCCTAAGCTTTCAGGCAGCAAGCTTTGTGAGAAGGATTCGGTGAGCGTCCACTGTCATCTATTGGTAACGGGGCTCTGAATCAGAGGCCGTGGGCGGAAACACAATGCCTTTCGCTAGGTACTAAGGTAGAGGCTGAAATTCATTCGAGGCACATACATAGCCCGATCTGCGAGCAAAATAACTTCTTCAATTTACATAACTTGGTTAGATTGCACTTTTATTTCTAGGGCCGTACCTATTTTCAGAAGTCCAGTCATTCTGTGGAAGTTGAAAACTGATGAGATATTTTAATCATTCGTGCAACAGCAGTCACTCTCCTTGCAAGGCCTTGGAAGGCTCACTCGAGCAGTGATATTGGTCAAGATCGACGGAGCAGCCTACCGCACATTTCAACCAATACACGGCAGCCCAGCCCAGCCACCGTTGGTCCTTACTTTATTTCGGGAAGCCTGTTGATGGATGCAGAAAATGCCTTGCCCCCAACCCAGCAAGACTCCTTTCAGTCGCATTCAATCAGGTCGAGACCTATCATTGAGTCAAAGCTCAACGGGCACCTCATGGCGTCCGCTTTTCGGCACATATCTTGAGAAGGCAGCATTTGTCGGACATTTTGTTGGCTGTCGGATGCACTGCGCCTTTGTACATATTGTGATGTGATAACTGTGATCCATTTTCCTATGCAGTCCCTGTTCAACTGAAAAGTACGGTGTTGTGTTGTATTGTATTGCGTTGTATTGCGTTGCGTTGAGGCCAGTGGTGGTCTAACTGAAGTTGTTGGCTGTCACTATTGCTGCAAGTCACACGGCCTTCGCTTGTGACGCGCAGGACCACATCCTGACATCCGAAAAGCCAGTGTTGCAATCCTCCGTACCTTGGGTTGGATTGATGTGATGAGTGACTCTTGTCAATGCAACATCTGGTTGGAGGGAGGCAACTCAGATAAGAGTCAGCCTCTCAAAGCCAGACACCGCCACTTACCCTGAACTTTCTGATTCGTTCTCAGTGACTTCAGCGCAAACATAGTCATAAGTCCCGTTTGTGATGCAAACAAATCGCAACAGTGTAGACAAACGGACCAGCTCAAGCAGGATTCTGGTTTTCCAAGCCGGAAACGATCCGTTGGAAAGGCACCTGCCAAAACCAGGCCAGGGGTGGTGAATGTTACAGATCTTATTATTAGCAGCGATGTTAGCACGGAAGGCTCCTTCCGGGCCGCTCTGTTATAGACAACCAAAAGTTTACGGGAGCGAGGGTAGGTAGCTGCCAACTCGAGGGACTTTCGCAAGTCAAGGTAACCACTGAGGCAGCCTACCTACGCCTACCTACATCAGATCACCATAATGTGCTGTACAGACTGACATGGAATACATCAACCCTTCCACCTTGTTTCATTTCTATTATCCTTGACCGTGGTGGCATTGCTTCTCCCACGCAAGTTTAGGTCGAGCCCTAGTATGCATCCCGCTTCCACAGTTGGTAACCGGTGCCACTTTTGCCTCGTTTCTCCCAAGACCGAAAGCACCTGTTTCTGATCCATACAGTAAACCATTTCGTCATCATCAGTGGGTGTTTCGCCCAGCTCTTGGGCCCTAGATCGAACCATCTCACTTCGCTTCTCGGAACCGAGAGTACTAGTCAGGGCTTCAGCTGTCTAGATCCCGGGGCACAGCTAGCCCTATTCGGAGGAAGTCTCCAATACTGTTTGCATCATTCGCGATCTCCACGACCACCCGTCACTATCACAGGGGCTATCAACCCCGGACCGAATCCGATTAAGTACGTTCTAACGGCGGTGATCACCGTAGGGTCAAGGTAACGCTCCGAACGCACCTTACGGCTGTTGGCACTAGACAGTGAGTGTCTGACCACTTTTCAGCAGCCTGCATCTTCGGACCCGTCGGCCACCCTTCCGTTTCTGGGTTTTGTCTGAGCATGGAGTTTCAAAAGAAGACACCCTTTGAGCCCGAGGAGTTTCCTCCGGGATCGCCGCCCGTAATCCGCGAACGTTGCAGCAAAGTTACCTGGTTACCTATGTGCCGCCACACATGCACGTTTGAGACTCAGCATTTCGACGAGATTATGCTCAACCTTGTTGAGAACCCAAACCTCAACTCCAAGTGGTTGTTTCGCGCAGATGTTCTTTCCGATGACGACTGTCAGAACCCTGCCCCTGAAGCTGACGGTGCCATCCAAAGCCACCCTCGGGCTCTAGACTTCCAAGGATTCAGCCGGCAAAGAACCATTGTGCGCCGATTGATACCCCGAAACACACTTCGCGATGCTTCATTAGACCAGACCTGCTCCTTTCATCACACAAATAGTCATGAGGATAAAGAAGCTGACGGGGAAGCCACCCTGTTAAGATCACTGGTCGTGTATATACCACATACCTCCTCTGCTGCAGACCTACCCTTCTATCACCCAAAGGTCAAGGGTATCGGCCAGCTTCATGAATGGGATGTAGCAACCAACACAGGCACCATCTCCGTCCACTTTGCACTCTTTGAACCTGAGACAGGCGAGGAAGAGGTCGACCAAGTCAAATTGGGGAGGATAGCTTACCATCTTCTCCAGACCATCCACAAGCATGGTCACAGCACCGCTCGAGGCTACGTCAAAAGAGTTCATCACGATGTCATTGTACCCCGAGAGAGGTTTCAGGATAGGTACTCTGAACTCAAAAACAAGTACGCCAGAACTCTCGTCAAGTCCTGGCTTGAGACTACAGATCCCACAAAGCATGTGTTTGAAGATCTAGGTATCGCAGCATTTCTGATTGAGCTGTGGAAGGAGATGTACCACAATAGGAACTTTCCAGGGTTTGTGGACATAGGTTGCGGAAATGGGTTACTGGTTCATATCCTTAGGATGGAAGGATATGCTGGTTGGGGTTTCGATGCCCGCGAGCGTAAGTCGTGGTCTCAGTACAACTCGCCATTCACAGGATCACCCTCTGGCAACTCCCTCCAGAGGTTACTCTTACTTCCCAGCGTCATTCCCCGGGAGGCAGCGAGAGATGAAACTAGAGTAGTCAACTCTGAGGACATTCATGATGGCCTTTTCCCTCAAGGCACATTCATAATATCTAACCACGCCGACGAGCTGACACCTTGGACTCCGATTCTTGCCGCTATATCTCAGTGCCCGTTCATCATGATACCATGCTGCAGTCACAACCTCACAGGAGACCGATGGCGGGCACCTCCGCCTCGAGACAAGACCAAATCAAAAAGTATGTTTGCATCTTTAGTCGACTGGGTTACGCAAATAGCGGAAGATTGCGGGTGGAACGTCGAGACGGAGATGTTGAGGATACCAAGTACTCGAAACACAGGCTTGGTCGGCCGAGAAAACACAAGGAAGGTTGAAGAGGTCGATATACATGGGATACTACAGAAGTACGGAGGAGTACAAGGGTATTACGACAATGTTGTTAAGCTACTCAAATCATCCCCTAGAGGACACTGAGCACACCAACTTGAACACACACTTGCCCGCACCACCTCAGTCAAAGTTGCTCGTGGTTTGTCAAACAGCAAATGAACTAGATATGCAAACGCAGCTCCATGCCGTACATAATGCGATTGGGGATAGAAGGGCGCAGCAGATGATCGTCTAGCCGATCGACTAAATAGCTCCCACCTTCGGAATATTCGTTCTCGATATGTCGGTACTCCAGACTGTCCGTGTCCACGGCCTTCGATAGCTGCACGACCCTGTGTATATCAGGGATTGGCGATACGAAAGCTGGTTGTCCAATGCTTCCCACACAGTATCACTCTCATCATACAGCCGAGGCAAATTGTCCGCATTGGTCCAAGAATGTGACAGTTTCGTTTGCTCATGCATGAGTACTGCAGCCGCTTCTTGATGTGGAATCCACGCATGCCATGTTATGGGAGTATTACACACACAAGCCTGGGACAAATGTGCTGGACAAATAAAATTGAGTTATCATTTTGCGATCGCCATCCGGTTCCATGACCTTCATCCTCGCTTAGACGCTCGGCTCTGCTGCCGTGCGGGATGTTTCGATGAGAGTTTGCGAGGGTCGTTAGTGTTTCGATCTTGCTTCCCCATAGCATGGATTGATTAGTGCGGACCCGCGAGAACGGGACAGCTTCAAACGAAGGCCCGTCTTTGTCTATCTTGAGCCCGAATGTATCCCCCTCTTTTTCATCTCGAATTTGGATGCGACGCCAGCTCGACCCATTTTCAACGGTTGGCTGCAGCTCCCTTCCCGCTGATCAGCGGTCATGCATCATGAACCGGGATGCTATAGCAAACATCATAACACCCTGGTCGCGTTGTTGGACGAATGACAGCAAACGCATTCTCCTTTGAACTAACGTTGATGTTAGAAATGTCCTCCTGCAGGTAGCCGTTTGCCAAGCGACACTCCCTTATTTCCACCGATGTTTTGAGACACCTTGGGTGACGGCACAAGGGTCCGGGCTGCCGGAGCGTGGAATGAGCGAATGATGAACTAATGCAATGCAATGCAATGCTTATCGAGGACCTCTTCAGACCGGATGCACTGTATAAGGGTGGTGGTATACAGGCCGGGCTCACCCTAGGAAGCTTTGCCGCTCTGCTGCTGCTTATGCGTTGCAACTACCCATGTGGAAGCCAACATTAGTGCAACTCAACGCTCACATATTTGATCGCCTACGCTTACGGCTCTAAACATATAAGTATAAAGCCGCCGGGTTTTCTCCCCCGTTATTTCCATCCTCGTCTCAGGATCTTATCACGGAATCTCAACAGTTCAACAAGTGTGCTCTTATTTTCTTCTTGAACCCCGAACGTTACATTCTCCTCGACTACAAGCCCAATATAGCCCAACACCCCCTGAACCCAGAAGACATGGCGCAGATGCCTTACCTTGAAGTCTATCGGTTCAACGACCACATCAAGTCCCTCCAGGAAGAGGCTATCGTAGAGGTTCTCACTTCTACACCTGGAGAAAAGCAATCGAGATTGGGTACGTATGGCTTGGAAAAGCCATGTGCAGACTTGAGTGATGAAGTGATTCGGGGCCTCGTAAGTCTCAGTATATATCCATACTCGAGTATCTTCTGACCAGGTGTAATAGAGTGGACCACTTGTGAGATGGGCTACCAGCCGTGGTGCTGTCATCCAAGATCTTCAGAGACCCCTTTTCCGATCCGAAGCCTTCCGGTTGCAGAAAGGCAGTGCCTTGTGGCCGGGACGTCATTCCACTGCGGTGCTCGTGCCCTTGAGCAACCGGAACGCACAGATCGAACTGATTCCACGCGGACGTAATGAGGCCGTCCGGTACAACTGGGATCCACGAACGGTCATTCACTTGAACGAAATGGGGGTCCAGTTTCAAGGAAATGGGAGTGTTCGGTTCATCTACATCTTGTTCCAGACGGCACCCTGCCCCAAACGCCAGGGCCGGTAAACTTTCAATACCAAGAGCTCTCAACAGGTATGAACACATGCGTTGCGATGGCGGATCTCTTTTCATGTATTCAATCTCCACGCGTACAGCATTTTCTAGTTATGAGAGATACTGAATACACATTCCAACTCAGTAACTACACTCTCGTCCCATTCAATAAGATCATCCCGTTCATCGAGTTCCATCACACTAGTCACATTAACATTGCCAAACACATGTATATTCTCGGTTTCTTGAGAGCACAGGATGCGGTAGATGGCTTTGTATCTATGAGCAGTAGTTAGGCATAAGGACAGAGTCAGCAAGGAAACGGACAGACCTTACTCCCACTTGGAGTGCTGACCCCCCAGCACTTCATAAACCAGAGAGGGTATCTCGAGGTATTCAGATTCGAGAGGTGTTGTCGGCCGATAGGTTGATGATATCCTGCTTTTAATGAGGCGGATACAGGCAGGGTTGCCGCATTGGAACACCTCGAGACAATTGTGTGCTGGAGGAGGCTTAGGGACAGTTCTGGTATGGGGAGTATCTGGAATCTTTCAAAAACTTACCGTGCAAAGGAATTTCATTTGCGCGACAGCCAACCACTCTACTATACTCTCTGAGTATCCCGATGCCTGTGATAACTCCATCTCTTATCCTGTCCAACATTGGTAGCGTTAATTCTTCTTCTGAAATACCGCACTGTCTCACGCAGGCCCTCAGGCCATTGTACACTACCTCTGGCGGGCAGCCATCCATGAGTGCCACATGGCATGCAGCCACGAAAATGATTGAGAATAGGGAGCCAAGAGAGGGATTGTTGCAAGCTCGGGCAAGATGCCAGGTACATTCGTTGAAGAACCGTGGCCAATCAAGGTGGACCTGGATGCCCGGGAACAGGTAGGGCAACTTGAGACGATGGCACAAGGAGCCGACGTCGATGTTGCTGCTGAGGTAGCGGGACCAGTCGTTATCATTTTGAGGAACCTGAGCAAGAAAATGAAGTGCATGCGGATGCCAACCACCACTGTGTTCGTTGTTGTTGGATCCTGGAGCATCTTGTTCCACATCTTTCGAGTTGCCCAAATTGGCTTCATCATCTGCGTCGGTATCCGAAGCAATTTCATGAGAATAGGCCTGCGGGTCAACCTTGGGACCAGAGCCATCACTGGGCTCATCAAGATTGTGGAGCTTTGGAGGAGACTCAGAGACCATGTTCAAGCCCGCCTGAGGATACTCGAAGATCAAACGATACTGAAACTGGGACATGGACATGGCGGAGGGCTAATTCTTGGACAAAGCTTGCTTTTGGTAACTGGAAGTAGCCGGACAGCAAGTTGTAAGGACGCTAGGCTATGAGTTTGTGGGTATGTGAAGTGTTTCCTATGTTGATTGGCAAAGTATGAAGATGGTGTAATGATGGAGGCTGTTGATAGCGGTAACGAGAAGGAGGTTTCCGTTGGGAGAGACTGGGCTCGAATATGTTGCACAAGGAGGAGTATTTATTCTATTTTCTGGCTACGAACGATGATGTAAATATCGGGACATCAGGCAATGAGTGCTGGGACTTTCTGTTTTCTCCTTCTACTCCCTTGACTTTGGAAGTATTCTTCTGAGCTAGTTGCAGAATGAGCACACGAAGAGTCTCACATTTAGTCTATCTTGCATCTGTTGCCTCGAGTTTCAGTTCAAACCTCCACTATAAGGCGGGAACAACGGCTTTCCTCACGGGGCGCCTTTTCATCTTCGCGGGACACGGCATTAGTCTTGCTGTCCAAGGCCTTAAAGGTCTATGGATGGCGCCGCCACGTTTTCTCTTCGCCTCAGTGAGTGATAGGCCCGGCCTCGTTGGGCAGAAGCAAATCTGCCGTCAGTTGACTTGTCAGGATAGTCGTGACGATCTCACAGTGGAGGGTTGTCGTCGCTTCAGGAGCCTTGTTGTCCCCTGCAAGTCTCGGGCGGATGCTTTTCCCAGTGTCGGCCGGGGTGGAAGCACAAACGGCTATCTGCACCAATGCATGCAGTTCAGATAGGCTACTGCCGTCGTCGTCGTTTGAACGTACGACGACTGGGGGCGAATCGTGCTTGCAGCAACTGACATCAACCCCCCTCGCTCCTAGGAACTTGATTTCTCCATTCTCCAAGGCGCAGGACGCCACGCTATGGGTAGATGCAGACGGCTCAGACTTCTGAGTCTGTCGGTCACCAGAAGGAGAGGGTGTTCACCCTTGCTCATAAATTAACGGGGAAGCTATGATATACTGTACTGTCTTGCATGTATGTACGCAGCCGTTTGTTGCAACCCACGCCCCCAAAGGCTACTCAACGGGCGTCAAACGGCAATGAACTGATCCGGCAGAGTCCGCCCACCACTATTGGGGGTGGTCGTTTCTATATCAGCGCTTGTATGGCAACTTGTGCGCCTCGATCGAGCTGCAGCCGGGTCGATGGGCTCTATAAGAGACAGGGGACGTATGGCCGGCCCATTGACGTATCTGAGATCGGAGAAAAAGATCGAGGCTCGAAGTGGACTTGTCTCATATGACATAGTTAAAAATAAAAAGAGAGAATGGCTGGATGGGTCTGGTCTCGTTAGATCTCGGATAGTCCCTTGGCCTTGATTCGATATCCCGCCGATCTGGAGGGCCTCGCGTACAGATCGTTTGCGGTGTTTGGACGAGATGGTGTCATGATCAAGTCATTGGATCTTGGAGTTTAGACCCTGGCCCTTGGATCCTGGCCTGAATCCCCTGCTCCGTCCCGTCAAGCCTAAGCTAAGCTCGTTCAGCTTATCTAGTGATCCCAGCTGAAGAGTTGACTGCAAGATTGAGACGCTGGACAGGCTGCTCCGTACAAGAGTTGAGTCCAGGTTTGCCAAGACGTGTACTTGCAGGAAGGATATGGTCGCTCTGAACAAGGGTAACCCCTGACAGTAAGCACATACCGTATGGAGTCTGGGTATTAATTAATTAGTCAAGCTTGTTATTACCGTTGGTACTTGGATAGACAGAGATAACAGGTCTCTCTACATACCGTGTAACGTCCAAATGGCCTGAATATGGTACTGACATTTGCGCCTGTGCAACACAACCGCATATGCATCTCCCCCAGACCGGTGAGACGGGATACAGCAGGAAAAGCGCTTATTATTGTATGCAAGCGGGCGGAGCAGGCAAACGAATGAGTGAATGAATGAATGACGATCAAATCAAAGAGGACACGGCATATGTTTTTTTTTTTTTCTTTCTTTTTTTTCTCTTTTCTTTTTGGGTGAGACAGATCTCATGGTTTGCTGCTGAAGCTGCAGATGCAGCCCGAGAAAAGTCATCACATCCCATCGCATAGCCTACAGCTATAGCCTCAGCTACAACTACAGCTACGGCTACAGCTACAGCTACAGCACTCCACTTGTCGCCTCAAACTGTCTCAACTCTTGGAAAACGGGAACAGGCCTCAGCACGATAGCCTGCTCATGCAAGCCTCGAAATCGTACAAACGGATATTGTACTATGCTGTTGGCCGTTCGTATTGTTGTCTCACACTAATGCACATACATACAAACACATGGATGTTCCATACTCTCAGCGCTCTACCAGGTTTTCACTGAGGAAACATGATTGCGGTGATGCAGCTTGTTCTCTCGTGCTCCGTTGATCGATTCGCTCTGATTCCACGCCTTGCCATGCTTCCTCCTGCGGCTTGCAACAGGATGAGGGAAAAGAGAAAAGAAGAGAGAAAGAAACGCTCCGCCATGCCCCCAGCTCAAGCATGTAAGACAAAGGAAATTGATAGAAGAACGGAAAAAGAAAAAATGAGAAAATCTCGAGTTCGTGAGTCACGCTCGAGTTCGCAGTATATTCCGATCCCCCGCTTGGGCCTTGATCAATCTTTCGGTCCATTGTCCTTTTGGGACAGCAACTCGTGGTTCTTGGGTCCGTGTGTGCTTTTGGTCGTTGATCTTGAAAGCATGCTAATAGCTGACTGAACTGACTGGCTTGGCTGTTCCACCTTGCAAGATAGGAGTAGTAGTATAATACCTCTAAGATAGTTGGATCAAAGCTCAAGTGGCCATTGGAAGTCGAGTTCCGTATCGTTAGAGCAACTTATGCTCAAGTCTGCTTCTTGTTCTGCTCCTTGTCCTCCTCGGCCTCACCCTCCTTCTTCTCTGCACCCTCGATGCGGGCGATGGTCTTACCACGATGGAAGTGCAATTGCTCTCTCTTATTCTTGGCCATCATACCCGCACGCGAGAGCGTCTTGATGGTGGTTTGGTCCGTGAGGCCGACGGTCATGCGGCGCAGACCTTCGCGGGTCTGGTCGCTCATAGTCTCCTCCCCGGGTTTCTTCTTCTTGTTGTTGTTGTTGTCTGTCATGATGTATACTTGATGAGAGTTGATGTAGTCAACTGAAGCTTGAGATGTCGATGGATGATGAACAAGATTGTCAGTCGTGACGGTCAGTCTCAAATAGAAGGAAAGTCGTCAAGAAGAGCGAACGACGTTGACAATAGAGCCAACTGCTTCATTGAGGTTTCCTATCATTGACGCTGCGTTTGCATTACAATTCGATACCTCAGGTAGGCAAGGTAGGTACCTTATAGAGAGATAGACGGGGAACAATAGTATCAAGTACAGTAAGAAAACGATAGAGAAAGTGATCGAATGTTTGCTTCAATAGCCAAAGCAGGCAAGTCACCCACTGCTCCAACAAACCATCCATGAGCCCATATGTACAAGAACTTGCCATGACTGCTATCAAAAGATATATCTGTAAATTCATCCATGGTTCAAGGCTGTAGGATGTGCAACGTAGTAAGTAACCACGGAGAGCCCGATCACATCAACAAAAGTTGCTTATGAGTGTTCAATTTCTAGTTTATTATTAGGCTTCTATGACAACGGCCAATTCCTAGTGTTTTAGACATGATTTATTAGAGTTAGATGACAATTGTCAAGTCTTAGTATTCTAGACACTGAAATGACCGTGCAACACGCCTTGTTTAATACGATGCTTGACCATTGAGTTTTGTGCACTGCAGCACTTTCAAGGGCTACGTCACAAACAGACGAAAATAGTCCGATACGTTGCACGTTAAATATACATGTGTTGTGCTCGAATCATAAGTGGTGTATTAACTATCTATAATTGCTCTCAATTTGAGGTCCGAAAACTTGAAACTCCAGACATCATTGTTGACTAGTTCCTCTATAATCTTTGTGTTTTCATGTCGCGTCTCAATATACTCCAATGGAAATAGTTCCCAAGTCACTTCCTGTGCCAGCAGGAAGACCGAATCATGCTCGATATGTACAAAATGTAATAGTTGAAACCCAGCAGTCAAATGTTTGCTGACTGAGTACAGGGGGAACATGCGTAAATGCAAAGTGCCTTCCATGGTCATAATGAAACCCAAATGCAAGTATAAACGACGATGCCACTTGCGAGGCATAGTTCAAGATTCGCTTAAAAAGGTCCAGGGCGACTATGGCCCGGAGTTTGACTTGGCCTCTTCTTCTTCTCGGCCACCGGTCGAGTCTATCTTCTCGAGTGGCTTATCGTCCACTTTCTGAGCCTCGCTAATAGGTTCCTCGCAGATTGAACTTTGATCTGCCCAGCTCACGGTCCTCTTTCTTCTCTTTGGTGTAGCAGCATTCTCCTCGATCTTGTCTTGTACGATCGCATCTTTGTCCTCTGGGCTCATGGTATTGACACTCGTACGAGGAAACTCGGCAGATTCTCGAGTCGGCGTCATTGGTGGCCGACTACCAGAGTATCTCGATGCTTGCATACGCAAGGAGCTAGTTCGCATGCGACTCATTCGTGATGTGTCTCCTCTGTTCATGTCGGCATCCCACTCTGCAAAGTCCTTCGCACTCCACGATGCACGGTGGGTACGGCCACTTCGAGGCAAACTGTTGACCGAGTGACGACTCGAACCGCCACTATTTGCCCTACGTCGGTTGAGTGGATGTGCTGGATGAGACGGGACCTGCGAGTTTAAGCCCTCCACCATTGGGAACGCGTTGCTCTGCGTGTTGCGTCGAACGTTGCTGACACTGAAGATTGACTTGGATAACTCCGCGAGCTCATCCACTTCGTCTTCCTTGGGCTTTGATGTACCTGCTCTATCTTCCATGTGCTCGAAATACCTTACTCGCATGTCATCTATCTTATCTGGGAAGTCCTCGCGGTTGCGAGACAGCGACATCCACGTCGATATCATTCCGAGGACGATCAGGACCAAGATGGCTGCGGCAAGAAAACACTGAACCACAAGGATGATCATGCCAACAGCTGTTGCTGCAACGCGGCTGAGGCCGAGAGTTGTCAAGAATGCGATGGAAAGGCCAGTAGTAATGATCTTCGAGATCGATAATAACCAAATCGCTGCTGTCGTATTGCGAGATCCTTCAAAAGGCTTGAGTTTGATGATAATGATCAAAGCGACGACTTCAAAGACAAAGAGACCATAGACCTGGGCCAAGGGGCTTGCTCGACCTCCGCCAATGAAGCATGCTCGGACAAACTGATATGCCAAGTAGACCGTAAAGAACCACCATCGAGAGAGTCGATATCGTGCCGAAAGCCACCCATAACGCTTGATGTAGGGCTCATCTTGATGGACCTTTGGTCTTTCAGGGTCCTTATCGACAAACTTGATGCGGCGAATAGGTAGACTGGCAAAGAGGCGCGGTTTATGAGCCTGTTCCTCCTCGCCGATGGAGCTCGCAAGTGTCGTTGCCACAAATGGGATTTTTTTCAGGACCAACCCTTGCTCAAAGCGAAGCGTATCGGATACGACCTCATACTTGCCTTCACGTAGCCTGGATGAGCAAGCATACGCTGTTAGGCCAGCAAAGCCCAAGAACATCACGAAAATGACTGCAGCAATAGCAGTCGGACCCGGCGGACCGCCGATCGAGAACTGGAACATGGCTAGTGCCATCATGACAAAGAAAGCGATGAATAGCGTTCGAAGTAGGCCCGCGGCCATGTAACCAACCCAATGTGAACGAAAGAAGTCAAAGCCATCGGACTTGATAAGCTTGAATTTGTGACACAACTCAAGCAAAAGCTTGGACGCTGCGACGAATAGGGCAACGGCCGCTAGGACAACAAGGAACCAGATAAGCCCAATGATGAACGCGTCATTTCGAGGGATGCCGACCACAGATAGTACACCGGGAAAGCCAGAATAGTCGCCTGGGAGCGGCATCCCAGGATTCCGAGGCTCACCAGCCCAGTCATAGTCGTATGGGTTGCTAGAGTTGAAATCGTGGCGACGGGTTAATGAGTGGACAACACTCTCGAGTGGGGGAACAGATCGGCTTCCAAGGCTTCTGCCGAAGATCTGCTGAGCAAGACCACCGCCGTTGTTGATGGGGACCGATCCTGCAGAGCCAACTTGACTGGCGTTCCCAGACACGCCAGCAAACGGGCTAATAGCGTCAATCATGTCGAGGCTTGCAAACATGCCAGCAGTCCACGCAAAGTTACTCCACCAGGCAGGAAGCAAGGCAGGCCAGTTGACGGATAGTGCCCCCGAAAAGAAGATGGATTGAAAGGTTTCGAAAATGATCAGAATCGAAAAAGAATGGGCGTAGTGCATTCTTATATGCGGGATCTGAACGCCATATATCACTGTTGCGAAGGAGGCTAGCACCGCAAACACAGTGAAAGCTCCCAGTATTGATCCCACAATCTCAGGCTGTGAAAAGGTCCTTCCGTTACTCATAGTAGCCTGGAAGCACCCAATTTCTGTCTGTGTTGAGTTGGCAAAGATCCGGATGCGCGAGTAACCTTCCAAGTCGGGAATGTTGAGAGCAATTGACGGAATTCCTGCAACGTCATTGGCAGATATTGAAGTTGTAATGTATGCCTCGATGGGTTGACCAGCCTTCAACGGGCAAAGGCTTGTGACGTTTTCCGCACAAGGATCGTAGGTTTTGTTAAAACGCTCTTCTCCATATACCTCAATAGAAAGATGCACTAGAATCCGGTTAGACTGATCAAGCAGGGCGTGATAAAGTTTCGCAACATACTCATGACACTTTCCTGGCGGATATTGGTGCTTCCATAGACGTGAAATGACACAGTGAGGTTATCGGAGTAATAAGCTGTGTCGAAACCCGTCACATTGAAAAGACTCCCATCATTCAGACAGTCGTCAAAGTCGCCCGTATATAATGATGGTGTCCGACTAACATCGAGCCGTTCGTGGAATACTCCATTGTCGCCAGTTCCATTGATGTAAACCTTGTCTTGGGCGCAGACAGTTGGGACTACGCTTAGAACGGACAGAAGGCATGAGAATGCCGCCAGAGGTCGTTGTGTCGCGAACATCTTGACGATGAGATGTGATCAGGGGGTCGGAAGAAGCGGAACGCGGGCAAGCCCGCCAGGGCGGTCTTTACGATATCGTCGACAATCTTCTTGCTTTGAATATTATCTTGGTCCAGATAAGGGAGTGTATAACGTTGTCGAGGAGTTTGGTGGCAGAAATTCGGTCGATTCGGGCATGTAGATCAGGAACTGCAGGTCTCAGATAGGTAGCTGACGTTCTCGAGCAATATTTCGATAATTTCGCATGCGGCTATAACGGCATAAGGGGGTTTCGGCGCAAAAAGATGAACGAAGCGTTATCGACGATCGAAGATACGGAGGTTGTTCTAGGCAGAGGGGGGAGAAGAAGCTCAGTTACGCGCGGGAGATTAAAGCTTGGTGTTCTTTGTGCCAATGCAAAATCTCGTGTTTGTTTGACGTAGGTGTAACCCCCCCAAGACTTTTGAGAGACACAACAGTGGCGCAGCGGCCGGGAGAAGCCACTAAAGATCGGCAACCTCGCAACGGACGGGAATTTAAGGTTGGCGGGATGGCAGCTGCAGGGGTTTTAATTAGAGGGCAAAGACTCGAGATTCAATTCGCAACAGGCGAAGAATGCGAGGTCTTGAATTTGAGAGACTGAGCCGATTCTGCTCGAGTCGAAAAGAGAGATAAACACAAATTGAGACTAGAGCAAGCGTTGAATCTTGGTAATGTACGAAAACAGGGAAGGTTGGGATGAGATCTTGGAGAAGTCTGATCCAACCACATTTCTGGGCATGCACTAAATTTGGCGTGAGCAGTAGCGAGAATTTTCTCAATTTACCGGACCACGCTTATCGTTTTTCGGTATCTACTTCTATCACGACATGTTCTAGGCCAACCAGCCCCGGACAAAAGTCCTTCTCTTGATGGATTATCATCTCTGTGCAAAAGGGGAGATATTGCGTGCAAGGCAGTAAATTCACTCAAGGTGCTGCAATCTGCTCACACCGAAACTTCGTTCTGAGTACTCGCTACACGACTCAGTATAGCAAGGTCTTGCTCGCTGTCACCGGCCTCTGGCGTCACCATCGGGGAGTTGGCTGTCATCGATTGGCTAGCAACGTTTCTCCAAAACTAAAAATCAAGAGGCGGGGAATTGTCCTTTCCACGTGTCGTGCTTGCAACGATTGCGACTGTTTTCTGCAACTTAGTAATTACTAGCTGCTCTTGGAGAGTCCTTTGATTGGAGAGAGCAGTGAAAGTGATATCATGACAAAAGCGGCTACAAAGCTTTGCAAGTGAAGCAGTTGAAGGAGAAACTTGACATGTAATTACAGCTCATGATCTGAGGTTTGGAGGAGCATAACCCCAACGCTGTCCTGGGGGAGGAAAGAAAACTCAGGACTCAACCATACTGTTCTCTAGGTATCTCTACAAAAACAGACCAGTTAGTTAGGTACTCCAGGATCTGGGTAATTGACTAAATCATGTGCCAAGCCGAGACAATATATGGCAAAATGTCTTTCATTCCAAGCAAGAGAGCAAGTAAGCTATCCCGCTGATATTTTGGTCGATACCGCTCTTCAAGGCGCAGACAGCGTAAGGTATTCACAACATTGCATTTGGCCTTGTCCATCAGCAAGGCGAGGCCTGGTCCTCACGGTGTACGATTAGCAGACGAGCAGCTTCAAAAACGGGCATGTCTGCGTTACGTATATAAGATAGGTATATATAACCAGCTTTCGGACCGTCGGTGGCAGCTTTGACCCAAGCAATGGCTCTTGGCTTCCTCATCCACCTTGAGGTGCCAGGTGCCGTCAAAATGCGGGTGGGCGAATGGGGCTAGATCGTGGGATTGGGTCTTGGCGGACGATTGCGACTAAATGCCACAAAATGAGGCAAGTTTGTCGGTTGCTGCCTTTCTCCGGCATCCTCAGTGCGTACAATTTGATGTTCAGTATCCAAACGGGTATTCTGAGCTCATTTCAGGTCACCAAGGGCGTTGCCAAGAACAGACTATATGCTCATCTCGAGGGAGAACTCAATTGTAGAGAAGTCATTCAACAAATGACAGCACCTCACACCCAAATAGGACGATCCCACAGGTTTTTACAGGGCTTCAAAGCGTACTTTGCGAAGCTGGATATGTTGTCCAGTTGTAACTTTATTGGCCTCCTCTGTTATCATAGACCCTTGGGTCATGACCAGATCTTAGAGAAGACGAGTGAGTCGCATGAGAAAATTTCGACATTTGTCCTACGAGAGGGGAAAAACCCAATCTCCAAATTAAAGATACCAGTAGGTATTCACTTCCGCGTGGTCTTGCCGATCGGGTAATCCCCCAAAAGTGTCGTATCAGCGTCACATAATTGCGTGATTACTAAGGTAGGATCTCTGATCCATCATGACTGAGGGGAAGTGAAAAAAGACGTGCTTCGTATTTTCTCATCTACGGGCGATCGCCCGGTCTCCGACAACCGGTCGGGGAAACTTGACGCCCCAAGTCGGTGAAAACTGAATAAATACGCCCCAGCAACTGTATCGATGCAAGGCTATGGAGGATCATGATCAGAGGAGTAATTGTGTTCCGGCGTTAGTGGAAAGGTATCATGTTTCAGATGCTTTCAACTCCAGGTACTCATGACGAGACAAGTCAGCTTGAATAAGACATCCGATAAAGAACGTATCTTATAAAGCCCCAACAAGCCACGATTCTTCATGGAAGCAAGTTATTAGCGGATATAGATGCATCCCCGTGGGTTACATGTGGATGAATGGGTGGTCAATTGGTCATGCCATGGAACATGTCCGTTGAATCTATTTCGTTTACTTGCGCTCAAGATGGGTACTGAAGCGTTAGTGCCCTAGTAGACAGGGGGTTAAAGAGGGACCCTATGTACTGCAGCTGTATGTAGCAGTGATTGAAGAGTTTCCTTGCCGCTTCCAAGGTACCAGGAACTGAATTGGTAATGAGAGATTCGAATAGGAAATTGAGGATCCATGTTGTGCATCTCGTTCCGCTTTGTAATCGCATTTTGATGTGTTGCGAGTTCCGAGCATAGATAGACATTTCTTCATCAGCGTGTAAGCCGCAACATCAGCGCCTGTATCTCAACATATTGCACCTGACAACTGCAATAACCTCTTCGGAAACAGTAGAACTGACTCAAGTTTCTCATCATGATGCCCTCCATGCCCTCCAACGCCGCCGAGAGCGATGCTCCGACGACCTAGTGCCGCCTTGTCCGGTCATGTCGTCTCTGATTGGTCTTCTGGGTCGTCGGCGGCTTGTATAAGCCTCAAGCTCCGAGCACGTCATTGAGAGCTAAAACCACGACCCCATTGTTTTTTTCCTCTTTTCGAGGACGAGGATACGTTCAGAGGATGAGGATTGGGTGCATTGGCCGATTTCGTCCGTTTTGCCTATGGAAACGCAATTTTTTCTTGCCTTACTCGCTGCATCATACACACCCCTCCAGTCCAATTAACCCCAGTAATAAGGGACGGGGAGGTGTAAGAATTGGATGGAGATTGTGGTGGATGTGGTATCCGTACTCTCGTAGTGGATGGCTTGAAGATCGAGGTACTTTTCTATATCCCGCTGGGTCGTCGATTTAAAATCAAAGCACATCCTTCTCTCCTCCTGTTCATTCTCGTTCTTCTCGTCCTCTGTTTCTGGTCTGTTCGTCGTCGTCCTGTTCCAAGTAACGCCTGTGCAATCGTTGACCCCACGATTGCGTGCTCCAACTTCTATTTTCTTTTACAAGACCCCGAGAAGCGACTCGGTTTTTGACATTTCCGTTCATCCTCCTCTCTCCTCAACACCACAAAAACTTCACTTCACAATGGCCAACACTCCTCACGGTGGTGTCCTTAAGGACCTCTTCGCTCGCGACCTACCTCGCCAGGCCGAGCTTGAGGCCGAAGCCCAGAAGCTCCCTGCTCTTACTCTTAGCG
The DNA here is from genome assembly GCA_013396095.1 of Fusarium sp. NRRL 52700. Lineage (NCBI taxonomy): Eukaryota > Fungi > Ascomycota > Sordariomycetes > Hypocreales > Nectriaceae > Fusarium > Fusarium sp. NRRL 52700. The sequence continues at coordinate 241,366 of JAAQRM010000453.1, read as the reverse complement.
AGCGACACCTTTGCGATCTTGAGCTGATCCTCAACGGTGGCTTCTCCCCTCTCGAAGGTATGCGCCTCTCGTATTATTCGTGAAGATCTTTTGTTCCCCCGCTGTGTTGATGGGGGTTTGACTTCGGTGCCCCGCCCCCGCATCTTCCGGCTCCGGCGGGCGCTTTGCGACGGCGGCGATTCTATCATGAGTGAGAAAGAATAGCGATTGACTGGTTATTCTATAGGTTTCTTGACTGAGAAGGACTACAATGGGTAAGTTACACTGTAGTGTCGTTCAATTGCTTCGTCCATGAGCTAACAGAACTTTCTAGCGTTGTTGAGAACAACCGTCTCGCCGATGGCGCCCTCTTCTCCATGCCTATCAACCTCGACGTTGACCAGACCCAGATCGACCAGCTTGGTATCAAGGCTGGTGCTCGCATCACTCTCCGCGATTTCCGTGACGACCGAAACCTTGCTATCCTGACTGTTGAGGATGTCTACCGACCTGACAAGTGCGTGATCATGGCAGCTCCCACTTACGTAGGGCATTGGTGCTAATACGGATACAACAGGGTCAACGAGGCCAAGAAGGTCTTTGGTAGTGACGATGACACTCACCCCGGTGTCAAGTACCTCTTTGACACCGCTAAGGAGTTCTACGTTGGTGGTAAGCTTGAGGCTATCAACCGTCTTGAGCACTACGATTTCCTCGACCTCCGATGTAAGTCACTGCGAGCAATTGAAGCGCAGCATAAAACTAACAATGACCAGTCACTCCCTCTGAGCTCCGCGCTCACTTCAACAAGCTCGGCTGGCAAAAGGTCGTCGCTTTCCAGACCCGAAACCCCATGCACCGAGCTCACCGTGAGTTGACGGTCCGCGCCGCCCGCTCCCAGCAGGCCAACGTCCTGATCCAGCCCGTCGTCGGTCTCACCAAGCCCGGTGACATTGACCACTTCACCCGTGTCCGTGTCTACAAGGCTCTCCTGCCCCGTTACCCCAACGGCATGGCCGCCCTCGCTCTTCTACCCCTTGCCATGCGAATGGGTGGCCCCCGCGAGGCTCTCTGGCACGCCATTATCCGAAAGAACCACGGTGCTACCCACTTCATCGTTGGCCGTGACCATGCCGGTCCCGGTAAGAACAAGCAGGGCAAGGATCACTACGGTCCTTATGATGCTCAGGTCCTCGTCCAGGAGCACCAAGAGGAGCTTGGTATCAAGATGGTCGAATTCCAGGCTATGATCTACCTCCCCGACTCTGACGAGTACCTCCCCGTCAACGAGATCCCCGAGGGCACCCGTACCCTCAACATCTCCGGTACTGAGCTACGACACCGTCTCCGAACCGGCAAGGATATCCCCGAGTGGTTCTCCTATCCCGAGGTCGTCAAGGTTCTTCGCGAGGAGAACCCTCTTCCTGCCGAAAAGGGTTTCACCGTCTTCATGACTGGTTACCAGAACAGCGGAAAGGACCAGATCGCTCGTGCTCTCCAGGCCACACTCAACCAGGGTGGTGGTCGCCCCGTTTCCATGCTTCTCGGTGAGAATGTGCGACACGAGCTCTCCCCCGAGCTTGGCTTCACTCGCAAGGACCGCGACCTCAACATCCAGCGCATCGCTTTTGTTGCTTCTGAGTTGACCAAAGCTGGTGCCGCTGTCATCGCCGCTCCTATTGCTCCTTTCGAGGATGCTCGTAAGGCTGCCCGCGACCTCGTTGAGAAGTCCGGACCCTTCTTCCTTGTCCACGTTGCTACTCCTCTCGAGTTCTGCGAGAAGACTGATCGCAAGGGTGTTTATGCTGCTGCTCGCCGTGGTGACATCAAGAACTTCACCGGTGTCGATGACCCCTATGAGGCCCCTGCCAAGCCCGACCTGGTTGTCGACCTTGAGAAGCAGAACGTCCGATCCATTGTGCATCAGATTGTCCTACTCCTGGAGAGCAACGGTCTCCTTGACCGCCTGTAAATGACGATTTTGGTCGAATTATCTCGGGATACAACCGAGAGAGATACCCGCAAGCTACATCTACCTACCGCTTCGATGCGCATGGGTGGCGTGGCTATAAGCAGCGTCGTGGTATGAATATTTATTCTACCGCTCGCTCTACGAAAATTTGCAAACAACAGCGCAAGTGATAAACGGAAATGGCGTTAATTTGAATGAGACGGATGGGGAAAAGAAGCGTGAACATGATGAATTGATTACATCACGTTCCTGGATCAATTAGACGACGAGAATGTATCGGCATAGATTAGGATTGGTACAATAAATATCATGATGAAACTATTTTCAGAAGCGAGCATATGCAAGTGATACGTGGGCTGCGTACTCGGTGGCCTATCACGAATGATAGTGTGACGGTTGTCAGTTGTGTTAGGCTGTGAATGGATGTTGCAGGAACTCGTGACAGTTTGAGCGCTTAATCGATCGTTGGTTGAAGGATTGGGCAGCACCGCTAAGAACTGAGTGAGAATATGGGCCGTTAAGATGGAGAGTGATGCGTGGCAGCCAGGCAGCTGCGGATGGAGATGAGATATTATTCTGAGTCATGTGAATCTATAGTCTAGCATATGTTGACACCGCTTTGAATTCTTCAGGGAATGATATCAACACAAAGGCAAAGACCTCTGTCACACATTCTCATGTTCTAAATATGGCTTCCATATGCTTCTACCAGGGGGTCACAGGCGGTTACGACGTCCAAGGTGGTTGGCCGCCATTCACTCTGTGCCCAGCCTCTACAGCACTCCCCTGTAAATCTCTTTTAAATGGGTGTGGCCGTGCTCGGCTGCAGTTTTGTTCAACAAAGTTGGGGCTCCACAGCAGAATTTGGGGAACGGGCCTTGTGGGAGGTAAGAAAACTAAAGGCCTCGATCTTGAGTAACAGAAATACTCAAGCAGGTGTTACATAAATTTGATCAGCCATATGACTAAATGTTTTTGGCACCTGAGTTAATGGTCAGGAGATTTCTTGCTCTCCAAGGGCCGGGCCACGGGAGACGGGATAAACGGGAGCTTCCATGATCGGGCTGTGTAGAGTCAAGATTGCGTATGCGTTTGTGTGTTTGTGGTGGCTCTGTCAATGACGAGAAATCGAAATTGGTGGTGATTTGCTTGTGATTTTTGCTGGTTTTTGGTGTCGAAGCCTCTAGGTTGACATCATCTTTGTACTTGTGGGATCCCTTACAGTTTCAGTTGATGGCCGCCGTTGAATTTACTCCCCAGCGAAAGTCCAAGCTTTCCGATCCCCTATTAAACGAGTTTTTAAATCGCAGGCTGGGGAGCTAATAAGCGACTCTAAATCAGGAAGCATTGAGTCAATCGCCCGCATCTCATTACAGCGGTGCTTCTGACGGTGAGACACAAGAATAGGGAGAGGAATGAATGAATTACTCTCTGAAGTGCATGTCGTGAAGGTCTTTCTGCCCTGCCTTACCTAGTGCCTGATTCTTCCTCCCGGAACCTGACCTGAGACCTGGGCTGCAGGGAATGAACCAACCAAGCCGAGCCTGACACTGCGTTTAGCTTGCTTCCATTCAATGCGCCTCACCTCACACACTTCTACAGCCAGTACAACCATCCCCTCTTCACGACTCTCCTTTGCTTCGCTGTAACCAAACTCGCCCAACATTACCACTATTGTCACTTTTACAGCCCGAATCTCACTTTGCTTAATCCTCGCTTTTTTACTTGTCATACGGCGATATCACTATCTACTCCTCCTTGCGCCCACTATTCTTGACCGCTTTCTTGAACTGAACACCCTCGGAATTATTGACGACAACGACGAATAACCGCGAAATCACCATCTGCCATACGATATTCTTACCACATCTCCATGGTCCACCATGTCCTCCAAGGACCACGACCTCGAGGTCCCAGCCGATGAGCGGCCGCGCGATAAGCCAAGACGCTCCAAGTCTGAACGAAAGGACCACAAAGATCGCGACCGAGATCATGATCGGGAAAAGTACAAGGACCCCGACCGCGAGCGTCGCCGACATCGCACCTCACGATCTTCTAAAAGCAAGCTCAGTGAGGTGAGCGACACCGTTTCTCACACATCTAGTCGCCGTCACCGTCACCGTAGGGAAAGGGACAGCGACGAGCATCACCACCGCCATCACCGTGCAGCTTCGACCAGTGACTTAGCTAGCTCAGACATGGCCAGGACGTCAACAGCTGCCACCTCTATACTTTCTGATCGCATCTCAATGCCTTACCCGTCTTTCAGCAAGGCACATAGTAAGGAGGCCATCGTTAGTCGCGACTCCCTGTCTCTCCCTCGCCAACGCAGTCCCAAACCGTCTACTCCTGAACCCACGGATGCTCCATTTACCGAAGATTCGAGATCTCCCGAGGGTTCTGACAGCGGCAAGCCAGATGTGCCACTCAGTCCACCTCGAACTGATCTCGATGCGGACAAAACAGCAGTGAACGAGGAGGCACCAGAGGATCCAGCCAAGGAATATCCAAAAGAGGAGGCCCCCGAAAATGAAATGCCAAAAGTTGAGACACCTAGAGAGGAAACTCCAAGGATCCGAACGCCAACAGAAGAACTCCCGGCAGCCGAGGCTGGTCTTGAACAGCCAAAATCAAGAGTGTCAAGTTTATCTCGCTCGGCATCACGAAACGAGGAGCGCTCCCGTGTGAGTCGTCGGTCTGGAGTCTCGAGCCAAGCTACCTATGTCAAGTCTTCATCGCGCCGCTCTGGCGACAAGGTTCGCCGTTCTGATTCCCGGGCGTCTAGTTCTTCTCATCGCTCTGTCCACCGAGCATCATCTACTCGAAGTCACAGAAGGTATGATGTCGATGGAGCATCTTCTCCTTCAAGCGCTCAGGATTCATCTCCCAGGACACCAACCCAGGCCCCATTCCCTCATGGATACCCAGATGCCAAACCTGAGACTCCCTCAGTCATCGATGTCCAAGATGTCGACTCGAATCTGCATTCGAAGACGGCAACGCCTGCGTCTGCTTTCGGTGCGGCTCCTCCCCCTCCACCTCCTCCTCCACCTCCCGCGCTCGATGTTCACGATATGCCGCGAGTCGACTATTTACTTCAGAACGGTGGCCTGGCTTACACAGCCCCTAAGAACTTTCTTTCTGTTTTACCCCGTCAGAACGGGAACCGACCTTCAAACCCACCTCTGGTCGGCACAGACACCCTCTTTGCTCCCTTCCATAATCTATTGGACCAGTACAACACAGTTCTTAGCAAGCAGGGCTCAATTGCCGTTGCTACCGGACATCGTTCTGTCGCTCGCAGGCTGTTGGACCGCCTCGAAAATGTATTTTCTCGCGACCTGCCCCCTCATGGCTGCACTTGCATCATGTGCGACAACCCTCATGAAATTCACGATGGGCTCAACTGGGGTGATGTGTTGGAGTGGGTGAGCGGTCGAATTGACCTCCCTCAGTGGCCGCCCTTTGATCTTGCCGAAGTTGGCACCAAAGCTGCTGAAATCTCCGGTGACAGGCCTCCCCGACCTCAGTCGCCTGTCCAGCTGGACCCTGATATTGCGGAGGAGTTCAGGGAGCACTATCTTCGCCAGTCGAAGAAAGTTCGCTCTGCTGTTGACCGATGGCTATCCAACACTGGAGAAACACCAGTGCCACCTCCCCAAGATGTCGATGATGAGACATTGTCCTTCGCTATTCTCACAAACCTCGACCCTGAGGACCGCCCTTACTTTAACGCTATCATGACTGGCTCGAAGGAGCTGAAGTCGTCAGTTCGTGCTCCTACACCTGGACATCGACCACGAACAGATTTCCTCATTAAGACCGGCCTGGCCCTGCAGCGGCTATACAGATTGCAGCAAGTGCCACGAGACGCTGAATCGGCTACGTATCTGGTTAAGAACCCGCATACGCATGATCTCCTCGTTGCACTTTCCAACATCAACAATTCAGAGTGGGAGATTCTCATTTCTGGTCGCTTCGACGGCTTCCTCTGGTCAGGAGCTGATGATGATGTGCCGCAAACTCCGCACAATGAGTCGCGCGGGCCGACCCCGGCTAGTGCCTATTACAATACCCGAACAATGAGCCCTGGACCTCGAGCTTCGTCGTCGTTCAGTTCGAGAAACACGACTCCTTTTTCGGTCTACTCACGAGGTACAACACCAGCCTCTTTCGTCAGTGTCAACACCACAGGAATGCCCGGAAGTCGACAGGCTGTCTCAAACGACGAGGAGATGGAGATGGCAGCCATTGCAGAGATTGAACGAGAAATTTATAAGGGAATGGAGACTTTGGAGGATGCCTTCGAAAAGTTGCATAAGAAGGCCGAAGTTGTCCGGAATGCACTGCGCCAGCGAGGAGCTGCTTTGATGCAGAACTTGCAGAACCGCCGTCGCATTGACGTGCTGTCAGGCCCCAACTCTGGAAACTCCCAAGCTTCAGGCTATGAGCGCCCGGCTTGGGCTGGCGAAAGCGATCGTGATCCGGGAAGTGATGATGACTGGGCATTTGATGATGTCGACATCATGCCCGATGATTCGGCCAGTAACATCAGTAGTTCACGACACCGACGACCTAAGAGGCGTACGGAACGACGAACACCTGCCCCGATCAACGAAGAGGATGAGGATTGAGCGTCAGACCACGATACCCAGAACTCCATGGCATGATGGGGGAGTATTATATGAATGACGACAGAAACGTTTGAAGGAAACGCATCTTTTCCAGTTTAGAGATCTCGAAAAGCAGTCTAATGGCAATTGTCACGAGAATTTGTTTGATTCGATAACGACTTGTGAGAGCACATCAAGATGTTTGAGATTGATTGTCAGATACCACGCACGTATTCCCAACATTGGAAAATGGTGACTACGCTATACCTCGACGATGATTGAGGAAGTTTGTTTTTTGCTTTGCTTTGCGTTTATTCATTCTTGCTATGTTGTTTTTACTGCCTCGTTCTAGTTGGAAAAAGAAAGACCGCAAAGGTATATCATGAAGGAAATGAAAGGCCACTCACTGATGGTGACAAATTTGTTATAGTTTGCTCAGAGCTGGGGTTTTCTTGTCCAGGTTTGAAGTATTTGTCGGAGTCTTGTTCAGTCGGTGGATGTCAACAGGGAGGGAGGGGTTCTGAACTTGAAGGATGCTTGGGTCCGGTCGTTGATCGAGGACAGATGATAGAAGGATATACCTCTGGCAGATTTAATGGTTGACAGGTGGAAATAATTTACCTGCTCCTTTTCAAGTTCACCCCTGCAGTAACTTAATAGCGATGAACGCATGAAGCCTCTATGTGAATGGGCGGAATCTGACGCAAGAAACAGTATTTCTTACCCGGACGTGTCTTGTGATGCCTCGCCGTATATTAATAAGTCATCACGGCTATACCGACACAGCTGCTATTTACAGCTAATCATGGCTCGAATCCATGAATATCATTCGCGCTCATTCCTGTCCATACCATTCCGTACAAAGTTTGAAGCAATTCCCAGCATTTCACACAAAGAATTGATAAACAGTCCAATCGATTCTCTCCCCATTTTTGCCTCCTTTCCAGTTCCTGCTCCTCCCTTGCGTATATTTCCCTAGTCTTCATTCCCCTTCTCAATACTCCAAGCCACGCGTCTTGGCAAAGGAGATCAGTGTCCATGTGCACTGAACCGAACATGAGGCTGAGACTGTCTCAGCCACGTAATTATACAAAAGATCTACCCCAGCAGAGTACGCCTGAAGATCTTAGTCGCTTGTTCCTGTCAGAAAAAAGAGAGAGGCCGTTAAACATTACAACGAGTTAGGCGTCAAGTAGGCAAATGGTCTCAAATGACGATAGGTCCTCAAACCGTGGTCTATTAGCGAGAAAAGAAATTTTGGCATTCGAGAGGGCACCTCTAGCTGTAGAGAGACTCCAGGAGGTAAATGACGCCAAAGATAAGAAAAGCAGTGGCACCACCCACAGTGACTACAGGGTGTTAGCTCATTTGGTTCAACGAGTGAATTATAGGCCGTCGACTTACCAACTTTCAGGCTGACTCGACCGGCAATAGCTCGACCACCGATTACAGCAACACCAGTGCAGATGGCATGGCCGCAAGTAGCACCCAAGGTCACCCACCAGTAATCCTGACCGGCTGCCATAGCAATAGTAGCGATTTGACTTCGATCACCCCACTCGCCGAGGAAGGTCATGATGAAGGTCTGAACCCAAGCAGGGCTAAGCAGCAGAGAGCATAGGTTGGTAGCACCCTGAACAATGCTGGTAACAGCACCTGAGCCCGAGCGAGAATCTCGTACAGGTGACTGAGAAGGCGATCGAGGAGGAGACATCAGACGGTTGCTAGGTCGAGACCTGCGGCCATTTCCATTCATACCCATCTCGAGAGTGTAAGCAGACACAGAGTCCCCTCGCTTTCGGCCCATCTCCTTTTCCTTTTCGGCAAGCTCTTGTTCAACCTCGTGCATCTCAGCAGAGACACCCTCGTTAGGGTCCATCTGCATGCCCTCTCGCAGCAGCTTCGCACCGAAAACGAAGAAGAGGCCGGCAGCGAGGAAACTTGTGACACGCTTGGGGATGAGAGTAGGAACAGCATGGCCCAGAACAGCCGAAAGAACAGTCATGACAAGAAGAGCACCAAAAGCGGCAGTGAACACAACCATGCGGTCGTGCTTCATAGCCATGAGAGCTGCAACCAAGAACGTCTTGTCACCAACTTCAGAGACCAAAATCATGGTAAAGGATAGCACAAAGGAGTGGAATGGCTGGATAATACTCTCATCATCATGGTGTCCATCGTGTGTCGTCCCCCGGCTCAGATCAACGGGCTCGGTCTTTGTTGAGTCTTGAACGGGTTTGTTCTGTCCAACGGGTCGGTCGGGAAGATCGGCAGGTTTCTGTATAACCGTTAGCTGTAATCATGATACAACAGATGGCGGTCTTTGCTCACCTCCAGTCCCGCAGTGTAGTCATGCTTATCATCATTGCTGATAACAGGCTTTGCAGCTTTGGGCACAATGTCTTCTGCCTTTGCGCTGCCAGTGTCGTCACCAAGCTCCTTGGCCTTTTCCCCACCAGAAGCACGAATCTTTTCCTCTTCACTGTGTGGCAGAGGAGGCGCCTCCTTGGGCGATGAGGGTTTCCTGAAGGTCTCCTCGCCAGCGAGATCCTCTTCAAGTTTTCGGGCCTTGGACCTCTCAGTCACGCCGCCTTCAGTTCCCGTGGTGCCTTCTTGAGCATGGACTCGGTTAGTGTCGAACATGACACCATCATTGGTTTCGGGGATCTTTTCGCCATCTACGACAGTCGGATCTTCGGGTCGGCCTTTGAGTCCAGGAAGGGAATCTGGGTTGCTGTCGATTTTGGGAGCAGCCTCGGTTCCAGTTTTGGGTTCTGTGCCAGCTCCAGCATCTGCTGATGCACCCGTTCCCGAGCCAGATCCTGCTGCAGTGTCGGAACCAGCCTCAAGGGCCACTTCAGGGACCTTCTTGTGATCATCTATTTCGATAAAGGGTCCGTGGTGAGGCTTTCCGTCCCTGCCATCAACGGGAGCATATTTCGTTGGAATATCATGGCGCTTTACGCCGGCCTGGGGCAAGCCGTCGGTCTGTTCTGTAATCGCGGCTCCTGGGGCAGGTAGGTCGGCAATATCATTAGAGGCGAGCGCATTTGCTACGGCAGGGAGGAGGAGAAGGACCAAAGGCGAGTGTGTGGTTCGGATCTTCATGATGGCAGTTGGGATTATTGTTGTTGAGTTCAAGGAGGAGATTTGATCGTCGGGTTCGCAAAAAACTGCCGGCGGTCGAGGCCGCAATTCAAAAGGAGAAACAGAGCGTCGAAAAGGATGGTTGATCAGTAAAGGTTTGAAACTGACAACCTTGCGACAATCGAAGTCGCGTGTAACGTAGCGTAGTAGAATAAACTTTGCGGAGATAGCCTTGATGCTGACTTCAGACAATTACAGACACCAAAGGGAATAAGAAGGGGGTCTAGGGGGTCTAGGGGGTCTCCCGTAGGGCGATCAACATACACGTCGACTACTTGACTGAAAGAGACAAAAAGGGAGCTGCAAGGTTGGAACAGGAATGAAGATGGAGGTTTGGATGTTGAATTGGGTGATCTGGATTGGTTTGGATTTACATAGGGGCAACCAAATGGAAGATCCGCTTGGAGGAAACTCCTCTCCCTCGTCTGGCCCGTCCCAACAGCTGCAGCCTTGAACGAGCCTAAAATACTGGCTACAGGGGTATCACCCTGCTGAAGGAGGACCCTAGGACGACCATGTTCTGTGGCGACGTGGCCCCAGCCATGGGGCGCTAAGCCTTATATTGCCTAGGGGCCAAGTATTTTTACCCAAGCTTCAGGGGCCGAAGTGGCATTTCCATGATGCTAAACAGGGGGTTTACTCGTTTACAAATCCAAAGAAAAACACTATTCATTTGCTTGCTGCAAGCAAAAAGCAATTTCCTGATATTAATATCATGAACAGCGAGTCTTGTGCTCTCGGCAGGGACTCCTTAGACATTGCGTCTACCCACGAATCGTGGCACCGAAATTGGCACCAATTCATTCCATAACTGAATCTTGGGCTGTCATTGAAACCCCAAACACGAGCTGCCAAGCAGCATCGGATGTCGGCAATCATATTCTGGACCTCACAGTTGTGTTGGACCATTGACGCAGGGGAAAAGTTCTCAGTTGATGAACGCGCGGAAGCCCATCATTTCTCTCATTCTTGGCTTACACCACATTGATATCATGTCTAGCATGTTTTTCCAACAGGTCTCTGAGCCGTTGCTGCGTCTCTTGGTGCACCTTGGATCCGCCAATCATGATACTCACTGAAACGAGACATAATTGCTTGATTGGGGAGGTCATTTCTTCGCGTCCATGATGCTATTGTGAAAGGAACGATTCATCAGCTCAGGCCTAGGTACTAGGAAGTCTGGAGAGTCACGTATCGTAGTTACTTTGGTAGGGACGCTGTTTGTTGTAATGTCTCTGTGCCCTCGTCACCAATAAACGAGATATCTCAGTTGCGACTTATCAGTGTACACCTTGACTCATTCGCTGTTCAGCCTTTGAGACGCCCTGAACTGCGATCCTTTCTGGACTTTTGCAACAAGCTGGACAGAAAGGATGGGCGGGCTGTATCTTGGACGGCCAGTGCATCCAATATAATGGATGAATAGCCCTGAGCAAGTTTTATCGGTTCAGTTAGGTACAAGAGTCATATATCAGATACTACATTGAGTTTGGAAGATCTTCATTCTGGATCTTCCCCCCCTTCTTTTTGTACCATTCAACATCTTTAATATTAATTAGTCGCACTTCTCCGTAATACAAGGATAACGTACATATGTTAAGCAGACGTCGTTAGATTGTTTCGTGACACTTCCAAATGAAGATTACTACAGTTCTGACCTCCCACCGTTTGTTGAATGGGCACTATATTAAGAACACCACGTGCAACTTACGTATCCCTTGCCGATGTGTCCAAATATGCAGTTGATATCAAAACACGAGGTTACTTTAAATCTCCAATTTGCCAGAATCTGAGTCCAGGGTAGCTTATCGCGGGGCTTATCTTATCTCCGGTTGATGTCGTCACAAGCTCCGGGAGCTCCTCATTCTAAGTTGCCCGACCTCAACCAACAGGTGCAGTACCTGTCTTGAATCATCACACTCATCGCATCATTGATACTTTTTTAACCCGCCGTGACCCTTGTGAAGAAATGTCTTGCATGAAGCTCCAATATACCCTGTAGGATAGTTACTTTATTTTGTTTCGACTACATCACTTCTATCTCCACCATATCGCCTCCAAGCTCTCGTGCTTAGCAAGCATTCTTTATTTGCTTTCATCTCGGCCGTTACACGATTCACCAGATCTCACCCACTTGAAACATGGCACCTCTCGAGGGTGAGAGGAGTTCGCAACCGCTCTCAGCGGATGCAAGTGATGAAGAGAACCGTAACGGGAGCACACACGAGTCATCGGAGGCACCGGCCTGGTACTATCAAATGGAAGAAGACGAAGACGAGGATGAGGAAGACCCAGATTACGAGGATGAACCCGACGAAGAAGATGAAGACGATTTTCATGGTAAGTCCAAAGCGTTGCTTAAGTAATACCAAGTTTTACTATCCCATTACATAGGTGCTAATGATCGAGACATTGAAATATTGATGGAGAATGGAGGTGATGACGACGACGACGAAGACGAAGACGAGATTGACGGAGTTAATGACGCGCAACGACTCGTCAACATTGTACGGAGTAAGTCTCGGCTTTTCAGCGATCATGAAAAACATGACTGACACTGGAGATGAAATTAGCTGGTGCTAGAACAGGACTACTGACACGGAGACAACTCATTGCCTTGATGCAGAGCCCCGATCTCACCAGTGTTTTATTCCAAGATAATCCTAGAGAAGACGCCGAGTTCCTGAATAACTGGCCTTTCAATCGACGTGCAACACCTAAGGATCCGGATCGCTTCCCGAAAGTGCCAAGTGAGGAGGGCCTGAAGCTCATGCGATCAGGAGCATTTGGTGCAAATAACTACAACCCCAGAGCAAAGAGGCCACTCGCTGTGAGGATGCTCGAGCGGGAGTTGGCCCTGGGGAATCGCGAAGATCGGATACGAAACAATGCTCTTATCAACCAGGCATGAGCCCAGACCTTTCTATTAAGACGATTTGGCTGACAGCGTTCAGAGTCTACTACCAAAATCAAGAGCCGAGAAAATCATCCATTTCGATGATCCCGTGTATTCCGGACAGTTTTCAGATGATGGAAATTTTTTTTTCGCCTGCTCTCAAGACTTCAAAGTACGAATGTACGACACCTCCAGCCCATACAACTGGAAGCATTACAAGACAGTCAGCTACCCATGGGGACAATGGACACTCACAGATGCATCATTAAGTCCTGACAACAAATGGCTCGCGTATACTTCAATCCAAAGTATGGTCTCCATAGCGCCTACAGATCCAAATGATACCGGAGATCCTTATACACTGGATTTAGACAACGGCCCATCGCATGGATACCATGGGCGACGCGGCTTCGGTATCTGGTCTGTTAGGTTCTCAGGCGATGGACGAGAACTGGTGGCCGGAACGAGCGCGGCCTCAATCGTGGTTTATGATATCGAGTCTCGGAGAGTTCTTCACCACGTTCGCGGCCACTCGGATGATGTCAACGCCGTGTGCTTTGCTGACAAGATGTCACCGCACATCCTTTATTCGGGTTCCGACGATACAACGATCAAGGTCTGGGATCGAAGAAGCATGGGCGATCACCGAGAAGCTGGCGCATTTGTCGGTCACATTGAAGGCTTGACATACATCGACAGCAAGGGAGATGGACGGTATATTCTCAGTAATGGAAAAGACCAGTCCATGAAATTATGGGATATACGAATGGCCATGTCAACCGATCGATTTAACCAACTTGATCCGACAGCACATGCAAACACCAGTGGCTTCGATTACCGGGGTGGCATATATGACGACGAGGACTGGGACGTGCATCCCCATGATAATTCGCTTGTGACCTTCCGAGGTCACAAAGTCCTTCGAACTCTCATTCGATGCCACTTTTCACCACCGACGTCCACCAATTCACGATATGTATACTCGGGTAGTACCGATGGCAAGGTGTACATTTGGAATATGGATGCGAGCTTGGCTGGAATCATAGATGTTAAGAAAGCTACCATACGCACTCGTCAGATGGATAATCGACATCGCTTCTATCATTTCGATGAACCAGGCAATTGGGGCACTTGCGTCCGCGATGCAAGCTGGCATCCCAATGCCCCTCTCCTTGTTGGTATGTTCCCCCATTTTCGCTCGAAGACATTAGCTAACACCAGCAGCGTCTGCTTGGAATGGCTATAACATGGCAAGAGGGACGTGCACGCTACATTCGTATAACGACAACGTGGATGATGAAGGAGAACCGCCGATGGGTCAGAGTGTCAACCACATGCTCAAGGAACAACCTGAGCTATACAATTCAACATATGGGGTGCGTTAAGCCAAGTTTGCAAAAAACAACGTTGGATATATTTTGTACATTCGGTCAGTCTAGCCAGCAGTCTTGTGAAGGATATCTCTCAACCCCCATGCAAACCGCGCCTTAGACGTGAAAGCACACCCTTCTCATCCTCACGGCGCTCGATCGAATTCCAGCGTAAGAAGTGTGTCGCGTGCCCACCATAATTTCATTTAACTCCGCCCCAGAGAACGTACTCGCAGCAAGAAAATTGTTGTGATCGCTCTCGCGTCACTTCCCGCTGTGCGGGTTTTTGGATTGTCAAGTCGCCACTGTCCATAATCTCTTCATCGCCTGATCCTGTGATCGTTTATGCGCTACCGACGAGAGCGTGGTTGAGGGGAATATGCACTGAGGACATGTTAGAAAACGTTACACCTGAAGGAGATTGGATATCATACCCAGCTTGACAACGTAGCCAACAGCGCCCATGATGAGGAAACCAACGCCAACAGCCTGGCAGAGTCGTAGGAACTCCTTCTGGTCAGCTGCATAGTGGTATGTCAGTAGAGGTAAAAGATGCGATTGCGCAAAGAATCGACGTACGCTTGGTGCATCGTCGCACGAATTGAACTCCGTCCTTGACGAACTCGGAGGGAACCTCGAGGATCTCTTGAACCTGGTCGGACATATTGTGTGTGTATGTAGAAAAGAAAGGGAGTTATTAAAATTAGATGCCGCGAAAGAAGAGATGTAGCTTCGTTCAGGAGAAGAAAAGGCAGAGTCGTCGAATTGAGTCGGAGTCGCGAGGGGTTGAAGAAAGGAGAGTTGAAGTTTAAAGGGGACTTCTTTTTGGTGGTGATCCTAGCTAATCTAATGGACAGCACAGCTTTGCTCTCTGGCCTCTCCTCTGGGACGACGTGTTAACAATTTCCTTAACTAATTTCCAATTCGGGACAAGGCCAGACTGACTTTGGCTCGGGCCGGGAGATGACCCGGGGCTTGGACTTGAACTTGCCAGACAGTTACATTTCAGTGGAGCCAGGTGGCCTGTGGGGAAGGAAGGCGCTGTGCCTGTACCTGTGCCTGCTCTCTTTCCCAGGTTATTTCCCCGGTGTCCCAAACGCGCAGGCGCTAGCAGAGACGCCAGCTTCCGCGAGTTGCAGTGCTTTCCGTTTGCTTGCGAAGCTCTTCCCCAGACAAGAAAGCGTGAAGCTCTCTTCTTCCTTCCGTCATCCGCTAACCTCTTTTTCCTTGATCTTTCCATCGTCCTCCACTCTCACAACGATTCTTGGCTCAGGTTTCAAAGCGTTTCCCACGCTCTGATTACGACAAATTGCCTGCTCGACCTGCCTTCTCTGCGATCAAGCTTGGGGCGCGCCAGAGCCTGATTTCAATCATCGACCAAAATCGACTTTGGAGCACGAGCGTTGGGATTACTAATACACGTAGATCCCTTTAGCTAGGCGATTCTTCGCGAAACGAGTCCGATCGCGATTTGTTTCGATATCGAGGTTTGGGAAAGGAGGGCATTGATCGGGCTGACGGCATCCTCTATTCCATTGTTCCCCATCTGTATCTGAGCGCTTGCTCGGAATATCGGGAGCTAGACTACGAGGATTGCAAGCACAGAGCTTCGTCCTGAGTATCGCATCTTTGAGTCAAGAACATCTTATCAGGGGTTATACCTGTAATAGGGCCCCAATCTTGTTACGAGGAGTGTACGTATTGCAAGCTTCCAGTCCAATTCATTTCTCTCGGGTGTACAAGGCCTCTTAGTCTTGCGGGTGGCGTTTGTAAATGATGGAATGTTCAATGGCTGATAACTTTTGTGTAAAGACCAGAGACCAACTCTTGTATCTCGCAGGCAGCCTAATTATCACATTTGACAATATCCTCATTACTCTCCAGATCTCTGCCCGGCATTAACCTGTACCAAGTGCCTTTAATCGGTAAAAATGGCTGAAGAAGACTTCGAAATCGATATCTATGGCGATGAGAGCAACGACCAGCAGCAAGATGGCCACCGAGGCGATGACGATAACCAGGACCATCACCAAGGTGATGATCGAAGGGATAGTCACGGTGACCAGAACATGGAAGAGTACCATGCCGACAACCATCACCATGCGGGAGAGGGCCACAGTTCAAGTCATCATCAAGCACATGGCTCTCAACAGGGGACGAAGCGGAAACAGGAGGATGATGGTCGACCAGTTGACCAATCTGCGACAACTTCGCTCATGATCTCGGAGCTCAATTGGTGGAACACAGATGATGATATTCGAGGTTGGGCGCGAGAAGCCGACTGCGAAGATGAGATTAAAGATATCACCTTCAGCGAACACAAGGTCAATGGCAAAAGCAAGGGGTACGGTTTTCTTAGCTCCGTGTCGGGACCCGGATGACTGACAAATTCGTAGCCAAGCTTACATCGAGTTCTACTCGCCCCAAGCATCGACAGCTATTAAGCGTCGTATTGAACAGATCATAGCTGAAAGTCAAGGGGCCCAAAAGAAGCTCACCTTGACCTACTGGGCCACTACCAACAATCCCTTCAAGACCCTACCCAAAGATGCCCCTGCTAGGGGCAAGGATCAAAACCGTGCACCGTCCGGCTCATACAACAATGACCGAGGCGGCGGTCATATGGGCGGCAACTTTGGTGGTGGTTTCCGAGGAGGAAGGGGTGGAGGCTACAACCGTGGTGGCATGAACCAAGGCGGTTACAATCGGAACTTCAATAACAACAATATGGGCGGCTACAATAACATGGCAGGTGGTTATAATGGACCCATGGGTGGCGGCGGCGGCGGCGGTAACTTTGGCTTCAATAACCGCGGGGGTATGATGGGAGGGGGTATGCGTGGTGGCCCTGGTGGTATGCGAGGCGGTCGAGGAGGCATGATGGGTATGAACCCCATGGGTGGGAACATGGGCGGGAACATGGGCGGGATGCCTATGGGGATGCCTGGAAATATGGGCATGGGCATGATGGGACCTAACGGTATGCCTGGTAAGTGATCCTTATCAGTAGACAAATGAGGCTTTTGGAGTGCAAAGCTAACATATACAGGCTTCCAAGGAATGCCTCCCAACTTCAACCCTGGCTTCGGCTTCAATCAGAACCAGGGCGGCGGCGATTGGGGCAACCCGCATGGAGCAAAGAGACCACGACCAGAGTAGAACTCGGCCGTTGGGCCTGATCTTCCGCGCCAAATGATCCCAATGACGCCTCAGAGTAAAGACACAAGCACAAGCACAAGCGCGGACAAGGGGAAACAGGGACAGCAGTGAGAGTCTCAAATGTCTGCATTTAATTCTGATCTGTAGGCCAAGGATGAGTGCGTTTTGGGCAGTTTGCGAACCGGCATGAATATGCTACCGAGCGAAAAAGGTTGAAGGATATGGAAAGCAGTAACTGGGCACGTGTAACATAGATTATTATGGATGTTAAGGATAGGGCATTGGCGTCAATAAAGCGTTTTGTTTAAGTTTTGCGAGTTACTGAAGAGGAAGTTCCGTATGTGAACCGTGATCTTGCCAATCTTAGGTAGGTAGGTAGGTAGGTAGACTGGGCTTGGGCATATAAAGAGCGCCAAGTCTTCTCCTGGATCAAATTTACTTTCCTCATCACACATCCTTATCACTCAATGGACTACCCCGCCCCCAGAACTCACCCGCACATGGTGATGGACACTGAACAGCCTGTTATTTGCATCAGATATCGCGCCGCCTGGCCTTCTCTTCCCCGACTGCCCCTAGACAATTCACGAACGCAACTACCATCGAGCATTCAGGATCGACAAGGCCAAATCTTCGACCGAGTGGAGAGGATCCTCCAGAAAAACAACATCCTAGGGCCAGAGACTGAAATCGAACTGGTTGTACGCCAAATGAACCCAACTGTGTTGATCAAATCACCATGGAAGCAAGACAGCAAGACAAAGTGGGCGCAAGCAGTCGAACAAATCGTGGATACCATGAAGAAACACTTCCAAGGCGCAATCGACAGAGGCCTTCACGTCGAGATGATAGCACCGCAAAAGTATGAGACGGTGCATATCGGCGAGGTGGAGGAAGATGTACCGTGGGATGACATTCGAGCTGTTGCGAAGCGTCATCTCGACTCCTCCTCCGCCACACGCAACTTTCTAAGCACTCTCGCCCTCACCAGAAGAGGCTTCTCCAAGCCTGAAGAGAACCCGATCACCGTGTACATTGGGTGCCTTGAAGACTCCGACGAGACCAAGTGGGATGGTATCATTGATGGAATCGAATCTGAGTTTCGTGAGAGGGGATGGATGGATATTGTTGTTCATATTGAGCACAATTGGTCATTCACCAGGATGACTGTTGACTAAAATATATGACTTTTTGGATCATGGACACACAGCACATCAAATAAGGAGACAATACTGGAGGTTGCGCCGTCAGCGGGCTTTGGATGGTGGCATGCCACTTGAGTTTCAGCGTCGAGAGAAGGCGCTGGGATAGTACAGCACTGGGTCTAATCTAGCGTTTATTTGATTACTCGAAGACCACAGAATTGGGGTGGAAATGAAGTATGATAAGATTCATTGCTGCCAAGAACAAAGTATAGCACTGTTCTATCCCAAGACCCCAGACTCATTCGTCTTGTTGCTCTCCTTTGGAGCCTCTTCTTCCTGACGTTGGCGAAAAGTCTTGCGAGGCCACACTGAAATATGATCATTGCTAAAGGTTGGATCTTCTTCTCTATTTCTAGAGCGTGCAAAGTCCAGGACAGCGCGGCGAAAGGTCATTATTTCGATCCTGTTGGGGATGCTGATGAAGATATCCTTCTTCCACTGGTAGACAAAGATAAGGTAACGGATTGGAAAGGGGGACTCTGCCTCGAGATCGGCTTGATATTGCTCGAATATGACGTCTCTCCAGGTTTTATTGAGATTTATGGTTGTCATCTTGGGAGGAAGTAATGAATACGAATGATGTTGTGTTGGAAACGGTGAAGTTGTTGCTTTAGTAGGTAGGTAGTTTGTTAGTCATGCGTCGTACGTCACTTGATCGGCAACATCAGCGATCAGTTACGAGGAGCCATAAAGCGAGACGTGGATAAGTATAGAATATAGAACAATGCGTGGGAGGAAAGTCTGTGAATGACTCAAGTCGTCTGACGCGTTGAATCATCTTTCTGATTGTTGTATGCAGCCTGCAGCCTTTGATGCCCAAATTACCCACCATAGATCCGTGTTCAATAGTGCTATAGGTATAGGGGCATCTCAGATCAAGCAGAGAAATTCGAATCAAGGTACTTTATTCAGTGCCCCAATTTCTATAGCCCCGCGTCTGGTACCTAGGTAGGTAGTGTTACTAGGGGGTAAGTGGAAGGCAGGCATAAATTCATCTGATCTTCAAAAAGGAAAGAGCACCATCCTCAACACTCTCACCTCGCGCAGACATGACTCTCTTTTAGCTGCAACAACAGCAGCACCCTTTTCTGAAAATATCCTCGTCGACACTGATTCTTACAGACATGGCTACACGCAAACGCCCTCGTGACGTGGAAGAATATGACAAGTACCAGGGCCTTGTCATCTATGTTGGGAACGTCCATTATGATGCCAGCCCAGCCGACTTTGAACAACTTCTTCACGACCATGGTATATCATGCACACTTTACTGGCCTGAAGCCGGAGAAAGGTCTCATGGCGGTTGGTGTTGGGCTCGCTTCCATCACCACGACCATGCTAGCTATGCTATCAATCATCTCAACGGCACCATTTTCTGCGGAAGGATGCTAAGAACAGGGCATGTAGCCACCAACTCTGTGAGTATCTCCTCAAAAGATTTATCCCTCAAAGTGTAGCGCGAGATTGATTAGAGTGGCTTAACTAACCTCATCTGAAGAAACGCGCTCGCTTTCAAGACGGGCCCTCATCATTTCAGGACCGCCCTGAAATTTATGATAACCCATTTCGACGAGAGAACCCATTTTCGTTCCCGAACAACTTCCAGGCCTTCAATCCTCACACGTCTTTTCAAGATTATAACCAGTTGAAATACCCAGGCCACTCTTCACACCACTACCACCACAGGCCTGCCGAGCATGTTGGGTTTTACCCCTCAGCAAAGAACACACGGCCAGCGGCCCCCTTTAGGCAGAGTGCTAACTATGGAGTTCAGTACCCGGACTGCTACCCGCCAAAGAAGACGGAGCATCTGGATCACCGTCACATCCCAAAATTGCAGGATGTCTGGAACGCAGACAAACCCTCCCTTAGCACTGCCAACATCTTCGCCAAAGGGATCAAGATATCGGGACTGGCAATCACGGTCATCCAAGGACAAACCCCTCCAGATGGGGCAATAGCTCTTTCCAGGCCTGAGAAATAGGAGTCACAGGATGGAAGTATGGACATAGAAATGACCGACTCACTCCCCCAGCCGTATTGGCAACCAGGCCGGGTCCTCGGACCAGACCCTCAAGAAAGAGCTACAATCTCTCATGCCGAAACCTTTATCAGACCGGCTGATATGGGTGACAATATACTTTCGGCAACGTGCCGAAGCCATATTGTTGCATACAAGCGCCCTCCAGGAGTTGGACTTGGTTGGGGTGACTTTGATCGCTTCTACGAGTGGCAGTTACTTGGCCGAAAGGTAAGGACAAGCAAATGATTCGAGGTTTTTAGAAGATCACCAGCTAATGTCTCATTTAGGTTCAAAAGTCGATGGTGCGAGCTCAAAGGTTTCAGCAATCGAATTCCCCTCACATGACCTTCATCTCCGAGTTGACCGGCTGCCTTCATATTGTACGAACAGATTCGACCAAGATTAAGTCTCGAAGGAATACCAAGAGACCCAACTTGTGGCAGAAGCTCAGAAATAGCAAAGGCTAAAGGAGAAAATGAGTCAGGTTGATGTTAGTAAAGGTTGAGCGAGGATATTTTGTCAGATGCTGAGACTTGTACATGAAACAATCTTGCCAACAAGATGGAGAGTTTATAATGGCACATAAAGGATGGCATAGCGATAGTTTAAGGCAAGAAGAGTATGAAGGAATAGGCAGCGGATCAGGAAAGGGTGTTAGGGTGAAAATAATCGATCATCTGGCTGTCTCATAGCTATTCATTCCTCGACATACATACATGTGAACAATATGACTAGCACAACAAAGCTGCTCAACCCGTAATTTAACACCAACCCGTCTGCCTGCTGGTACCTAGCCCGCAAGCCCCTTCAAACGATGCCTTCGCAAGCGGCATTTTATACGGGCCAGTCTTGCCCGCACGTTTCAACGCCCAGCTCTCTTCTCGAAAGTTCTCACATCCCCGGAGCCACTCGGGCTCGATGGCCGTGACTGTCTCCAGAAACTGACAGTTGGTCATGATGAAGGAGTCAAAAATGACCCATCTATGGTTGAGTCCCACAAGGTTGCTTTCAGGAGATACACCAGCGTGCCAGTTGTGATGAAGAACTCTGTAGAGGTCGTTCCCACTGCCAACGTCGCTGAAAGCCACGCGATGACTGAAGGCCCAAGCAAGCGCTTGGCGGAGATTGTCATCACATTCAGAGGTCTCGAGCGCGAGGCGCTTGGGCTTATCCTTGAATAAATCGGCAAATGACTTCCTCAGCTTCATGCGAATACGCTTGAATTCTTCGAGAGCACGCATACTGAGAGAATTGTCCGAGCACCACCCTGAAATGTCGATGTAAACCCCCTCATGTCTAAGATCCTCGGCATCATCTTCCTTCTTCATATATGCGTCCACTGCGTTGAGCTGCGTGATGTGATCAGAATTGAAACAAGCAAATCGCTGTGCCTGACCTGCAGTGGAATAAGGGCCCTGACCACGGACAAAGATCGGATGTCGTGTGCTTCGAATGGCGGCGATAGTTATCATGTCACTACTACAGCCCAGTTCATGAGCCTTTTCAAGAGCGTTGAACCATACCGGGTGGACTGGAAGTTTTGAAGCCATCTGGCCCTTCGGAGTGATAGTCCCAGTATCGTCAAGATATCCCCTATTCATAGTTAGTGCCAAAACGAACGAGATAGTGAGACCGGAAGACAGTACATAGCAAGCAGATCTTCGAGAGCGCGAAAGAAAACCTCAGGATCAGGCTTGTCGATAAAATCGAAATTGGCTACATCATCGAATCCCATAGCCTTGATCTGTAGAACCAAGCGAGAAAGGTCGCTTGTGTGAATGGAAGCGGGCGTTGTCGGAAGAAGAATCTCATCGTAGTCCTCCTTCGTGTAAATGCGATAGCATACACCTGGCTGATTTCGACCAGCGCGACTGGCTCGCTGATCTGCTGCTGTCCTAGAGACAGGTCCGGTAAAAATTGTCTTGAGGCTAATGCGGGGGTTGAAACGCGACTCAATTGCAAGCCCAGTGTCTGGATATCATGGTAAGTTACACCAGTCGGAATTGAACGATAACTTTGCAATGGCCAACATACCAACGACGTAGACAACACCATCAACCGTAAGATTGGCCTCCGCAATATTGGTCGAGATGATACACCGACGACGGGGGGACGATCGTATGAGGACTCTTTCCTGCTCTGCTGTGGATAGCTGAGAATAAAGGGGCAACACTTCAAGACCCCAGGTTGCTGATCGCAACTGTCCACAAGCATCGTCGATCTCGGCAGTAGATGGCATAAAGACAAGAATATCACCATCCCCAGTAGTCTGATGGATGTGTTGAGCAGTATGAAGAGCAAGACTAGCGTAATCAGAGGTTGCTTCTTGGAGATAACGAATCTCAACAGGATGTTCTCGGCCGGACAGAGGGAGATGACCGCCTTGACCGAAGTAGTCCAGGAAAATATCCACATTAGGTGTGGCGGACATGATGACTATCTTGAGGTCAGGTAAGAGTGGCAAGGCACGCTTTAATAGAGCTAGAAGTAGATCGGTTGGGATGGTGCGCTCGTGGGCCTCATCAATGATGATACAACTCTTCAGAGGGGTGTTAGAAAGTGGCGAAAGGCATTGGACACAACACTTACGTATTTGCCGAAAGAACCACTGCCTTGAACCAACTGCACAAACATTCCGTCGGTCATATAGTTTAAGCGTGTTTTGACTCGGGAAATACGTTTTTCGAAGCGAACCTGATATCCCACTTCTTCACCCACTCTGACATCTAGCTCAGAGGCGACCTTCTCTGCACCCGAAATAGCAGATGGCCGATGGGGCTGTGTACAAGCAATAGGTTTTGAGGAACCCAGTTCATCGAAAAGAACGAACTGAGGTATCTGAGTGGTTTTGCCCGAGCCCGTTTCACCAGACACGACAATCACCTTTGGAAATCAGTGCCATGCTCCATGATTGTGAAGAATGTAGCTACCTGGTGTTGATGATAAAGATCTAGGAACTCTTGTCGCTTTTCCGAGGCTGGAAGTCTCCGACGAATATTGAGTAGCTGGAAGTATCTTCTGGTATGAAGATCATTTGCGCGCAGTGGATGAGCCTCGCCGTCTTCAAGACGGATCGCATCCTCTGCAGTCGAATCCCGAAAGGATCTGCGGCCCATAGTGACAGATAACGTAGGCACCTACCTAAGAAGACTGTTTGAGAATGATGAAAGAAGAGGGAAGCTGCAATGAAGCTGTGCAGCTTTGAGAGGGTACGTGGGTTGAGTGCTCAGATCTGAGGCACCCGCACTTTCTCATGTCGTCTACGAGCCCCACGTGATGCCGCTTCAATTACAAGAGGAAGGAGCTTCCTTAACCTGCAACACCGGCTTAAAATAAAAGGGGCAAGGTATCTTCAGGCAGTGCTTGCATCTGTTGGCAGTGTCAAGAATAATAACTGCCAGCTGTCAGAGGATCTCGTGCACTTCAAGGTGCAGCCCCCCTTTTCCAGGGGCAATAGGGGCCACGAGCATGATTGTAAGAGATGCCAATGGATGAAAGGAGAAGCTCTTGATTATGTTACAGAGAGATGCATTATTTATTCCAGTAAGTAGTGTGCTTTGCTGTGCCACCGCTCGTGATTCACTGCCATTGTCACATGGTTCTTGAGACAACAAGTCGAGTTTCCAAATTTGGCAAATTAAAGCTCCTTGACTAAGTCTACGATATATTCTCCAAGAACTGAGAGGGAACTACTAAGCCTATGAGAAGTTGAATGCCGACTTTGGAAAAGAATATTGGATATGAATTGTAGTTGGTCTTCGTTCAGATTCGTAGAGACGAAGTCATGTTAATGGAACTCACGTTTCAGTTTTTGAAGTAGTTGACTGCCAATTTCCTTGTTTGAAGAGACACATTAAGGTAATTAAAATGAGAGAAAATAAGATTGTTAAGAAAGCTTCGCTGAAGATTAGGAGAAAGTACCTCTAGGTAGTTAGTTTGTAGAGAGTCACTGGCCTAGGGAGCTCCATCTGACTCTCACTCAGCCTTGCTACTTTAACGGTAATAATTGACTTGGAGACCTCAAGAAACCATGACATAAGCTTATTGATTGAGTGAAGTATCATCGGGGAATCATGTTTCCAATATGCAGTTGCCGCAAATCTCATTCTGCTACCTCCATCTGTTCCAATACAGATTTATGCTTGCTATTTCCCGGCTCCTATCAAAGAGAGACGGAGAGCTAATACTTTCCATACTTTTTGTTCAGAGAAACAGAACTTGTAGTGAATTCTTCTAGAAGCTTGTGTCTGCAATTGTTATGCATGTTCCCTCCCCTCTGACACAGAGACCTGCATTGGAATAGCATTGGTATGCGTCGTTCTCTTTGAAGGTTCCTCATTCAATAAAACTGCTACAATCTAGTACTATGCAAAGTCTGATAGAATCTGCACCTATCGGCGACTTGCAGGTCCCTTTATTTGGCCGGTGGCTGTTGGAACAAAACGCCATTCAACTTATCCACCCTTTGCCAAGGCCAACTGCAAACTCTCCAAGGCAAACATTCGTTCAGGGTCTGTGCTGGTCAATGTGACTAGAGTCCATCCGTGTTCGAGCTAAAGATGTTGAACAAAGAAAGTGTTCAAAATATCACATGTGTCGACCAATGAACAGTTGTTGTTTGTTTGTTCCAGGTCAGCACATGGTGTGAAGAGATTCAATGGCCTCTGATCTATAAATACCCAACTCCACGGCCCAAGATCCAAGACTCAATACCAACAACAACCAGCTTCAACTCAACGGGCTCTAGTGATCCAACACTTACATTGTCAATCAACAATACTGCAAATCTCAATCCCCCACCTTCGCCATTATGTCGACCGCACAGGATTACTACTCGGATGAGTGGACAGACACTGATTCAGAAATCAACTCAGACGACCTCATGGAAATCGAGTCAGATGCAGGTTCAGATGAAGACTCTGACGACGACTCGAATGATAGCTCGGATGATGGCTCGGACGACGACTCTGACGACGACTCTGACGACGGCTCAGAGCTTGATCGTAGTGTTTTTGGCCCTCTCGTCGACATTAGCGAGGAGTCCATCATCGCTCTGGCCACTAGAGTCGCCAAAGATGTGCTTCATGTTTTCCCAGACAAGGCAGAGCTTCTTAACACGGTTTCTGGGTCTTACAACATCGTCCACATTGTGCAGCTGGAAACCGTCAAGCTGGTCATTCGAATCCCCGCTACAGGCTGGGGTGATGGGATGACAAAGGCAGCAGAAGATGCCCTTTCTTCGCAAGTCGCATCAATGCGTTTCATCAAAGAACAGACCGGAGCGCCTGTGCCCGAAGTGTACAGCTGGGACCCAACCAACAACAACGAGATTAATGCACCTTTCATCTGCATGAGCTTTGTTACGGGGGAGACCGTGTCTAGTGTCTGGTTCAAAGACTCAATGGATGCTGAGGCGCGAGAGCAGCTTCGTCTCAATATTCTGACCAGCATCGCAGCCATCATGGCCAAATTCTCTTCCATGACTTTCGACAAAATGGGCTCCCTAATGCAGGCAGAAGACGGCTCTTTTTTTCTCGGCCCAATGTTTGAGTGGATCGAGAATGAAGATGACAGTGTACATGCTAAAGCTACGCGCACCTATTTCTCAATGGATGAGCTTTTCGCGTGCAGCATAGATTCCGGATCTACTGGCAATGTGTGGGATCGCGCAGAAGACAAGTTGCTTAAAGTCTTCTTGGAGAACTTGCCACTTCTTCACTATAATTCTCGATTTGTTCTCTGCCCGCCTGACTTTGACTCTCAGAATGTTCTTGTGGACGAGAAAGGGAACGTGACAGGGCTAATTGATTGGGACCATTGCCAGACAATGCCGCCTCACCTCGGGTACGCCGCTTATCCAGGATGGCTCACCAGGGATTGGGATCCTTTGATGTATGGCTGGCCCCATTACCAAAAGACTGAGGATTCGCCAGAAACCCTTCAACGATATCGGAAACATTACAACAAGGAGATGTGTAAAGCTTTGTCGGGGCAAGAAGACTGTGGCGTGACAGAAGACAGCCATATTGCTGAAGCCATTGCCACTGCAGCGTTCAACTCTATGAACAGACTAGAAATCTGTTGCAAGTTTGTCCAAGTCGCTCTAGATCTGAACAAAGACGACTCTATCAGGGTTGTTTTGGACATTGGGGAGGGTGATTATGACAAAGGAAAGTGGAATGAGTTGGAAGACAAGCTGAAAGCTATGGTCTGTCCGTCAACCACACCCCCACGACAAGTTGAGTGAAGCTCATATAGGAAACAAAGAGGCCTAGAGAATTGATTTATGTTTGTTTCTGTATAAGTATGTCTTGAGAAGGCTCGAATAGATAGTTCTAATCACAAATCATATCACAAACATTTGAATCATCATTTCCACGAACACAACTACTCAAACACAATCATATAACAGATCATTAAACTTTCATCATGGGATGCAAGAAGAGAGAAGGAAAGCATCATTGGTAGGTAAAGTCTCGAATAAATGACTGCAGAAGTTAACAAGACAGCCCCGTGTGCAATGAAAGTGCCAAAACACGATGTGTGAAGAAACAACATCTCGCCATCTGTGGTGGCTGTAAGAAGCCTTTTTCATTGAAGCACAATCGTCGGTGCCCCTTTTGTCTGGGTAAGGATATCAAAGAGGAAAAGAGACACGCGAGGGAGGATGTTATTCAGGAGGAGGAGGAGGAGGAGGAAGAGTGATGCACAGCGTTCTGTATATGAGAGAAGAAGAGGAAGAGAAGGGAAATTGAAGATATTGATCAGGGAACGATATGCAGTCTAGGATATCTGGGTACAGAGTGGCTCAGTGTGTACTACTGGTACTCTACACGGAGCAGGGTTACCAGAGCGAGTATGTTTCTTGCCATTTGCTTTGATATTGGAATTGTCCTTTTATGGTTTTTAGGCCTGTCATTGTTGTGACATAGCATAGTTTGATGTTAAGGAGTTACAGTAGATAGCTGGAATTCATCGAGGCTTTGCAGCGTCTTGGATCAAAGTTCCATTATTGTCAACGAGCTCAGCTAGCTACGCCCAGTAACAGGTCAATTAAGATCAAAGAACCAAATAAAAGTACCTGAATGCATAACCGATGCTAATGAGCTGGATATTGGATTATTGGTTCACTGTCTGGCTTAACCCCCCCTCAGGGACAGTGGCTGCTCCATGACGCTTTTGGACTCAACTGTCGCTCTAGTTCAAGGCCCGCGTAGTATTTCTGACATATAACTTTTAAATAGCAAATCTGAGTCTTTGAGAATTAACCAAGAAGGGTTCAGGACAGAAAAGTGGTAAAAGAACAGAAAGCAACTGGAGACACGCGTTGATCGGGCAGTCACTAAAGGTTATTTCGGTTCACAGGAGCTCCCTTTTCAGATATGAAAGTGAGAGTTGAGCGATCAGCAACTGAAGAGAATATCTTTGAGGGTTAGTACTTTGCGAGGATGGATGAGGCCAGATGCTTAAATGTTGTCTCTACCGTTTGGGGGGTAAGCATTGTTCCCCGCAAGGCAAAGCAAGTTGTCAACAGTGGTACTCTTTCTTAGGGGCACCGCTTGCTTTGGCGCTGGGGGAACACAGATATAGGCGGGAAGCCATGAAAAATATACAATCTACGCAGTGTCACAAGTTGATAGCTGTAGCATGCACCTTAGCGTGAGAGAGGTTATGAGCAGGCTCCCTGAAAAGCTGCACGACATGCTTTGGTCCCTTGGAGGAAAAGCTCGGGGGATTTTCAGAGGAACTCTCATTAATTAACAGATGATAAATAAACAGACCAACTGGGGAAGAAACACCGTTATTGGTTGATACACGCTAGTCTGATATTAAAACTGGTTTGTTGCGTCTTACTGTCCCTGATCTTAGCCTTGCACTCCCGAGATACGATCTTAGTACACGTGGGAATAATCCCGGAGCTCTTCGCAGCGAGAGTCGATTGGGTCAGAATTTGTACAACGTTTTGTGTTTAACCGGTGTAGAGAGATCTTGACTTCGTAGCCTGAGCGTTGCTATCTAGAAGACCCCACTGACTTGGCCTCATGCTGCGGAGGTATTATAGTGATGTTCTTTGACTGCGTGCAAGACAATAGATTAAACTCGCGAGTAGCAATGAACTAGATATACTTTCTAGTGCCTTCCTATGGGAGATAGATGTCTCCGGCTCTACCGTGCTCCACAGAATAAGCGCTCATTCGTATGAGACCCAGTAGCAAAATGAAGTTAGAACACGATTAGGTTAATTAGCTCACGATAAGCGAAAAGTATTTTTAATGAATAGCCAAGCTTGAATGGCTTAGATACCTAACGTTAGTATTTAGTATTCCATGCACTTGGACAGTGTGTTTGCGTGCCGCTAAACGGTAACAGGTGCGCTTGAAAGAGCGTCAGCCATATCTACTACCTCATACTGACATGGGGTGAGTGAGACCTTATTAGCTAATGTACTGGTTGTCTCCCAGCCATTTGTGACTTGTCTCGAACATGAATGTCCTTACCAAAGTTTGACTTCACAATACCTAGCCACCTAGCTGCACTTGCGACACAGCATAGGACATCATTTACCGTGGCTAAATAAGCTCTTGATTCTTAGCTCTTGACCCATCGCTTGCGCATCTAACTTTCGAACCATGTTTCAGGTAATCGCCAAGAGGTATGAAGCTCACAGAAGCCTCTTTCTCAGCCGCTTTAAGAGGCTTTTGGCAGCTGCCATTCTCGTTGTTGTTAATTCTGCTCCCTCCATCTTCGACGACTCGAACCCCCGCCGCGATAAAACCACTCATCACATGTAAGTCTCGCTTAGGAAGTGGAAGAGAAGGGAAGCGAGAATACCCAAGACTAATACAACCTATAGTACAAACATGCCTCCATTTTTGTGTAATGAGATCTGGGACCTTGTCTTCTCCAACTTTGAGGATAACATAGACGTCGAGGATGGATCAGATCATGGCCTTTATCCATCCCCCAAAGACACTGATATTCCAACTCTTAAATCACTGTGTCTTGTCAACCATCACTTCTACACATTGGCCAGGCGAAATCTCTATCGTACCATATCGAGCGGAAAGCTATACGGCCAGAATAATAACACAAAGATGTGTTTACTCGCCCGTACGCTCCTCTTAAATCCGGAGCTCAGGTCGGAAATCCGTGCAATCGATCTGAGTAACCCAGGAAATTGGCAAACTGCCTGGGGCAACAATAACTTTTGGCCACTAATCATCGAAGGAGTCGAACCTACTCAACTCCGAGAGCTACTGAGGGAAGACATAGCAAGATACTCTGCCACTGGAGCTGGGGCATGTTTTCTTCTGGCCCTCATGCCAAAGCTTCGGATGGTCATGTTGACAGAGCCCCAGACACATTCCAAGGCACTGACCTGGATCCTGGGGGGAAAGATAAGACCTCCCCAGCCTGGCACATCAGATCGACCGGAGCCAGTTGCGAACTACCTCGGTCAGCTAGAAGAAGTACACTGGTCGCCGTTACGGACCAAACGAGCAGACTCTGGCACTTGTATCACGGAATTTTTACTACTCCTTCCCAACATCAAGCGACTCTTCCTATCACCTTTTGCACCAAACTTCACTATCAGTCCTCGCGTGGTTCCAGACTTTCAGAGCGGGCTGCAGAGTTTGACACTCGATGCTGGCATAATCAGGCCCGCCTTCCTACACTACAGTCTTTCTCGATGCAAGGCCTTACAGCACTTGGACCTAGATCTGACAGATTGCTATGACGTAAATGAAGAGAATTTGACTGTGAATCTGTACGAGTTTGGAAGCATCCTCAGAGAGTTTGGACAGGCTCTTGTCCGCCTGAGGCTGAGATTTTACGATTGCGAAGAGTACGCACAAGGCGGGATTGGCTCTCTACAAGGGCTTAAGAGCCTCCGACACCTTTCAGCTCCAATATTTGTACTTGAAGGTACATTTCAGGACGCAGTCCCGCTACAGGAAGTCTTGCCTGAATCAGTCGAGACGCTCGAAATGGATTTCGTTGATGTGTGCAGGGTGGCAAATTGTTACACTCTGGTAACAAAGTCTGCTGCGAACGACGACCGAGTGATTCGCTTCCTTTACAACAATAAATCACCCAAACTACAGGAAATTGTATACGGTTGTTACATGGACGGCGAGACTGACAGGATCACTAACTTCACTAAAGTTGAGGGCTGGAGTGTCAGGAACGAGGCACAACTACACCGCTCGTTTGCCAGAGAGCCTTGTTCTCGGAGGCTTGAGTTAGTACGCGGAGAATAGGATGGCAAGATAGATATGTATTGGTTCACCTTCCCCCCCTCCCTCCCTACCTAATGAGACAATGAAACGATGGCTTGGAAAGAGATGATCAATTTGAGCAAAAGCAAACAGAGTGCTGTATGACAGATATATTACATCACCTACATACGAGTACCCGGTGTGAATATAGGGAGTTTCTTCAGCTGAGAGAAGAGATAACTTGAGATGCAGCAGAAATGGTTTTCATTGGCAAACTGCAAGGTATCATTCCAGACTCTGACAATGGTCTTGATTCAAGCCACAGTCTTGCTCGTGCATATCATGCTACTCCTGGTAATACCCTACCTATCGTGGGTTACACAACATAAGTACCTCACAAAAGTACCTTTTGTACTTAAGCAAAAGCTGCCAGCCTGATCACCCCCGATCCCATCAGCATCCATCAGCATCCATCTCATCTTCTCTGCCCTCATTCTACTCTAACCCCAATTACCACCTCAATCACTATCATATCATCATGCTTCTGCACGTGCCCAACGAGATTTTGCTTCACATTTGTTCCATCATTGAGTGCAAAGATTGGGAGGGCGGATGGGATACTAAATCCTCCTACGAGACACTCTTGTCTCTGAGCCGCGTTTGCAAACGATTGCGTGTGATTGCAGAGCCCCATCTTTTGCGAAGCATTTTTGTTCTCGAAGAGGACCCTGATGAGAAATGGATGCAACTTGCAAGACGCCTGCAACAGGATCCTGAGCGAGGTCTCACCACGAGGACGTTCTGCTCCCAGAGATACGATCCCATGGTGCATCCATACTTCCTCGACTTCATGGCCAGGTATTTCCAAAGGCTGTCCTCATCACCTGACCGTGATAGAATCCCCTCAGGCCTCAGGACTGTCATACTGCGGGAGTTGGAATCCAGAATATTCCATCGGCCATACAAAAGTTTGAAAGTGCTTCTCATGCTTCTCATGCCAGAATTGAGACACCTCGAGCTATGGATTACGGACCTCGATTCTACACCGTTCCTTTTGACTGGCACATTCGAAAGTGGCCAAGACCACGGTTATGATGGGTTTGAGCTTAACAAAGACGGTAAGGGTTTTAAAAATCAAGGCTTTAAAAGTATTCCTAATATCCTCTTTTTTCGCCATCTCGAGTCGGTAAACCTCGTATCATATGACTACAGACTGGGCTCCCCAATCAAGAATAAAACAGTCAGTGGTCTCTTCAATCACCCAAACATCAAGGCCCTGAGATTTGACGGTTTTGCATTGTGGCACTCTACTTGCAAGAACTTGGACTGGAGCAAGGCGCCCAGCAACCTGACAAGGCTCGACCTTAACAACTGCATCCTACAGCCCATGTCCCTACAATGCATCTTGGAGAAGTGTACAAGCCTCACTGAGCTCAATATGGCCCTCATAGGCCAAGGAAGCTTGAAAAATTCCACCCACAATCTTCAGGATTTTGGCGGTCTTCTCAGAGAGCATGGGCAAAATCTGGTCCGTCTTTCGATCAGTAAACCAATGTGGGATCCTCATATCGCTGATTCGTTCAACTATATCGGAAATCTCAGAAATCTGGAAGTTCTGAGACATCTCTCCATCGGTAGAATCACCTTTGTTGGGCCCATAGAAAATGAGAATAAGAGGTACATCACTATACACGACAAACTTCCTCCATCCTTGGAGACTCTCACTATTGAAGCAGAGGCGACGGGCTGCTCATGTGACTTGCATAGAGTCAGACAGACGGAAGAGCTGGTTTGCGACATGCTCGAGTATGAACCACTCCCGTCGAGCTTGAAACAAATCGACATGAAATTGCTACCGGGGCCGGAGGCTCGAGGTTATGAAGTGAAAGAAGCTGTCAACCATCGGGGCTGGCAAGTCGGGAAAAAAGGTCTATGGGTGCGGAGAATCAAAAGGGAAAAGAAGGAGGAAGATGAAGATGAAGAGAACGACGAGGAGGAGGAGGAGGATGAAGAGATTGGGGAGCGCAGGGGGTGTAGGAAGTGTAGGAAGTGGGAGAAGGATAACGAGTTCCAGGAGTATGAGGAGTGGGAGGAGTGCGATATGGACGAGGACTATAAAGAGGGCAAGAAGTACAGGGTTATTCAATTCATGACCAGTGCCACTCGTGTGGGATAAGGTATTTCTAGTACGAAGACCCTAGTATATCTCATTCTAAGCACACGATCAATATGAAAATTTTATTGCTTCGATGATCTTGTCTCTTCTTTTACCTTTGCTGCAAGGGCTGTGATTGGGCCTGGTTACAATGCAGAGCCATGATATCACCCAACATCAGATATTGTAAGGCTGGGTCTATATTCATTATTTCCGTTGACTTGCCGTGATATTATAGGACTTATACAAACTTGATTATTTCCGTCGAACTAAATGAAATTGAATATAACGTTCCACTCAAGAAACTTCAGCGCTGATTCGTTCTGTTCTCTCGGTAATTCTTAAAGCTGAGTCATGGCCTAGCCCGTTAGACCATAGCCAGAGCTTAAACATCGAACCACTATCATCATCCTCAGATAACGAGCCCAAATGGAGAGCGCGCTGCCTAAACTAAGATCAATTGGATCTGCCCGGAATGCTAGCGCCTTGATACGGGCAACATCTTGTGCATACTGCTCTTCTTCGTCACCGAGGAGCTTCACAAGCTTGAGCCGCCCCCCACCAAACTACCCAGGCCATGTTCCTCTAACGAGAGTTGAGCGGGCTGGGCTGGCCATTGGGGCCAGCGTCATGTCTTTTTTCGATCCCTATCGCCATGGTATGCGAACATGTTTCCTGTAGGAACTCTCTGTTTCTCTAGCTGATCACCCTCAGACCTCATCGCTGCTACCGGCGAAGCCACTGCTACACCCTACTTTATCTACCGCCTGCGCGACGCCATGCTCGCCGATCCAACCGGACGCCGCATCCTCCGAGCTCGACCTCGAATTTCCTCCAAAACCCTCTCCCTAGAAGCTCTGCGCGCATTACCTGAAAACTCCGTCGGTCGCGCCTACGTAGGCTGGCTCGATCGTGAAGGCGTGTCCCCCGATACTCGAGCTACGGTGCGGTACATCGACGACGAAGAGTGCGCATATGTCATGCAGCGATACCGCGAGTGTCATGACTTCTACCACGCTCTGACTGGTCTGCCTATTGTGCGCGAGGGCGAGGTCGCTCTCAAGGCTTTTGAGTTTGCGAATACGTTACTTCCCATGACCGGGTTGAGTATCTTTGCGGCTGCTACCATGAAGAGGAGCGAGAGGCAGCGATTCGCCTCGATATACTTACCGTGGGCTTTAAAGAATGGAGCACGGGGCAAAGAAGTCATCAATGTATTCTGGGAAGAGAGACTTGAGGATGACGTTAGTGACTTGAGAAAAGAGTTGGGTATCGAGCAACCGCCCGATATGAGAGACATTCGAAAGAGGGAGAGGGAGGAGAAGAAGAGACTCAAAGAGCTGAGAGAACAGGGGCTATAATTGCATGCCTATTCTCTCCCATCTGACTTTTCTCTTGCAATACTTGTACTCTACTGTATTGAATGTCGAATTTAGAATGCCAATTAGCGTTGTTATTGAGGCCAAAATTACCGTTTCAAGATTCCTGATCGGCGAAGTCAATTGAATCATGCACATCATCAAATCATACGAGTAGAAAACCCAGATGTTATCCTTAACGTCTGAGGAAGAGTTCCCATATTGTGCGTCTC
This sequence comes from Fusarium sp. NRRL 52700, assembly GCA_013396095.1. NCBI lineage: Eukaryota > Fungi > Ascomycota > Sordariomycetes > Hypocreales > Nectriaceae > Fusarium > Fusarium sp. NRRL 52700. Next base: position 207,036 of record JAAQRM010000453.1, on the reverse strand, counting down.
GAGCCGTAACAGTCATTTTGTTTCCCTTCACTCAAGACAGAAAAGCAGGTCCCGCCCACGAATTTGCCTTATTTCCTCGCCCTGATCCTCAATTCAATGGTATCACACATCTTACAGGTCCAAATCATCGTCATCGTCCCACGCCTTGCGTCTGCTTACAACGATCTTCTCCTCCTCCTTACTCTCCGACATAGCGTTCAGAAGCTCCTTGAGTTGTGCTTCAGTGACCTTCTGTCGGAGCTGACCGGTTTGTGCAAGTGTGATAAGTCGGTTCTCGATGTCGGCGGCGCGCTCTTCCTTCACAAGTCGAATACGGCCTAGACGGTCAGCGGCTTCGGGGTGGAGGATCTGGTTCAGTATGTGTTGACGAGCGTCATTTTGCTGCTGTCTATTCAAGATCAATAAGGCACTATCGTACGAATTGCATCGAGACAACTGACTGGCGCTGCTGCTGTTGCTCCTGACCAGAAGAACCGCCTCCACTGCCACCGGCTTCAGCCTTGAGCTGCTCCAGGCGAGCTTTTCGTAACTGCGAAGAACATCAGCGATGATTTCCGATGAGACCACAAGAGTGTGCTACCTGTTCTAACTCTGCGTCATCCATGATTCTGATACTTGACGTTCTTCAACGTTTTTGGTGAATCGCGAGATCAGCCTGACGCCGCGGGGCTGCTTTGCACATCGTAGGAGGGGCAGAGTGTTACGTAAGCAAAACCAAGCAGCACATTAAGCATCTTGATACTACTGATGGTGTCAAATATTCTTCTGTTGAGAGAAAGAGTTGTTGTATATCTTTAGTATGAGCATTTCAAGTGCTATTGTGAAATCTACAACCATATATAGAATGCCTCAAGTGCCAAATATGCAATCCGTTAACACCCTATTCTACAAAGAGCTATCCAGTACGCGCTGCTGAGTCCTCTTCCTAACATCGTCTGGTGATGCCTCCCGGACTGGTATATAAGACCGCAACTTTTCCAGTTCTTCAGTACGTCGGGCCTTAATCATCTGAATCATCAGTTCATTTGTTGGTGTGTCTATGCCGAGAATCCTAGCCCGCCTCAAGAAGTATCCATTCTGATAGTTAATGTCTGTTTGTAGACCCTTGTTGATGCGCCTCAGCAGATCACTGGGGGCTTCGCTCTTGCCAGTAATGCGACGGTAGCAGAACTTTTTGAGGCCTTCTCCGCGGAGGAACCTGATAAGGTCGGGCGAGTCTTGGACCTCAGGCATGTTCTCCGTCACTAGAGCCATCTCCGCTAAAAGCTGATTCATCATCCTCTGGGCGTTTCGATTTTTCAACAGACCTTGATATGAGATGTCAAGGAGCACACAGACGGGCTCAACAGCAGCCGTGAACATAACGGATGGTAGTTTGAACCTTAGCCAGTGCTCGTAAGTACTAAAGGTTGTGTTGAGCTCTTTGACCCTTCTCAAGGACCGCATCATACTAGGCTGCTGCTCAACGGCGACGTAGAGCCCCTTCTCCGCATTTAGTACCGGATCGGCCTTGGTGAAGACTGTTCGACCACTCTTTAACTGCTTGACAGAACCCCTGTTCCGGTTGAAAGCGAGCGCGTGGGACATATGGCCCAAGTAAAAGTTGGGCTCAGGCTGCGTTCCGTTAAAGAGTTGTTCGCGGACTTGCTCGAGCACTCCCATTCCCTCGTTAAGAAGACATATCGATGTTTTATCGTCAATCCGATCTTTGACTGAAGCGATCGCCTTAACAGCCTCAAAGCCACGGCCGGTAACTATCAACTCATCGATATGCGATCGGTCAGGTTGAGGTACAACATCGTTCTCGGATATGGCTGTATCGTTCTCGGGCATGGCAGCATTCTTCTCGACATATGCATTCTTCCTCGTTCGTTCAGGTTGAACCTTTTCGACATTTCGATATCTTGACTTGGGCATACCGCGAAATGGTACCGTCTCGACGGAATCATAAACGCTACATAGAGCGTGGGCGATAAATCTCGATCTGACATCTTCGCCAAGGATATGAATCTTATGTACTGGTCCAGATTTCGCTGCTTCGGCTGGAATGACAACTGAGGGGACGTAGAATTGCGACGAAGGGCTTGTTGATGTAGGAGTGATAGATCCGGCTTGGGTACCAGAGCTTTTCCATGGCCGTGATGGCACATTGCCGAGTTCTGGGGGTACAGCCTCTGGTTTCTCCTGTTCTGTCGGAGGCACTGCCGAAGCAAAGAGTCGTGTATAGCCGAAACTGGTGCTACTTCGGAGCCATCGGGTCGATTTTCTCGCTATTTGAGTGGTCGCCCGCGTCTTCATTATAATTTATAGCTTGAAGTGTGGTCGAGTGGTCGTGGAGGGAAAAGGTGGCTCAGAAGCCGAAAGATCGAGATTTAATATGTACACGCGCGCATCCAGACTTGAGTGAGAGGCGGCGGAGGCTGACCTTTGGGACACGGTTTCTAGTAAGTCTAATTGAAAATACGTCGATTTCTCGTCTCGTCAGTTCGTGAAGGCGTTGAGTTGCGTTAGAGCTGGTAATGTCGATACCGAAGAATGACAGAGGCCAGTCCGTTTTCCTCTTTGGTTCGACTTAGACCAGGGCCAATTAGCGTAACAAGAGCCTAAGTTTTGATGATCATTAGTGGGGTCTAAACGCATCAATAATTGGCCAATGAGTCCTCGGCTCCGATATCGTTTGGCCTGATATTGAAAATAGTGATGTTGAAGGCTACACAGCGTGAAAGGGAAATGTAAGTGACAGATTCGTGTACAGAGCTCACTGGAAGGAATCCACAATTCATGAAGAGCTTGCACTTTCAGCATTCTTTTGTTTTCAGCATGAGTATTTCTCGGCCTGCCGTACCCTTTAGTTGCATTACTTCGCTTCATGAATGCAAAAACCACTAAGCTTTATTGGGTCTCATGGTTGACAAGTTTCTGCGCCTGTGCGAAGTCTTTCATGCGACGGCGTGAACATCGCAACATTGCGCCTCTAAACATTCCTAATCACGGAACCCAACATGACAGACGTCAAGGACATCACACCGGATCTCGATCGGCTGGACAATCAGCTCGATGATCTCGAAGAAAAGCTACAGCCTTTGTTGGGCAACCTCGAAGGCATGGCCTCTCAGTTGCCCCTATTAGACAAGGCGAAACTGTTCTCACTTACAGCTTACGCGATCGAATCCCTAATGTTTTGTGAGCTCTCTTGCACCTGACACGACGCCACATGATCAACACTAACACTCGCGACAGCATCACTGAAGTTAAACGAGGGCAATGAAGCTCAAACACAAGCCGTTCTTACTGAACTCAAGCGAATTCAGCAATATTTTGGAAAGATCAAGAACATAGAGTCTCCCCCAGAACCTGAAACGCGTACCTTGACTATCAACCAAGAGGCCACCGCGCGTATCCTCAAGGCGGACCTGGTATGTAGCGGCGAAGCCATGACAGATCCAAGACTGACATGTTACAGGGCGACAACAAAACAATCAGCAGCAAGCTTGCCGAGAAGATTGCAGAGGAACGAGCCAAGGCATTGCTCAAATCTGTCGAGAACCGAAAGCGACCAGCAGAGGAGTCGCCTGTTCCATCTCAGCCAAGCTCTTCTGCTGAAGGAAAAGATAAGAACAAGAAGAAGCAGAAGAAGAGCAAAAAGAACAAGTCGAAGAACTGAGTTGCAAAGCAACATTATTATGCTGGCGGGCCAGGCGGTTGGAAAAACGCACAGAAGTCTGGCGCCAGCTGTTGAGGGTCGAATTCAGAGCATGCAGCTTCGGGAGGAGGCTTACGATGATACCCAGATTGTGTCAGGCAAATAGGTGGCTGGGGACCTATACGGCCCCCTTAAAAAGTTGAATTCACTGGGCATGGCGTTTGGGCATTTGGGTTTGACTTTTTGGTTTGGGGAAGAGAGTGATGAGACAACTACACTTAGACACTGGACTCTTCTGAAACGCAGCTTGCTTCCGAAATTTGCTTTCTTATGGTTCACTATGAACTTTGCATTCAGAGGGGATGCGAACTCGTGTTTCAATTGGCATATGCTTGTAAAGCTAAGATAAGGCATCAAATTACAAAGAGCTCCCTACTGGACAATATCTCCCTTGTCATCCGGCATCGCATTAGATTTATGGGAAAGTTGAGCTCTTATCGCTTTAATACGTGGAAAGATAAGGCAGAGAGGTGACTAACAATTTTTCACCCCACCATTATCGGACGTGAGTCAAGGGGAGCAATCGCGGGGCACCACAACCCCTCCAAGTTCCTACCTAAGACCGCGATTTCTGTTCCGCATCAATTGAAGCAGAAAGCAAAGCACACCACAAAATGGCGGTCATCTACGTCGACGAAGAAGCCGGAAGCGATCTCCCCGAGATTCAGGGCACTGAGGCCGCCCCCTTCAAGACTCTCCTTGAAGCCTACTACCGCCACGGAGCCGAGTCCGAGTACCAGGTTAAGAAGAAGGACGATGAGGAGGGCTACAAGCCTGCTGCCAAGTCAGCCTTGAAGAAGGCTGTCGCCTACGCTGCCCAGCAGAAGAAGAAGGCCGAGGCTGCTGCTAAGCGAGCTGAGAAGGATGCTCAAGACGAGGCCGCTCGTTTGGCTGTTCTCGAGGAGGCCAAGAAGCTGAAGATCACTAACGACCCTTCACTTCCTGAGCCTGTTACGATCAACCTCCAAGAGACCGACCCCTCAAAGATTGGTACGCTCCGAAAGAGCAAGGATGAGCCTACTGAGGGAGTCAAGCGCGTCTCCGTTCAGGGCCGTGTCAACCGTGTTGCTAAGCAGGGTGGTCTTATCTTTGTGACTCTGCGCCGCGGTCTCAACTACATGCAATGTCTCCTTTCCGGAGATCTCTCCAAAACCTACGATGCCCTCACTCTTTCACGAGAGACCTCTCTCGAGATCATTGGTGAGCTTTGGGAGGTCCCCGCCGGTGCTCACGCCCCTCTCGACAGAGAACTTCGCGCCGACTACTTCAGGGTCATCGCCAAGGCCCCTGGTGGTGATGAGGCCTTCACTAACTTGGTCCCTGTTGACGGTGATACCAACACACTCATGAACCTCCGCCACCTTACCCTCCGCCACGAGAAGCCCGCCGCCGTCATGTTCGTTCGCGACATTGTGGAGGATGCTTTCCACACCGTTTACAAGGAGTTGGATGTTAAGAAGGTCAGCCCTCCTGCCCTTGTGCAGACCCAGGTCGAGGGTGGTTCTACTCTTTTCAAGTTCGACTATTATGGCGAGACTTCATACTTGACTCAGTCCAGTCAGCTTTACCTCGAGACTGTCCTGCCTGTCCTCGGTGACTGCTACTGTATTGAGAAGTCTTTCCGTGCTGAGAAGTCCCTTACCCGTCGCCATGTAAGTGCCCCCATATGGCAACAAGCCAGATATTGTATCCGAGCGACCGCGTCTAACTTCAATGCAGCTTTCTGAGTACTCCCATGTCGAGGCTGAACTGGATTTCATCACCTTCGACAACCTCCTGGACCATCTTGAGCACGTGATCTGCCGTGTTATCGACCTGACCCTCGAGAACCCTGTTGCCGCTGAGGCCATCAAGAAGTACAACCCTGACTTCGAGAAGCCTTCTCGACCTTTCTTGCGCATGCGATATTCTGACGCCATCGATTGGCTGCGAGAGCGTGGTATCAAGAACGAGGATGGCAACGACCACACCTTTGGCGATGACATGTAAGTGCTTCGCAAATTTTGAATGTACAAAGACTGACTGGAGACCAGTGCCGAGGCTGCTGAGCGCAAGATGACCGACGAGATCAACCGCCCCATCTTCCTCACTCACTTCCCCGTCGAGATCAAGTCCTTCTACATGTCAAGGGCCAAGGACGACCCCCGCGTGACCGAGTCCGTCGATGTTCTGATGCCTGGAGTTGGCGAGATTGTTGGTGGTAGCATGAGAATTTGGGACTATGAGGAGCTCATGGCCGGTTACAAGCGAGAGGGCATTGATCCTACAGGATACTTCTGGTACACTGACCAGCGCAAGTACGGATCTACTCCTCACGGAGGGTACGGTTTGGGAGCTGAGCGGTACGTTACCTGGTACTTTTATGATTTGAAATGTTCTGACAACTGTTTAGATTCCTGGCGTGGCTTCTCAAGCTCTGGACTGTGCGAGAAGCTTGCTTGTATCCCCGCTACATGGGTAGATGCACACCGTAAACGATGCGCTTATGAGATGTATAATGAAAATGGAGTACGGGGCTTTGATATAACTAGTAGAACAGACCGCTCTAGAGTCATCGTCTAGAATAAATTTGCGAGACTGCTTTACTCACCGTTTGTTGCATTTACATTTACATTGGCACAAGACTTATATCCGATAGTGAAATGCCCGATATCTCCGTCGTTGCAAGCGGTCGTAATCAATCGTAGCCTTCAGTGTCCGCTAACCATGACTCAATTAATGGTGTCCACTAAAAAGTTGCTCAGCGGCTGTCAACGGAAGGTCCTGGAGTGCTCTCGGCCCCTGTCACTTGGGGGGAATGCCACTACCGAGGCCCTACTGGCCAATCTTCCCCATCCCTCGTTGAAATTTGCCCCTCATGATTGGCTGTTTTCATATGCGCCTCCGAAATCCGTGCCTCCGGTATTCTTTCTTTCCGATCTTTCTCCTCATAGTTAACTCAACATCTCGAACTTTGTTCTTCAACACTTGACATTGCATCACCAAATCTCTAACCAAAAACCTCACAACACAACAACCACGATGCCTCGTCAACGATCCGTCGGCCGCGCTCCTTCGCGCCCTACCGCTGCTGCTCCCAAGCCTGCTCCTCAGCAGACTCGCCCTGCCGCCACCCATGCTGCTCCTCCCTCCGCCGCTCACCCTCCCGCCCAGGCCATGCCTCCTCAGGCTGCCGGTTCTCAGGGCCCTGGATTGTTCGGCCAGATGGCCAGCACTGCTGCGTAAGCATTCCCTTGCGAGTCTACAACAATTGGTATCTTCGGAGTTCCAAGTTCCGGGTGGAGCAATGTACTCCGAGGGACCTGTAGAGTTCATACTTCGAACACGTATAGCTAACTTGTTCTCAGCGGTGTCGCTATCGGTTCCTCAGTAGGCCACGCCATCGGCGGTCTTTTCTCCGGCGGCTCCTCCGAGGCTGCTGCCCCCGTCCAGGCCCAGGCCGCTCCCCAAGAGCAGTCCTGGAACCAGAACAACTGCGCCGGTGTCGCCCAGAACTTTACAAAGTGCATGGATGAGAACAACGGAAACATGCAGATCTGCAACTGGTACCTTGAGCAACTCAAGGCTTGCCAGGCCGCCGCTGGCCAGTAAGCATGGGCGAATTAGAAGTTGAAAGAGAACAAAAGGGACTTGATATCACTATGGGAAAGGAAACAACACCGGGGATATATATCTCCTGACAGCGTGCATGCTTATAGGAATATGGCGGCGAAAAACTACTGTTACATCTCAGCACTGTCAATTGTATAATACAACAAAATAAGACATTACTCCCACTCCAAATTGGGAAACCCCTTCATTCGTCTTTCTCCTCCTCTTCTGGCCGTGGCTCAAAGTTCAGCTTTGTCGTGTTAGCAAGTTCATGATACAGAGTGGGATACAGCGTCTTACCGAATTTCCATTGTACAACTGTTGATCTCTGCGATTCTGGAATGACTGAACACGTTCTTGAGAACTGGCAGGCGTATCGCTCGTAGGCCCTCGGTGCACAGTGCGCTCATCACCGCCTCCAAAAAGACTGAATATCCATGTGAAAATGCTGAGAATAAATCCAATGACTCTGGAAATAATGCCCTGTGAATCATCGTAGGCGGTTGTAAACTTCCTGACGGGAATAAGCACCAAAGTCGAAGACGGGAAAAGGCCAAGGTCTCCCAACGGCTTGTCCTCCTCGGTCTCGTCAATATTCTTGTTCGGTAGAGGTGTGAGGACCTGCTTGAACGTATATGGTAGCGAACCATCGCCTCTGTTTTCGTCCACCCATTGTCGGACCTCTTTCAGGTGCGCAGTCGTATTGAAGCGATTCCTCAATGTTGATCCATCGAACAAGCGGACTTGAAGAGCCGTTATCGCGCCAGACTTGGAGGCGCTTGACAGCTTTGTCTCTGGTACGCTCACCAACGATGCTGCAACGTCGCCACCCTTGAGGTTATCAAGTTTCTGCTTCTCACGCTGCTCGGCACGCAGGCGTCGCTCTGCCTTGTCATCTTCGATGCGCTTGAGAATCCGCGCCTTTTCCTCTTGGTCTTTCTGTTTCTTCTTCCTTACTGCCTCGGCTTGCTTGTGAGCTCGGGCGTTGTCCGTGTCCATACCAGCTTCGGCCTCGGCCTTGGCTTTCTCTTTCGTCCTTGCGCGTTCCTCCTTCACCTTGCGGTCATTCTCCTCCTTTTGGGCTTGTAGCCTGGCAGCCCTCTCAGCTAGTATCCGACGAACATTCTCTGACGTTGAAGGGGCCGCTGTTGGTGGGGTGCTCTGTTGTTCTGAAGCTGCGGGTGTCTGTGTCTGGGGCTGTGGTGTGCTGGCCTGTTCTGGTGCTGAGGTTGGTTGGGTTGTAGCTGGAGCTGGGGCTGGAGGTGCAGGTGCAGCAGTGGAGTTGAAAGCAGTCTGAACTCTCCGCAAGAAATCCTCTTTGCTGGTCCCTGGTGTGATGTACTCCTTTAGTTCTCCATTCTTAATGATAACAACAGTAGGAGTCCGTGGAAGAGGGAAGATCTGAGCTAGATATCCGGCTTCCTCGGACCCAGCTTTGAGACGAAGCGCAATGGAATGCTCCTTGAGTAAGTCGCTCAACTACACCGTAATTAGCCCCATCACATATGATCTGCAGATTTCCGTAATGCCTACCGTATCATCGACCAGAAACTCGTTTTCCCATTGTGTGCTCTCGTCGCTTTCATCTAAAATGCAGGTGAGTTATTGCGTGGGCCAGGGTGATGACAAAACATACCTGTCACGAAACATAGGACGAGTTTCTGCTGACCAACGGCTGTCGAGATGCCTTCCTGAAGGGTTCCCTCATAAAACATGACGAACTGTGTTCAAGATGATAATCTCTTGGCCTAGGTTATGAAAAAGTTGAAAGTAGTGGGGGAGCAAGCGATTGTGAGCAAGATAAAGTTGCGACGTGTTGTCAAGGTTAGAGCTGTCTCGTCTTGATTTCTACTCCCTTAAGACTTTGGTGAATATTTGTCATGGAATAAAGAACAAAGACGTCTTAATTAGTCGTGTAGCAGTTTAATCGGACGGTTAATAAGTAAAGCAAAAAGTCACTGGCAAGAATCAACTCCGATCATGTTTGGTTAAACAAGGCTTGAATGGCTATGGATGTAAACCAAGCCATCATGAGTGAAGGCAGAGCAGAGCAGAGCAGCTATGAGAGCTGGCTATGACGCTTGTGGCATCACGTGGCCCTAGCTTCAGCGCTGACCTTTCGGTTTCGGGGGCTTACTCAGCGGTATTGAGCTCGCCATCCAGTAGAAACTTTGCAAAGGATCTAACATGGGAGAAGTGAATGAATGAGTCAAAGGGAACATGTAACACATATTTTTGCTGGTCTGACTTTTCTTTTCTTTTCCTTTCCTAGCTTCTCCTTGTGAGAGTGTATTGATCTCAAAATGATCATTGATCCTGCTTTTCTGCCATGGGCAGAAAGTAAAGGAGTCAAACTAAAAGGTGTTGAACCAAGAATTCTTCCAGGTCGTGGTATTGGTATTGTCGCAACTCGCGATGTCAAGGTGAGTTATGAATCTCCTTTCGAAAATGGGTCTAATAATTTCCAAGCCAAATGAAACTATTTTGAGTGTTCCAATGAAGGCAGTTCGCACTATTGATACAGTGCCAAAGAACATCACCGAAGCCCTTCAAGGAGTCTCAGTTCATGGCGTCTTGGCTGCTGAAATTGCTCTTGACGAAAGTGATGACTTTTCCGTATGGAAAACAGTACTACCAACCCGGGAAGACCTAGAGGCTGGTGTGCCCATGATGTGGCCGAGTGAACTCCAAGCCCTTCTGCCCAAGAGGGCCAAGGATATCCTGGATAATCAGAATACTACATTCAGACGCGAGTGCGAAATTGTTATAAAAGCGTTCCCGAAATTGACCAGGGATGAGTACCTATACTCTTGGGTGCTCATCAACACCAGAACCTTCTACAACAGCATGCCCAAGATGAAAAGCTACGCTCATGCTGACCGACTAGTCTGCATGCCAACAGCCGACTTGTTCAATCATGCTGATCAAGGATGCAGGCTCGTCTATTCGGCCCTGGGATACAGCGTTCAAGCGGATAGAGTCTATCGCCAAGGTGAGGAAGTCTACGTATCGTATGGGCCTCACTCAAATGACTTTCTTCTTTCCGAATACGGTTTCATTCTGGATACGAATCGTTGGGACGAGGTCTACCTAGATGAAGTGATTCTCCCGATGCTGAACAAGACACAGCGTGCCGACCTTGAAAGTATCAACTTTCTTGGAAGATACACTCTCGATGACCAGACATTAGGCTGCCACAGAACTCAGGTCGCTTTGCGAATGCTATGTTGCACACAAAGGCAATGGCAGCGGTTTTTTGATGCTCAAGACGAGGGGCGTTCGTCGCAGGCAGAGGTTGATGAATTATTGTTGACAGCACTGAAAGATTTCTTGAGCATCATTGGAAAGACTCTGGGTGATATAGATGAGGTAGAAGGTGGCTCGAGTAGCCAGCGGGAACTCTTGCGGCGCAGATGGCAGCAGATTGAAGCCATGGTGACCAAGACAATAGATACACTTTCATGAGTCTTTCTGTATCTATCCGAATACCAGTATGGGCTAATGCATGATCATGGTTCCATTGGGGAGCCCAAGTAGTGTGCACAGCGATAGCATTTCTGTGAATAGAAAGGAACAGTTGGGCTGGTTTTATACTGATTCATCTGAAAACCTTCGCCGGCAATCTTCCTCCCATGGGATCGGGACTCTGTCTTTTCTGGTATTTTTGGTACGTAGATATACACACATTGAATCAGCCTCGCGTTTGTCTGCCCGATTTGATCCACGAATTGAGACATACAGCTCGCCCCGTTGATGTTGAAGACGTTCTGTACGTAAGTAAGAGTCAGGACAGATTCATGGCGGATTTACCTGCATATTTGTAGTATAGCTGGTTCCATTGTTCAGCACCCTAGGTTCACAAGTTCATCCAGCACAATATAACTTCTGATGACTGTCTCCAACTGCCTGGCATGAGTGCTCGTATACTTCAAGTCGAGTCATGTGCATATTTTCTTTGCATTAGGTGCTTTGCTGGGTCCATTGGGTTCCCGCGTCGCAGTGGGTTCGGTATCGGCGATGAATTGTGTATTGCCTCGCAAGCTATATCGCCAAATAATATGATGTTGAATCTGAAAGCCAAGAGACATGCCGACGAGTTCATTTCATTCGCGAGTCATTGACATACAGGAAGATATCTTTATGACAGGGGATCAATTATCCCGTCGGAAATATGCCTAGACAGGTAGGTAAGTAACAAAGATAAGCCGGGATCAAACTACTGCCGGTTATGCAGTTTGCAGATCACGGATCGCAACCTAAGCTGTTCACGTTGACCAGCACTTATTATGCATACCCGCACTTGGTTCCTGGTGCGGTTATAACACCATCCGGCTCAAAAGATCCGGCCCCGTTTGCAAGGTTGTCGGCTGTCAGTACCGAGTTATACCACGAATGGCAATGTTTGGGGGTCGTTCTCACATGTCTCAACACACAACGTATTGGAAAATAAAGGCAATGGCCAAAGGAAGAAAAGGTTGTGCCGTAATAGATCCCTGTCCGGTACTTGCTAATATTGTCATTGGTCCACGACCGCGGTTACATTCTGGCTAAGTTGACTTAGTATAAGCGCTATATAATAAACCGATGTGAAGTCGTACGATAAATTCGGCCATCTCCTACCGACAACAAGCACATGTTGGTTGGGCTCCAAGGCCTTGGGAGGAAACTTTCTACGAGTTGGTTATTGGTTTGCTTTCTTTTACTTGATACCAACGCCAAGTTGATACAGACTTATCCATAGCTTTTCCTGGAGAGTAGAGACAATTGGCCAGATGCTAGCAAAGATCACAGGCTCACTCACTTAGACTAATGTTGTTGGGCACTTCAGACGCCGTGTAAATAGTCTCAATTAGTTAGATTCGTCTTGATTCGTGATATCATTCGCAAACCATCACGAGGTAATGCATGAAGCTGCAGCAAGTATCTGCTAAGAAGCCCAAGACCACACTCTTGTCTGGCTATAGATGCAAGCCATACGACAGCAAGTAACGTTACATGATAACGTACACTATATATATTGGCAGCTCTCCTTGTTCAACGTCAAGTCAGTCTCCATACCTTGCTCCGTACTCGATACTTACACTCAACGGGAGTCACTAACTTGTTTGAGCTTGACACCTTTCACACTGTGCCTTGGGCAGTTCTCAAAGAAGCCGCCTCTAGTGGGAGTCGAAACATCCATTGGCCACCGTTACGGGAATACCCAATAGTCTAGGCCGGAAAGAGCCTCAGTTGCAGAGTAATATCATATCATTATTGTCTGTCAAGTAGAACAAGAGTCGAGAATTGATGATAGTGACCAGGGTCATCCTGGCTGGTTCACATCCCCGCAAACCTCAAGCCACCGACATCACTCGATTCCATCTCCTCTCTTGATATCGTCTCAATTCTCCCAAGACTGAGACTGACCTCAACGACTCATCTCACTATGGCTTCCTGCAACACCTGCAACCAGGAAGAACCTGCAGTTCAGCTCAAGCGGTGTGCCAAGTGTTCCACTACGCAATATTGCTCTCGGGATTGTCAAAAGGCCGACTGGAAAGCCCACAAGAAGATCTGTGGCAAGCAGGCCGATTCAGTCGCTAATGCCAATGTCCATGATCCAGACGAGATGAGTCAGTCCCCAAAGAAGGGGCTGGAGACATCTGTTCCTAACCCCTTTACTCGTCTCGATAACGGCACTTACCTGCACAACCGTCCTGAGAAAGACGTCTATCGGCTTCTGATTGACACATATCGCCTCCGCATGGATGATATGTACAATCTTGAAGGTCAAGCAGATAGAGACAGTCTCTACGGCGGTGCTTCAGACGGGCTTCGAGGTTTTCAACGTTTCCTACGACAAGCATCAGTCCGAAGGGGGCTGCTTCCTTCTTGGTGGACACCAGAGAAGCAGCAGGAGTGTGAGCAGTTGGGAATGGATTCAAGTCAGTGGCAGAACTTGAAGAAGAAGACGAGTAAGCAAGAGATCATTGACTACTATGGAGATCCTCGTTTCCCTATGCAGTTGCGTATGGTTGGAGAGGCAATTTACCTGAGTGCCCCTGGAGGAGGCGATGGTTCACAGATGAGAAAGATGATGGCTGCCATGGAGGGAGGTGGAATGGAAGGGATGGGGATGAACATGATGGACGCTTCGTCGCTTCGTCGCTGAGTGTGTTAGAGCACATATGGATGGATCCAAGGTTCTGCAAAAGTTGTATATTGAAAACGTCTCATTGTAACACACAAAGTTCACCAATGTTTAGTTCCACGCCCATATTGACGAGTTGGTGCCCGGCACACAGCCTAAAACCCTTGTTGAGTCCAACAGTCAAACTCGAAAAACGTTCTCCATCCATACACCCGGGAACGACCCAGCTCAGTCCAGTCCGCTGCGAGTTCCAGCTCCGGGACACGATCGTACGGCGGTCCAAAGACGACGTTGTCCGACTCCATCACGACAGCTATCTTGTTTGGGTTTGCCTTTTTGTGGTTGGGGTTGTGGCAGTCATATGCGATGACGACTCTACGAATCTGGAGTCTCCCAAAGTAGGGGATAATTGCTTCATACGTACCACACCAGATATAATCCCCTTCGCTTGCGCAAAACAAAATCTTGAGAACGAGGCAAGCCTGTTTGGCAAATAGGTCGTCGTATGCCTTGGTCGTCTGCTGGAACCTGTCTCCCAGCTCATTTATCATCTTCCAGAGAGGCTTGCTCTCTTCCTTCGGCATGGGATTCGCCCTGTCTTTCATCACAGCTATCATCAGAAGCGCAGCCTTGAAAGCAAGGAAATCCACAAAGTCAGCCCTCATCACCGTTTCCTCCTCGACTTCCGGGGCTCTCATGGCTTCTTGCGCCTTGATGATCTCTTGGGCTGAGGCTAGTATCGCCTTCCTTGAAGGCTCAAAGTCATCAACATTCCCAGGATTCATGTTTGACAGTTGGCATTTGGGCCAATTCAGCATGAGCTCAAATGAGTGATAGAAGATAATGATTTTGGCGCGGGTGAAGGCCTGTGGGAGATAGGGGACATATCTAGGGTGTCCCTTCGTCCAATACTCCGGAATCATCGCTTTCAATACCCTCATCTCTTCGAGCGTGCGTAGGATCGTTGCTCTACTAGCATCTTCTTTCATCAGGGTTTGGCTTGTAAGAAGACCCGATAGCATGGCTATCTGGCGAATAGCTTCCTTCTCTGCGAGGGGGTACTCTTCCTCTGTTACCCTGGGCCCCAGCTGCGCGGGGACTGCATGGGGCATTCCGAGGAAGAGTGAAAGCTGCCGGTCTCGAATCCATAACTCTTCCCAAATACATCGGTCCAGGCTAGACCGGCCCTGGTGTACTCCCAGTAGCATGGCGTTCTCAATACCAGTCCTGATACACTTCCATGCCTTGGTCGGGCGACCGATGGAGAGGGACAGCTCGCCTTGGAGGAGTAGGGCCTGGACAAAGTCGATGTTGCAGACCGGCGTTGCGCTGGTTCGATACAGGGCTTCAACTTTGGAGATTAAATCCTTGATACGGCCTCTTGGATCGAAGGGTGGTGGTGCTCGATTGTCGGCATATTTGAACTTCAGTGGTAACTCCTGGATAGAGAGGCAGAGCCACATTATGCATTTTGCGACAGCGCCAGGGTCTGGTGGTTTTTGGCGGTTTGGGGACAATGACTTTTCAATGAACGTGAGAGCTGACTGGACGTCTGTTGGAAATCCGGCATCAAACAACGTGACTGTTCTGACAGGGGAGTCGTCGTCGTCTTGCTGTTGGTACCACACCGTTGCCAGAGGCCAGCTCGCCCAGTTCTGGGTGAACCTGCTGCTATGTTTGAGAACCCGGGACAGCCCGGGCTCGACGGGGACAAGCTCCTTGAGCGATGCCGTCAAACGCGTCTGTGCTGTCTGCGGTATCTGTGGTATAGAGATGGTTAGACTACTTAAGCCATCATGACCTTCGGAGCCTCCAAAGTGATACCAACCTCGTATAGCTCGCTCACAGCCCGGTAGCTTGGCTCACTTCTAGGCTCACTTCTAGGCTCAACTCGGTTGCTGTTATGCAAGTCAAGTCTGCGACCCAAGAAATCGATTGCAGTCTGCATAAGAATCATTTGAGACTCAACCTTTGTGGCAAACAGCGAGAACTCTTCGAGGATTTCATCTCTCTCTTCGGGAGATGAGTCTTCATCCTGCGGTTGGCAGACGAGAGAGAGTTTGATGCACTGCTGACACTCAGCCTGGTCGTTGTCGAAAACACACCTGACTCTTTGACGACGGCATCCGTCACAGCCCTTCGACCCGGGCCGCTCTCGGGTTGGTAGGCTCTCCATGATGATTGATCGTGTAAGTTTTGTTAAAGGAGAAGAATAGAGGTGAAAGAGAACAAGTGAAAGAGAGGCGGGCACTTCAGCCTACTTGTATGCAGGTGATTCGTGGCGTTTCTTGCTTATCTCAACAACATGTATGTCTCACTTTTATGACAAACCTGTTTGTAATGCAAGGCATCTGTTGAGTGAGAGAAGAGGAAATATTTGTGTTGGTTTATCGGAATCGGAACAAAAAGTCCTAAACATCACGGGTGGCCGCAGGTGGTTGCAGGTGAGTACGAGTATTGCTATGAACCCCTCTCCGACCGCCGAAAATGAATCCTTAGACAGAAATTGATTTTACCATGTTCTTACGCGAAGCTACGAGTAAGTTACTGCATCTGTTTGTTTTTTTTTTTTTTTTGCTTTTTTCGGAGTTCAAGGGGTAATCGATGCTTGAGGCAAGCTCACCGGTGCAGCCTTATTTCCTCCGATATTGAGGTTGATGATTCCAGAGACACTAGGTTACACAACACAGTACGATGTCACACATGATTCCCTTCTTGACTAGGTTGTGGTTACACTGTCTCAAACTGTATAGAACCGTCAGGTTCAACTCGTCATGTGCTCATGCAGTGTTACGCGACATCTGGCTGAAATACCAGCCATTTTGGGGTCCAGAGCGTGCCATGAAGCAATTCCAAAGACGCTGTGTTACACAACACAGTACAATGCCACACATGGTATCCTTCTTTTAAGCAGTGTCTGCACTGTATCGCTTAATGCTGAGGTCAACCAATTATACGCAGCAGCATCGGATGAGTATTATCCATGTCTTTGACCGAAAAAGCATCTCAACTTGGGGTCCAGGGTATGTCAAGTTCGATTCCAAAGACGCTAGGTTACACAATACAGTATAGAGATGCACATGGTAGCCCTCTTGACTAAGCGGTGTTTACACTGTACAAAGAGCCACTTATTCTTCTGCTCAACCAATCGTGTGTAAGACCTTTGACTGAAATACAATTCAACTCATCGTTAGAATATCACAAAGAGTGTGAAATTATGCCTGAAAATATGTCGTACAACCATCAACCATCAATCATTATAATAAACACCAAGATCAAGGCAAACAGGCCAGCTTGGCAAGAAAAGGCAGCAGGGTGGGTGTGTTCTTGTAATTAACATATTAAATCTGATTCGGGTTGCAAATAGCTACTTAGATTTATTAATATTTGTTCATACTTTCAACTTACCCTGCTGAACTATACATTTATTACGTTGTCTAGGCTGTTGACTGGCCCGCGCAAGCTCCAAGAAAGATTCGAAAGACGCTAGGTTACACAACACAGTATAATCTCACACATAGCCCCTTCTTGACTCAGCAGTATTACACTGTACAAATGGACTGTAACGACCAATGGTATTCGTGGATGCAAAAGCTGTCAGAATCGGTGTCGATTATCTGGTTATTCAAAGTCTGGCGTACGGTCGTAGATCTGAAGGGACAGGAAGTATTAAATAAAAGAAGCCTTCAATCGCAATTAAAAACAATTTGCCCACTCCTTGGAGATATCGGTGACCTGCATTAGATCCTAGGGGATTCAACGTCGGGAGTGGGTCTATTCCCGACTGAACCCACCACAATCGACATCATCAACAGCGAGCTATCACCACTTAACCTCACGCCTTCAATGCGCCATCAGACACAATGAACGCTCCCAATACAGTCTTGCGCAGTCTGCGCTTGTCAAGACACATCCCCCGGTGTACAAGACTCACAAATACACCGCCAAAGAGACAATTCACATCATCATTCTTCCGCCGAAAGCAACAGCCATCAGCCGACGATCCAGAATTCGTCTCTATTCTCGACGGTCCTCCAAAGCTTGTCCGTGTTGGAAAACGCCACGGCCCAGGTCTAATCATCCTCGGTATGCTCAAGACTCGCCAATTGGACAGAGTATGTTCTAATGGATTTAGCTATTATCCCCATCACAGCCTTCATTCTCGGAACATGGCAAGTCCAGCGTCTGGGCTGGAAATCCGAACTCATCGCCAAGTTCGAAGACCGACTGATCCGCGACCCTCTACCCCTCCCACCAACCATAGATCCCGAGGCCATCCATGACTTTGACTATCGCCGTGTGGTAGCGACAGGTCATTTCCGACACGATCAAGAAATGCTCATCGGCCCGCGTATGCGAGATGGCACAGATGGATACATGGTAGTCACACCTTTGGAACGAGAGAACGGCACGACAATTCTTGTGAACCGAGGCTGGATCGACAAGAAGCATAGAGATAAGAGGACCCGACCTGATGGACTACCGACGGGCGAGGTCACAGTGGAAGGACTTCTGAGAGAGCCGTGGAAGAAGAACATGTTTACGCCAGAGAATCAGCCCGAGAAGGGCATGTTTTATTTCCCGGATGTGAAGCAGATGGCTGCCTTGACCGGTAGCCAGCCTGTCTGGGTTGAGGCTACTATGGGTATGTCCTTCATCATCATTTTTCATTTCGTGGTGTCTTGCTAACCACACCAGAACCCGAGTTCATGCAAATGGTCGACTTCGAGGCTCGTGGCATCCCCTATGGGCGACCCGCCGAAGTAAACCTACGAAACAACCACGCCCAGTATATCTTTACCTGGTAAGTTGCCTCGTTCTATGTCCATCAGCACCGGGCTTTCTAACGCCTTGCTTTAGGTATGGCCTTGCTGTTGCAACATCCATCATGCTTTGGATGGTAGTCAAAAAGCCAGCAAACGACGTCGCTCGTCGTGTAGCCCGTTCAAAGGGCCTGTAAACTGTATATCTCATAATGCATGCACCATGTGAAACTCATGTGTCTTCAGCATCTTCTACAACTTCTGCCTCGTCACCTCGGCCCGAGACACGTCTTGCCTTGCGCTGCTTAGTGGGTTGCGGAACTGGCATTCTCAGCTCCTGGAGGAGTTCTCTTGGGAGGTGCTTCTGTGCCAAGGAGAACATGGAGGAACGTGGTCCTATCTGACGTTGCCTGTACGATATTAGAATTCCTGGCTAGGACAAAATACGGAGCTGATACCCCAGTGGAATGACATACCTTTTCATGAGTGTGAAGACGTCGCTTTCCTCAATAGTTTTGCGCTTTGCGTGATCCGCATAGGCTCCTAAATCGTCTCCCAGCTGCTCGAAGAACCATTCTGAGGACTGGATGAGAGCATCTAATGTCTCCGCCGATAAACGCTGGTTGCTCAGACCTGACGATTGGAGAGCCGTTTGGGCCACTCGCTTGACGAAAGCCGGAGGTAGTGACGGGTATTCAATGCCATATTGTGATATCCGCTTTCGCTTCTTTGCTTTCAGGCCACGAGGTAGCCTATCATCAGCTGGCTCATGACGCAACCCGGCTGTGACTGTTGGCTCTGATATTGGCACTGGCTCTTCATTTATCGAGCTATGATCGTCAACACCACCATCGTTATAATCCCAACCGTCCATTCCAAAGTCCCCACCACCACCATCGGACTCAGATCCATACACAACATCAGGGCGGGGATCCTGAGCGTCACCTGCCCTGGCTTCTACGGCCCACGGCTCGCCAATTGGTGATGTTGCTTGGAGATCGTTGGCGGGATCAGACATTTGAAAGACAGTCCCATCCTCAAGTCCACCAGGGTACTCGAGATTGAAGTCGCTTCCTGGGCCCTCGGTCATTCGCCGGGTCTGGTCTGCTTCAATCCTGTTCTCATGTGAGCAATGCATTGCATTTAATTATTCAGTAGTAGACTTACGGCTCGAGTGTCATATCGTCTTGTCCAGCTCTTGCCTGAAGGTCCTCCAACAGACCGGGAAAGAAATCCGATTGTTGGCCAACATCATCTTCTGTGACTTCATTGAAGTAGTCGCTCAAGCGTTCGCTCCCGGGACTCCCTCGAGATAACCGAGAGTCATTTGCAATCCTTCGAGGCATTTCGATAGACTGCATAGTAAAATTGTCCTCATCCAATTGTGACAACCTTGGTGGAGGCAAATCTGAGCTGGTACTAGAAGCATCTTCAATGTCCAATGGCAAGGATAGTCTTGGCGGCCTCGTTAGTAGATCGTCGTCTTCATCATCGTCGTCATCATACAAGTTGCTGTCCTCCCTCTGCTCCGGTGACAAGCTCCGTTTATTGCCTGGAGACGACGAAGATGACGAGTGAATTGGCTGACTCTTAGGCGCTAGTGTTCGACTGAGCATTCGTAAAATATCCAAGGGTGTTTCTCTCTGCTGCAACATGCTCTGCCTGCGGTTCTTTCCAGGTGTGAACATTGCCGTTCGACGCTGGTCAAGCAGCCGACGAGCGGCTTTGGCGTGAGGAGTCGGCGCATTGGATCGACCGGCAGATCCAGGTGTACCACGGCGAAGAGAGGCACGCAGGTCTCGGGCACCGCTACGATCGAGAGGGGTGTGAACACCAGAAAATGGCTCGGCGCTAATAGCGCGGCGGTTCGGAGTTCTCGAAGGAGTTCGCGCAGGAGTTTCTTGCGATGCCGCTTTTCCTGGCGGCGATAGACTCGACATATTTGTGGTGGTGTTTTGTTTAGATGCGCCGGAGTGGCTGGCAGAGCGACGGCCGCTCAACTGGCAGATAATGTCTCGAAATCGTGGAGGCCTTCATCCATAGGACTTTTGAGAAGATATGGGCGTGGTTTGAGCACAGAATTTCGGAGAATTATTTGTATTTTCGGTTATTGTTGATGTTATCGATCCATGTCAATGATGAATGGCAATTCAAGAGTGGGAACGCGACAAGCTCCAGCCATACGCGACGAGGGAAGGTTGAGTGCACGGACCATTCACCCAAGGTACCTGCATGTCAATGATCATGGTCTCAATTATTTTGAGAAATCTCGAAATACAATTAAATCGATTTATACAGACAATATTATAAATCAGTATTTGATATCACCACAAATCAATGAGATGAGGCGGGGACTCGATGATAAGCTAAGGACTTATTCACCAACAACTCTGATATCCACTCATACAACCCCATGCAAAGTACGGATAGAGCTTCAGAGAGATCCCTTTGCAGTTAATCCAAGATATCCATACCCGCCGATCATGATGCTGCTCACAAACCTCCAGGCAGCTGTCCTGGGCACACCAGCCTTAATGCAAATCCAACAATCAGCAGCACCCCACAAGCAGAGTAAGCTCATGAGCGTATCAACGACACGGTATTCGCCACGAAGATAGAACGTCCACAGAGCAACGCCATAAGCAGCTACACGAGTGCCGTAGATACCAAATGCTAATTGCGCTGGCTCTGATCTGGCAATGCCCTCAGGCAAACCGTACTCGCGCATAGCACGGTCTGGGGCCCTCAAAGGAAGAAGACCACCGAGAGTGAAAGCGGTCCCTATGAACATGGCGGGAATATGCCACGGGGAGACATTGGAGAACAAGCCTGAAGCCATTTTATGAGTTATCAACCGGAAACTGATGTTTCTGTTAGTATGGATTCAAGTCAACAAGATGGACACTTACCGATTGGTATTCTAGGAAAAAAGAAAAGAAAACAAAGTTCAAAACAATGATCGTCCGATCATTCTTGAAACAAATAAGCTGACGGCTCGACGTAAGCAATCAGAGGAGCTACATATACTCCGTACTGTAAGCTGAGATCACCAAGTAAAGGCAAAAAGAAGCAAAAGAACAAGTACTAGGACGGACCGAGCGTGGATCGAACAACGCGACCTAGGGATCTGCAATCCCTCGCTCGTACCACTGAGCTATCGATCCATTTTACTTGTCAGCAGCTTCCAACAATCGCTCTATGGAGATTTCCTGGCCAGAACCAGCAGCAATGGTCTCAGCAAGGGCCTAAGCGCCTGGTGGAGGCTTCAACAGCTCTCAACATGCATCCCTGGTCTTGATATCTTTATCTCCAACCTCTTTATTATGATCCCTGTCTTTGAAGTGCTACCTGATCCTTAACAAAAAGGCTTGTGATGATATCAATTGTTTCTGCTTTGAGGTTGGCGTGAGTCATGGAGGTTGATGAATTCAGTTGAAGAGATCGGCCAGGTTTCATGATTCGGTGGTTTTGTTCATTACGGTAGCGGTAGCAGTTCTCCTTTATTCCCTTCCCGCCTGGGCATTGTGATGTATAATAGGGACAGGTAAATTATTACATAGCATGACAGCGGTAGCTCCATGTGTTTCTTAAATTCTCCGCCACCGCTCATAATTGTTCGATTACATTGTGTTGAAAATCAACTACTTCGTTTTTGGCGCAAAGCTTATTGTAAGAAGGTATTCTGCCCGATTCACATTCCCGCAGCCTCTCTCCGCCTTTCATCTGCACCGACAGCCACCGCCTGCACTTTGAATAGCCGCGCCTTGTGCAGTCTTGGGATCATAATCTCATCTGCTGTACTCCGTACTCCATCCTTGGGTTTTCTCAACTGTTGCAGCCTCTCCGTCTTCATCTCTTTTCATAACCTGGAATCTTTGTTCGGTTTCCATCCAATCCGGCACCTGCATTCTCATCCCCAGCCGCAACCGAGAGTCCATCTTAGCCAAGGCGGCCATTAACAGCGAATCCTTTCCGCGAAAGGGTTCATCGATACACCAGGTGAGCTGCCTTTACCCCAAATTAAGGTGCTTGGTTGGTCCCTGAGCCCTTGTATCTCCCCCACCCCCAGGCGCCTACCCTTATAGTCTTGAGCAAGCTCTTGATAGCGATCAACTCCTGGCATCCGCATCCCAAGCGGATAAGTTCCAGTAGGTCAAGTTAGTCGGCGAGGCTAGGTCTTGGCTTATTACTGCGAACAGGGCTTGAGGTGGCACGGGAGATGGCTACTGGTGGCATACCCTGGGCGCCTCTCTCGTGGTCCTCCACTGCCTGGGCTCGCTGGGCTTGGGGGCGTCTAGTCTAGTCCACTGATACAGTGATACTGGACTGGACTGATAGAGGTGGAGCGGCTCCCATCGTTGAACCTCCCTGTGGCCTCACCTTCTGCGGCACAAAACGCGTGAACTACACCTCGGTTTTGTGTCAAGTTTCTTCTCTGACCTACCTTTTTATGCAGCTGTGAAACTCACCTGAGGATCCATTCGAGTTCTGTCGCCGCTTGTCGCATCCAAAACAAAATCGTCATCGTCGCACCTCATTCCCTTCCGTTATCCGGCCTTCCAAGTCCTGGCCTGCCTGTTTGACCTGCCCCTCTCCAGGCTCTAACCTACCTTACCTACTACCTACACTCTAGTTAGTCTACATTACATCCACCATCTTCGTACAGACACAACAATTGTCGCTTCCATCCTCTCCATCTGTTCCTCGACGACTATTCGCGCTTCCACAGAATTCGTCGATCTCATATCCATTTCCTTCGACTTTCTCCCGATAACCGATCGCAACAATGGCTCAGCCCGGCGTGCAGTCATTGAAGGTTTGTTGAGCCGACGGTTACCTGACGCAATACATTGGTTGGCTGACCGCTGCTATAGTGCGTGGTGACTGGTGATGGTGCTGTTGGAAAGGTACGTCGGACAACAAACAGCCGCTTACAACGCGATGGCTTTTCATAACAAGAGCCTCCCGCTGACTGTGCTTTCAGACCTGTCTACTCATTTCCTACACCACAAATGCCTTCCCCGGCGAATACATCCCCACTGTCTTTGACAACTACTCGGCGAGTGTTATGGTAGATGGCAAGCCTATCAGCCTTGGCCTCTGGGATACTGCTGGTCAGGAGGATTACGACAGACTGCGACCTCTCTCATACCCCCAGACCGACGTCTTCCTCATCTGCTTCTCCATCGTCAGCCCTCCTTCATTCGACAACGTCAAGGCCAAGGTACGCCGCCTCCCTTATCGCCACAATACATCGACTCCGCTGACACCCTCTCTAGTGGTATCCCGAGATTGATCATCATGCGCCTAACATTCCCATCATCCTTGTCGGAACCAAGCTTGATCTTCGAGAAGACGCTTCAACCCTCGAATCGCTTCGACAAAAGCGTATGGAGCCTGTGTCGTACGAGCAGGCGTTGACTTGTGCCAAGGAGATCAAGGCCTACAAGTACCTCGAGTGTTCTGCCCTCACTCAAAGGAACCTCAAGAGCGTTTTTGACGAGGCCATCCGGTAAGCATCAACCGTGACTATGTGCTCTAAATCGCATCTAACTCGTGTTTAGAGCTGTTCTTAACCCTCGACCCACACCTTCGAAGCAAAAGAAGAACAAGTGCTCCATTCTGTAGATATCCATCTAACGAACGCTATCCCCGCGCGTGGCAAGGCACGCGCTTGATTTTCTCAACGAAAGCGTCTGGACGACGCGAAACGACACGAAGAACTCAGGACGAATGTTTAATAGGCATTCAGCGATACAAGACGGCGGCTCTTGACGGAATATCCCCTGGGAGCGGCTGGGGCTGGACTAGGCTATTGCTTTTTTCTCGAGGCCCGATACCCGTCCCCAGATCATGACCCTCGCAACGACCATGCGGAGGCAACTGCATATGACGATGGCTTATACTTGCGAGGCGGTTCTTGAATGAATTTTGGGTTTTTACTATCTGCGGTTACGTGTTCACAACCGTTGTTTTTTATTATTTATCTCTATTTGCTCATATCTCATGCTGTGGCCTCCTCACGGAGTTTATACCGATTTTGCCCGTAATTCAAGAACCGGATTGCACTTTGGACGTATGATTGCTTGCGATAGCTTTGTGATGTTTTCTTCAACAAGTGTCCGTTCTACCTGTGGAGGGAGGTATGTTGAATAAACATGGCTATCATGCCTCGTGTCTGGCCTTCACTATCTTGAGACTTGCAATTGGTCAAGTCATTTCTGCGATGTATAGTCAATTGGATTTCTCTCAGTCAATTTGTCCGCCTTGGTTTGAATTTGGTCTCTTTGGCTTGTCGCTATGGGCGAAAGATATTGCATTGCTTGTTAGAGCTCCCAATAGAGTATACGTTCACGTGAATCAGAGCGCAAACAGAAAAGAAGCTACAGTCTACATCGGTTGATATATACGATCAACAGTCTACTTATAGGCCCTTCACCTGAAGCAGAAATATCTCAGGGTCAGTTGAATAGAGTAGTGGATATAGAAATATAATTCATCGGCTGTTCCATGCTCTTCTTCGTGAGGTCAAGGATCCACTTCCTTTGGGTATCTCTCACTACCTATCATATAAATGCACAATCAACTTTTGTGTATCCCATCCCAGTACAATCATTAAATCACATTCAGAAACCCTCACAGACCTACTCCTTCTTGAGTTTCACACACTTGGCTCGAGGCCTGGCTAGCTGTTTCTACCAGCGGTTGCCAGGAATGTGGGCACGTCGACTTGGATGAATGCCATCCTCTCCAGCTTTGCGAGTGTCACCCTTGCCCTTGTTCTCCTCTTTTGCCATCCTCTCACGCTCGATACGCTTGGCGCGGTTCTCGTCGAGCTTGCGGTTCTTCTCCTTGATCTTGTCCTGGCGCTGCTTTGTCTTGCCACCCCCACCGGCACTGTTACACAGAGTTAGCGTGTGTTCTAGTCATGTATGAAGTTGCTGTTCGTGCAGGTGAGTGTCGGTGAAGCAGTAGTGAGCGTGAGTCCAGTCACTCTGGGATGGTTACACAAATCGAGGCGCTTTTTTGAATCAGGCTGAGGGAAAGGGGTGTGGAGTCAAAGCAATGAGATGAGTTATCATGTAAGACAAAAGTACGGGAGCAAACTTACGTTAACTCGACATTTATGCGGCGGGGATAAGAGACACCATCTGAGAACTCGGAGTGGTGGAACTTGTCGAGGCATGTTCGCATATGCCAGACCTTTTCGAACTCGACAAAGGCGAAGCCACGGCAGGGCTTGCTATCCTTGGGATCGCTCATGCAGCGAACTGACACTGGGTTGAGAGAGGCAAAGTGGGCTTTGATTGTTTCCGCAGTGGCGGTGAAGGGTAGATTTCCGACGAAGACAATGTGACGGTCTCCTTTGCCATCAGCACCGGCAGCAGATTCATCGTTGGTGGTCGTTGTTTCAGGGGCCTTGTTTTGCTTCTTCTTGTCCTTCTTGCTCTTCTTTGGCTCCTCCTTGGGTTCGGCATCGGCGCTGGCGTCGTCCTTTGGTTGTGACTCGTCGGTTTTGGCTTTCTTGTCCTTCTTCTTCTTGTCATTCTTCGCAAGCTTATCTGCCTCTACTGGCGCATCCGCAGGCTTGTCATCAGCATCAGCCATTGGAGCGTCCTCAGCCGTCTCTTCGTCATCGTCCTGCTCGGGGAGGTCCTGGAGATTCTTGCGTTTCTCCTTGCGCTCCTTGCGCGATTCCTTCTTGTACTTCTTGTCTCTCTTCTCCTTCTTAGCCTTCTTCAGATCGGCACCATCATCCTCGTTGCGCTTGCGCTTCTTGGCTGGGGCCTCAGAATCAACAGAAGCAATGGGCTTGTCGTCGACCTCAGCGGCCTCTCTTGCGCGCTTGCTCTTCATTGTCAGTGAATACGGTGGCTTGCTCTGAAATAGCACGGTATAGGTGGAGCTGGGGATGCAGAATCTGTCGATATCAAGTCAGTAACATTGTGCCATGTCGCAATGTAAAACATGTGGCTTGAGGAGGAAGCAAACAATGGTTCGATCGAGGGAACTTACAGGCTATTCGGTGCAGTGATAGTCCTGGGAGTGGAGGATTGCGCGTGCCGCTGGCTGTTGTTTGCTTGATCGTCGGTTCAGGACAATTTTTTTGAGGCAGGAAATATTCCTGACCAAATTAGTCTAGCGCTGTCTCGGAAGCGTACCGCTGATGCTTGTGTAAGTAGGCGTAGGTAGGTATCCGTAGAAGGTGCCTCACTAAATCTACCTATCGAATGGTTTCCCAGTTGAGGCTGACCTTGGGGCGTGAATCACTGATGAGAATCGATCTGCGCGTGACAAGACGTACAGAAAATGTGAGAGCAGAGTAGGATCGGTCGTTCATGTGAGAGCGGATGTGATAATCCAACCCAACAGCAAGGGAAGCTAGGGAAGGCGGGAGAGGCCGAGATACTGACTGCCGGGAATATCATGGATAAGAATGCACTAAAGTTGCTGGCTGGCCACTGTAACTGTACTGAGTGTTAGAGCAGGTCACTACCTACCAATTCCACGATAAAGTCAACTAGTCACTGAAAAGAGTCTCGGTAGAAAACAACCTCTCGTAATGATGGCCTATTCTTCTCCAGTGATAGGTACCTAGGTAGGTAGGCTATCAAAACCCAGGTCTCCTCACTGCCAAACTGCATTTTCGTGGCTAGGGGCTCACTGCTTTCTTTTTCCTTGCCCGACTGTCTTAGTCTCAATGGAACCTTTCTTTTTTCCTCAGTTATTTCCCTCTAAGCCGGCACGTAATTCATGCCACTAAGGACACACTGCACTACACACGCGCACGTACATGATGTGTCTCAGGTTGCAATGCCAGCCGGGCTCTTGGTCCACGCACAAGCAGCCAGCTCAACTTAATCAGCGGCTATCACGACTATCCGTCATGCCATGCGATGTCATGGCGCCAACGACTGGACTACAGACTCCAGATCCCGCGCTGCAACGCTACATACACTACGTTATGCATGGTACGGCAGAGGTACCCCAGCTCCCAGGTGCATAATTACTGTACCTGTATGTTGCGCCTACGCCTGCGCGTGCAGATGCAGATGATGCTGGTGCTGATGCTGATGCTGATGTTGAGTCAACCCTGAATATGCGGTGGACGTCTGATCGACCACTGCGCAACGACATGGAGGCTCTCGGACCCATACGACATATCTTGATCAAGCCGAAGCCATCTGCAGCTTAGAGGCGCAACATGGTGCATATTGACCCAGCTGAAAGGTCGAGGGTTGGGGAATCCGTTCCATGATCCCGACGTCCCAAGATCAAGGATGGGTCCCTTGAAACGGAATGGTTCTGTTAAATTATTGATGGAGTCGACCATTGGAGTTATTTGACCGCATCTAGCGAGTCATTCACCTAACTTCTATGACGATCGAAGAGCAAAAGGGTCTTAATAGCGTTGAAACGTGGACTGTCCAACGGCCGCACTGCCTCTTTGTCGACAAGCACAAGCAGAAACAAAAGCAAAGACTTGACACTAACAAAAGTGTCTAGAGAAATGCCCCTCCCCCTCCCCCTCCACATCCATATCCACATCCACTTCACTAAACTGCCCTTATGCAAGCAAGAGGTGTTGGGATTGGGATACCTTACGGTCCGGCTCCTCCCTACGCCGCAACTGACAGTGACAGCCGCCTGTAGAGTAAAGAGTGTAACCTGACTACCTATGCTATGAGTGAGTGAGTGCGTGTTAAAGTGGAGGAAGCAGAGGGGAAAAAAAGAAAAGAAAGAAAGAATATTAGACAAGTGAAAGGCTCTATCCCTGTCGATATATCCCTTGTCCCTGCCCCGTGCTGAATGCCCCATCATCCATTCAACCCTCTCTAAACCGTCTCATCCTCCATCATCAAGCCATGTCCTCTTGTCTTATACCGTCTTTTCCTTTCTTTTTTTCGTTATTGCTCTTTCTTCAACGACTCTGCTAATTCTAAATCTCATTTCTATTCTGCCGAACTTGTCGTCGCCATCTCGGCTTCGCCTACGGCTTGATCTCCGCCTCATAGTTATTGTACGCCTCATTAGACTATGCTCCCTGTCTTTGTGACACCCATGTTTCCCCCCCGTCCCTCCAATTGCCTAGTTTGCTGCAACCAGAACCACCTGAAGTTGCTTTTCTCCTTCTTACAAGGCTACTTTTGCTCTGTTTCTTGTTGCGGAAATGCTGCCAGTCCAAAGGCCTTGACAGGGGTTCTGATATGTCCACAACTTTGACATTTCCTGCAAGCTCCCGTGCCTTGTCTCTGATGTTCTGCTCTCTGACCCTCTTTGTCTAGCTACCTAGCTACCTAGTTAGTGTCTCTCCTGTTCTCAACCTCTCAACTGACTGTTCATGTCATCTTCAGATCCTCTTTTTGACTCTGATCCGGCTCCTCCGACACTCCATCCATTTCCATTTACACCCCCAGCTGAACCAGCTGAGCCCGTTCCGTATCCAACCAGCGTTGGTACCCGCTGTAGTTTCCCGGCATCCTTCTACACACATGGTATGGTCAAGGAAGGACATTGTCATGGCTTGGACAACTGATGTCAAACACAGGCATCATGGTCCAAATGACAAGCACAAACAGTGGATGGGCATGGCATGCGAGATGAGGCCCGCCGCGTATCAATAGCCCAAATACAACCATACCCGCCCCAGCCCGAAATTCTACGCTTTTGACTGTAGTCAGTTCTGCTGCATCTTGCTTGCTTCTTTTCTTATACATACATACACAACGCCTCCCAGGGTGGGTGGCCACCGGAATCTTCAGCTTCTTTCTCTCTGTTACACTGTCTGTCCCCTGTCCCTTCTATCCCCATATCTCTCTCGTTCATATCTACCTCGACTCTCTCTCGCACCTCAATTTCTTTTTCATTATCTTTTTCTCTCTTCTATTTCGTGTCGACAGAAGTTCTGCTTCTTCTTGTGCCTGGCTCTCCAAAACCCTGCGTCAAGTGGACTTGTTGTCGTCTTGATCACTTACACCGACTAGCTGGCCACTTAGAGAGCAAGCTCACATCTTCCTCTGTCACAATGAAGATGACATGGGACCTAGGAATGGACCATGTCCGGTCCTGGGTCCTCAACGGTGACTACGAACTGGACAATTCTTTCGAACGTCCTTTTGCTTGGAGTTCTACCGTTGTCACTGGCCTCTCTGAAGCTCCCGTCGTACCCCAGCCTGAAAATGCAAGTGCTCATTCAGATGTCGAGGGGGAAACCTGTGCCTCCCAGATCACTAAGTTGACCACTGCTTCTACTGCGCCGGAGTCCTTCTGGCCCTCTAAACCTTTCCCGACCTTCAACGAGGGGCAATTCCTTGTCGTCGCCGACAATGTGGACGATCCCCTGATTCCCAAACAACCCGACGTCCGCCGCATCTTTCATAATGGCTGCTATACATGGCAGCAGCTCGTGAGCCAGGCACTGGCCTTGCCAAGAGGCACCTTTCCTCCTGGCCTCGACCCGTCTATCATGCTCCAGGATATGCCACCTCTCCCCGATTTCGTACCGACAAAGGGAATCCTGGCCGGAGCCCCCACCTGGCTTGTCCCGGATCCGGAACCTCACATTCAGGACGGGCCAGATTTTGACCTCGACAACGTTACCGGCACCACCAAGTATTTCCGTCTCAGCTATCTATCACCCATCAACTGCATCATCTCTTCAGACCCAAGTGCCTGCCACTATGGCAATCCAGCCGACACCGCTGATACCTCTAATCCCCCTCAAGGGCTCGCCGTCTTGACCGTGTGTTGGTCCTACATTCTCTCCACGCGGCTACTGCAACTCCAGGACAGGAAGATCCACTTCACCGACTCCTGTCTCCATCCAGTCCCGATTAACACGATCGGGAAGCTCGCCCAGAATGAGATCCTAGTTCATCTTCCTGAAGGTGTCTCCTCACGGCTCGTGCATTGGCTCTGTGCGATTCTGGCGTCACAACAAGGTTGGGCCGCCGAGGGCCAGGGGAATTCATGTGGACCATGGGATGCCACGTTCACTAGTGAGGTGTGCTTCATCATTGCTACCGAAAGTCAAGTCTTGATTGACTGCGATGCGGTGCCTCCTACTCCCACCGAAGCTACAGACCTCTTGATCGAGTTCTGTAACTTGTTTGGTATTGGCCATGAACCCGGCCGATCCAAAGATCCAAGTTTGCTGTCGCCGATCAAGGCTGGGTTCCTCGCAGCCCTCGCAATTCCATTCTATCATATGGCCAAGCTGGAACCGCATTTGCCTAGGCCGTCTCTGAAACCACGAAAGAGCACCCCCATGGGTGCTGATCAGACAGCCAATATTCATCGATACACAGCGGAAGCACGCTACTACATGACGCTGAGCATGCATCCTCACGCTCTGGGACCAGTCCTCTGGAGCATATTTTGGCAACCAGATATCCAGTGCAACCTCGTTAGTCCCTGGCTGGCTGCCATTACCAGCGTCATACAGCCCGCCTTCAAATACTACGATTTCGAGATGCTTGCCAAAATCTTTCTTCTCCGCCGTCCTCGGGTAGCCATGTGGTGGCACGGCCTTTTCCTTCTGGGAAACCCCAAAATCTTGGATCTCATTCGCAGCTATCTGACTACGCTTGATGAGGGAAGTCCATACGATACCTTGTCTCGTCCAGATATTGTTGCTGCTATATGGACAGGGGCACCTCAATCATATCAAGATGACCCTACAGCTACCGCCTACCATGGCCTCAGCACGGATGTTCCTCGTGCTGCCCTGCTTCAGCATCGGCATACGCTGACTCTTCGCGACCCATGGCCCCTCTTCTACGGTTGGCGCCCCTTTGGTACAGTCCCCAAAGAAACTATCGAGCCTGATCTGTACCCTTGGCTTGAACGAGGCCACCGTCGGGAGTACCGCCATTGGACTTGGTGGTCAAAGAATAATGCATCGTTTGCACCTTCGGTGCATGTTGGCTACCGCAAAGAGACTGGCCAATTTGACTCAAGCGTCCCAGATAACCTCGATATCATTTCTTCTCCCAACCCTCTTGCGCCAATTCCACCCTCAGCTGCTCTTCCTTTTGCTATAGAGCCCTCCCGCCGTGCTACTTTACAGATGATCAACCACTCCCTGGGAAACATAGTTGGAGAGCGCAGCCTCAGCACTGCTGTCATTCCAGAGTTGAATCACTCTCATCCATGGCTCAAGGACTGGACTCCTGCCTGAGTTTCTCTTCATATATAATACCCCATTCTCCGAATTTACGACCATCATGTTACCATCCATACGATATTTTAACTTTAACGGCCGCAGCAAAAATCAGGCCTGAGCATTGGGCTTTTTGGTCCATAGCATTTTCGAGGAAGCGAGTTTTGGGGTTAGTCAAAAGGGGCATGATGAACTTTGCTGCCTGAATTCATATTCCATGTCAATATCCGCGGACTGAGGTACTCGCTTTCGGTTCTGTGTCTTGCTTTACTCTTGTCTTGTTACTTTTATTTGATGATATAGGCGCCTAGGTCAGGGACAAGAAAAATTCTTACTTTACAGCATGGTGCCAAAATAAATTGATCTAAAAATCTCCTAAAATATGCTAAACTTGGATAAGTCTTTCATCCCTTAGGATAACAGTCTACATTACAACCAATATCCAACATTTCACCGTTGAGCAGCGACAAAAAATCACGAAAAGTCATCCTTAACTGACGCAGTTTCAGATCCAGTGCCAAATCTTCTGTTGATACATACTTAGATAGATGCCCAAGACGGTAAATTGGAGAAGGGTTGATGTATTGATAGTAAAGCTATGGGCTATGTGTTCCATTCTTTTCCTTCGCACTTGACATGCCTGTTCAAGTGTCAACTCGACCCTCAAGCTCCCAGTATGTGTTCTGCCCCTTATGTTTCCGTGAACACTGCTAGAGACTGCTGGATTTTGATACCCATTTTGGTGGTGGCGATAGTTGCGTTGGTGCAGTACTGTGTCTTAATAGTGGTGTGTAGGCTCGAGATTCAAAGTTAGTGATTACCTAAATCTCAGTGTCGGATTGATATACCTTAGATATTTTCCTTAATGGCTTGAATATGGGCTTCAACATTGCGGAGTCTCCACTCAAGTGATCGTATGTGTGTCTTGTCAGGATTCAGACGGATGTGCATGGTTTTCTTGACTTCTTTCGCGATTTCCTCGTCTTCCTTAGCGACTTCTTTAGGGGTGCGTTCTGCTAGACCACTGGAAGCCCGTTTGGCTTGCTTTTCGAAGGCAGCCTTGAGGGCCCGGCTGACTGCCTCTTCAACGGTAGCCTTGATGGCATCCACGAACTGTTCTCGAGTCATTTCGGATGGAGCTTGCGGCCGAACGCCATTGGGAGTCTGAATCGCCATGATATGTGGTAGATTAAAAGCACGGTATTGTCTTGGTCTTTTGGGTGGGATGAAGGAAGAAGGCTAACACAGCTGTCGAGGGGTAAACCTGCGGACGGTATTTATACACACTGCTTGGCCAAGGCAGCAATTATGCCAATGAAGCAGATAAGCCTTCTCTGATTTTGACTTCTGGGATACTGGCCTACTATAGGGGCGTGACTGTTTAAGCCTTCGTTGGAAAAGTAAAAAAGCTCGATGGCCTCGTACATGGCTGACGGCATGCCTGGGGAGTGGCAATGTAGGCTCTAGATTAAAAGTTAGCGATTGCCTAATCTCACAGTATTGGATGATATACCTTGAGTTCTTTAGAGTTCATCCTCTCCTGGAGCGGCATGAACACTCGCCTCCAAAGTAGTAAGTCGACACGCGAGGCTTTTTTTCTCTTTCTTCTAAACGTTTAGGAGAGTTTGCAAGTCTTTCTTGAGTCGAGCGGTGATAGCGTTGGGTATTGACCAAACATGGTTGCAACGGATAACGGAGGGTTAGGATAGACTGATTGCATCGCAGAGCTCACTGTATCTTGGATGGCTAAGGTAAGTATGTGGGCTGGGCAAAGCCGCAACTGAAGAGTGATTTGAGAACGCAGTACGAAGGGCACCTTTTGGCTTAAGGAGGCCCCCAGCAGTGTCACGTCGAAAGCAAGAAGATTGAAGAAGAGAAACTTCCTCCTTTGGTACTGAAGATGGCTTCCAAAAGAGACCAAGCAGGAGGCATTTGCCGAGCCCCATGACGACGGGACAGCCTGTCAGCATCAGGGTCTTGTAGCGTTCTCAAATTGACCAGGCATGACCTGGAAGTTATCTTGTCTCCCCTTGGGACACTCCCTGATTATTATCAGCATCCTCGGTCCATGGTGTATCGGAGTCCAGCTGCTCCTTGAGCACGGCGGTTTCTTGGTTTAACATGTAGATTTTATGTCTCTTGTATTTCTTGAATTCAATATCTTTGCGACTCATATCTAATGACTGCTCAGTTAATCAATACCACAATCTCCCATGGGCTAAAACTCCTGTTGATCGATGACCATGCCCGTTCAAATGTCATCCTCTGCCAAGTCACGCAGCAAGTTCCACTGGACTTCGATGTTGATTCTGTTCGATAACTGGCATTTCATGTATGTCCCAGCCTCCAAGCTCTTGTGGCTCTTTTGTTTTGCTGTATCTCCAACGTCCCCTGGAATGGTCCTCTGTATTTTGCTCTATTGTTCCCGTCTGTGTATCCTTACCTCGGTTTCTTCGAAGCAGGAATATTGCTGTAATTATTGTACCGCAGATAACAACGAGTCCTCCAATGACTCCGCCGATGATAGCACCAAGTTTAGGGGGTGAGCTTCCAGATGAATCTTCTCCTTCCGAAGAACTGCTAATCGCTTCTGTTGAAGCGCTTTGAGTGATATCGGTGGTGGTTGATGCTGTGTCACTGGAGGTGTCTGTAGATGTTTGTGATGTCTCTGATGTGCTTAATTCACTGGACTCGGACGTTGTCGTGATGCCGATAGTTGGTGTTATATAGTAATGGTCGGTAGTGGCTTTAGTTCCGCAGGCAATGTAGGAGTATGTCTGATCCACGCCAAAGGTGAGAAGGGCCATGGAACAGAATGACGTGCGATCACTAATCTTCGTGTGAGTACTTGAACTAAGGAGTTTTGATCTATAGTAGTGCATACCAAGTAAATGTCGTCAACCCCTTGCTGCCAGTCATACCACATCCATCTGAGCAGTCATGGCGATCAACACAACTCCCCGCTAGCCCACAGTCCGAAGCTATTAGAACAGTTGTAGGGCAAAAGCCCCATAGTCCATTGCGCGTGTCGACTCGACAGTTAAAACCAGAATCGGCAGTTCTCTTCTTTTTGGGATCACCGTCTAGGTAGCCACATGTCGAGAGCTCAGTGCTAATGGCTCGTGGCTCGAGAATGTTGCTCGGTTGTGGGAGAAAAGGGGCTTTCGTTAGAGGAGGAAAAGCGGCATGGAGAGCGACAATGACAGATGGGAAAGTTTGTAGATAGTGTAAGGGAAAAAACCTCATCGTGAAGGTTGGGCACTCCAACATGGAGAAAGGCCAAAAAACTCGGAGAGAATACAATATGGCAATTCACGATGAAGACCCTAGGGTCCAAACGCCTCCTTATTATTCTACACTGATCCAATCTATTTGCCCTTACTCTCAGTTTCCAAGACTCAACCTACATGGGGTTAGTTGTTGGTTGAGCCATCAGGACCCGAGGACTTGGGGCGCATGCACAAAGTCTACCATTGGGTCGTTCCTTGTTTTGGTTTCCTATAACTTCTTTACAATTAGGTTTTGGACATATGAAGGACTTCTTTTATCGGGTTACACGGTTGCACATTCTCGGTATTGTCTATCTTCCAGTATAAGTCTCTAAGAGTCATCTAAAACATGTATCTGAGCTGCCATTAACAGAAAACTTTGGCATTTGGATCTCTCTGATACTGCATCGGTTAAGGATCCCCTTTTGTGATTTTCTGTCACTGCTTAATTGTGAAATGTTGGTTGTTGGTAGCAATGTAGTGTCCTGTCATTTTAATAGTGGGTTTCTCACAACGACTAACCAACATGCAGCTTCAAGTCCAGGGTATCCTCACTTGAACTCGGGCGCTTAGACGACCCAAAAATACACATCACATCCTGGTATCATGATCCCCTGTCACTTACAAACGGAACTTGCTGTTGGTTGTTGGTTGTAGGTTGTGACTGAACTGATTTCCTCTTTACCATGCCCAATTCTCTCTTCTTTTTCTCACAATTTCTAGATTAGAAATGAAGTCATATAGTGACCTTTTTGCTTCGTTCAAGTCATGTATCGTAGGTTTATAGCACCACTGCTGGCAGTCTTTTGCTTCCTACTTGTCGTTACGAGTCTCTATCTTGGGCGCGATCACCTTACTTGGCACCCAAGTTCTTATACTCCTGTACAGAAAGAGGAGGCTGAGAACAGCCCCAGCCTAAAATCAACGACAGCAGTTGCAACGACAAGTGCTAAAATTGAAGAGAGTCCTTCACATACGCAAACGCCAACTGCAACCTCGGCTCCAACTCCAACAATCTCAAACGGTAAGTATATTGTAGTCTCTATGTCTAGTAGGTACTCATTTCTTACAGGTACTATACTGTCCACTGAGCGCGTATCGCCCTACATTGCAGCTATACTGGACCCATTATCTACGGCCCTCCCTCGTCTTGTGTGCCCTGCTCTAAATGTCGATCGCTACAAGATCCTCCAGAAGTCTCGGCATGGGGATGGAATGAAAGACTCACAAATTGATTATTTCTTTGCTCTCAACTTGCGGGACTGCATTGCCATTCTCCCACGCCTAATAGGCAGCATCGTTGAAGCTGTTCGCTTCCTTGGACCCCATCGCTGCGCGTTATCTATCATTGAAGGAAACTCCCCTGACGGCACAGCCGATATTCTCTCGGCTCTGAGACCCTTCCTACAGGACTTGGGTCTGGTCTATTTCTACAACAGTTCCAAGATCAACCCAGCACAAGGAGATGCACGTATCCATAAGCTCGCCCAACTTCGCAACCTGGCCCTTACTCCCCTTTATAAAGAGCAAATCAATGTCACAGACGAGACAACAGTGCTTTTCATCAACGATGTCTCTGCCTGTACAGAAGACATTCTCGAACTCGCTCTTCAGCGACGCAGTCTCAACGCAGACATGACATGCGCCATGGACTGGACATACGTAGGACCCGACCCAACCTTTTACGATATCTGGATAGCCCGTACCATAACAGGAGATTCTTTTTTCCAGGTTGGCTCGGACGGAAATTGGAATTCGGCCTGGAACCTCTTCTGGAACGCCCCTCGAACACGCTCACGCTATGACGCACAACAGCCCTTTCAGGTTTTTGCCTGCTGGAACGGGGCTACGGCGTTTACTGCGGCGCCGTTATTACATGGTCTTCGGTTTCGAGATACGCACAAAGGAGAATGTTTTCAAGGCGAGCCCCAGTTGTTTTGTAAGGATATGTGGTCCCGAGGCTTTCGTAAGATTGCAGTTGTGCCGAGTGTGAATCTTGAGTATTCTGATGAGAAGGCCGCAGATATCAAGAAGCTGAAGGGCTATGTGTCGGATATAGTTGGAAGACAGGAGGAAGATGGTGCACTAGATTGGGTATTCGATCCTCCAGAAAAGGTTAGATGCATGCCAACTTGGGGGAAACAGTCTTGGAGAGCCTGGAACGAGACGCTGTAATGAGATGACGGACATTGGTTAGTGACATAATGGGTACGGTTTCCAAGTCATCACGAACGGAAATATTTTGTAACGATGATGGTAAAAGCAAAACAGACTTGTGTGTATTGACACGTGTCCTACGAAAGGACACCCATGATCCCGCTGGATGTTTCCTATAAATACATATATACCTTAGCAACCTTAAATCATTCTATTGACTGAATTGTCAACTTTTGTTCAAAATAACAGATATCGTGTGCCACTATCGCTTTGCTCCACCAAAGAGAGAGGAAATCCAATGATTACGTTTCCCAATAGTCCATTTTCTATTGGTTCCAATACCAGCGCTGCCCAACGGGATCAAAAGCCCACCGTGGTGGGAAGTGTGGCCTGGCTCCTGTCTGCTAGACATGGGGACCAAGGTGAGGAGGAAGTTGGTGGTGATAGGCTTGAGGAGAGAATTGTTGGTGATGCCAAGGAGGATTAGGCATATATTGTCTGGGAGGTGGTGCATTGAAGTGGTTGGTACTGAATCCTCGCTGGAAACCATTACCACGGAAAGGGGCCATGTGGCCTCCTCGTCCGGAAGAAGGTCCATGGTTGTTAGGGCCGTGCCCGTTAGAGTTGCCTCGCCACGACATCTGGTTTCCACGTTGATGCCAACCATTGCGTGGATGGCCACCGTTCTGCATATATGGTTCACCTCCATGGTAGAACTGGCGATCGCTTTCGGATGAAGGTGGCCCATTGTGGTACGAGCGTCGACCCTCGTTGTAGTCACCCGAACCGTTTCCTGGACCTCCGCCTCGGCGGCCACCACGTCCTCCTCTTCTCCATCGATAAGGTCGTCGAGGACCACGAGGTTTTCGGTCAACCTGAAAATCGATCCGCATGATGGGATGAGTGACCATTATGTCGTCCATGATGCCGTACCTGATAAGCTCATCGTCGCCTGTCGTCCATACCTGAAAAACATTTTCCAGTCTCTCGATATACTTCACTTCAGGCACCCAAGTTCGGACATATTTTCCGTTGCTGTCATAGTCAAAGGCTTGTTTGATAGGGTTGAAGATGCGTGCATCACCTCTAGGGTCATTACCGACACCCGCCACGTACTGCCAGTTGGCCCAGTTGGAAGACACATCATAATCTACCAGCATAGCTTCGTACCATTCAGCTCCGTAACGCCAATCAATGCCAAGATGCTTTGTGAAGAAGCTGGCGACATTCTGCCGAGCTCGGTTCGAGGTGTAGCCGGTATGGTAGAGTTCTCGCTGTGAGGCATCAATCAGCCCCATGCCGGTCGTTCCTCGAAGGAACCTCTCAATGATATCACTGAGTTCCTCGGGTGAAGGATCTTGATCGGCATCGGCTTCCCCCTTCAGAGCTGTCTTCCACTTTTTATCATACTCGCCACTGGCTCCCTTAAAACCGTCAAGCTTGAAAAGACGTGACCCAAACTTCATAGTACACAACCGCATGTAGTCCCGCCAGAGAAGCTCAAATCTGACAGCTTTGGTGCCTTCATTCTCTCCCTGTCCGAAGCCTGTAGCTCTAGAGTAGGATTGTTCTTGGCCATCCTCAAACTTGATAAGTTCCTCATGAATGCAGCGGGCTGAAATGGATCCGAGCGCCAGGTATGCTGAAAGCTTGGTGCTGTAATCGGTTCCTAGTAAGCCATTGCGAGTCTCATGGTAAGTAGTCATGGAGCCTGACTTGATGAGATGGTAAAGGCGATCCCAGGCGGGGTTCTCTCCACCTTTGAATGGATGTGCAGATCGAGCATCTTCAGGATAGGCTGGGGGGTCTGGCACCATGCTGTTGATGGGCTCTAGGAGACGTTGTTCAAAGTCGTCGTAGTTGTCAGGAATCTGAAACGGAGGTTCCTGAGGTGGTGCCCACGAGGAAGGGAACGGTGGTAACGATCCGGCCTGCGGGCGAGGGAGAGAGGCACGAGGACGCTCACGAAGGGGTTCCTGAGTTTTGCGGAAGGATGTAAAAACATCTGGAAGCTCCCTGGGGTCATCCAAACCAGTGTCACGACTAGTTGCAAGTATTAGTTAGTTATTCAATAGGGACTCCATGACAGTCAAGTAGACTGAGAGGCTGAACTTACTCGTCGATGTAATACTTTTCGTCCTGCCAAAGCTTAAAGTTGATGTTGTTCTCGGAGCATACGGATGCTACAGCATTCTGATCATCAACCTCCTCTTTCGATACTTCCTCGGTCATCCAAACCGTATCGACAGATTGATGTTCATCGTGCAGGGACTTGATCAAATGCTTTAGGACGTTGTCGAAGTTTCCGACACGGACCAGCATGCCGCTACCAATGTCCTCAAGATTTTGTTTCACATCCCAAATAGACTCAGCTTGGAACTTGGCTCGAACGGGGCCACATCTCCAGAAGCGGCCAACCTGACTTCGAGCTTCGGGGTAGGGAGACTTTTGACCTTGAGCAACGAAGCCTGAGGTTTCGATCTGGTGAGGAGGGAGGATATAGATGGGGAGAAGATGAGTGAAGCCATGGTCAGAAGTGGCCAGGTGGTGAAGAATAGGGTTGTCGATTGCCCTGAGATCGCGTCGAAGTAGATAGACGAGGAGTTTATTCCCAGCCATGATGTCAAGTTATGGTGGTGTTGTTGTGATACAAGTTGAGACGTGAGGTCTATGGTTCAAGGACCTGATTTCGGATCCGAAGGTAGATATCTTAAAATGGCGGGGACTTTGTCAGACCTTCCGCTATGTGATTGTGCGGGAGGGCCCTAGTTTTGGGACTGGGATGAGGGCTCAATATTCGGGCCACTGAGTGGTTTCGTTTAAACGGCTGGGGGAGAGTGTGTGGGAGATATTTGGTTGGGCCGTGTACGGTGCAGCAACAGTAACAGCAACAACAGTTGAGTTGATTTGAAAGTTGATTGTATTTGTGGGCGTCAACAAGGGTTTGGATACCTTACTTTTGCCGATATAGTGTGATGGTAGCCAAGCAAAGCTGAAGGAAAGCTGAATAGGAAGATAAACTTCTCAGAAGCAAACGAGTCTGGTAACTCGACAGAAGAGTCTCGAAGATAGAAGGGTAGAGGGTCGGGTTGTATGTAGGGATTGCGTAAGTGATTAAGACAGAGCTAAAGAAGTCTGGTCTGACTAGATGAATGGGGAACCAGCGGATACTGAGGATATCAAATAGATCATGGATATCAGAAGCTGGGATCTGGCTGCTACTATAACTTTAGCTCGTCTTAGCTTAGTTTAGCAACTTCAACGGTTCCTGGCCAGATATACCGTGAAGCAACGTCGTAACCTCGATGCGGATGTAGCCACAGGGGTGTATATATCGCCTGCCCGCGACCCTTGGATGAGATGGAGGAAGCTAGGCGGGAGCCTAGCGTGAAGTGAAGTGACGGGTGGGTTCTCCTGGTAGTTGATAGTGGATATGATGATGGCATTCAGGTCCCCTAGACGCGGGAGTGAAGCTGTTTGAACCCCGGTTCAGCTCAACTTGACTCACAGGCCAAGTCTAGATGGTTGAGAAGTGGGTGTCTAGAGCTGAAAGGCAGACTGAGACAGAGAATGCGTGCAGGAGAGTCGAGTGAGTGAGTGTGTAAGAATAGATATCAACTTGAACCAACCGCAGATGAGAAGAGGAGAATGCAACGGGGGAATGAGAGAACAAGGCGAGAGTTGAATACAGATGATGACGATGATAATAAGAATCTAGACTAGGTAGGTACAGGAGGTGAATGGAGATCCTCCTTCCTGACGGACGTTGGGCCAGGGACCGGACCTGCAGAAAGCAGTGATCGATACACTAATAACTCTCCGATTTGCCCAGGTCTAGAAACCCGGGACAATCATAAGCGCCTTTTTTTCTTTCTTTGGTCTGGAGAGGATAGCGATAGCTTGTCGTTCAACACGATACGATGCCACGGCAAGGTCCAAAACAGGTAAAAACCCGGCAATAAGAGGTGATGGCGATGGCGATGGAGATACCAGTAGAACAAAAAGAACAACAAAATCAGGACTTGGAACAAAAAGAAAATAGAGCATAAGTAAAGGCAAAAAGAGACCAATCGTCATTTGGACCCTGATCGGCCCAGGACGGAGAACCCGGTTGTTGCGACGGCGCCATTGCTGTGATGACTTGATATGACTGTGAATTTTTGCTATTGCTACGATGCACTTTGCTTTGTCGTGATCTAAAGCTCGATTTCCATGCCTCTACAACGAACCTCGAGATCGGACCAAAGACGGGAGCTCTAGCCTACAGGGGTTAAGGGTAAGGCTCAAGCGAATGGACGGCGACAGGTCACAGCAGAAGCAATGACAGGGGACGTGGAGCAAAGAGGCTGCTAAAAAAGTTTAATGGGTGTCAAGTTTTATTCGCTTCGGACGATGATCCTTTTCTTTCCACCCTACCGCACAGTGAATGCAACCCAAAGATGAGTGAGTGAGGTGATTCTGCTTGGCCCTGGGGCGGGACGACGCGAAGTCTTGCATTGCACCTCATCCTCAACCTCTCCTACTTTGGGACCGGAGGCTTACAGGGGGCTTCAGGGCGTGTCCGACCAGGCTCGGCCCATGTCTCGTCTCTCAGGCACAGTGAGCACTCACTGAGTGGGGGGGGGGCTCAATGGTGAGAACATCACTAAACTTAGTAGAAACTACTCCGTGGACCGTTGATGATTGACGTTCCTAAGCTGACACTTGACAAGGGGAGGATTTCCATAAACAGAAACCTCATATCCGTAAACCGTCAATCATGTCTAAATTGATCACAGACTGCTCGCCCTGGATGAACGTTTGACTGCTGTGCTTCCCCCCTATCAAGCCTCACCTGCTACTTGCGTACGCATATTCAATGTTGTCTCCGCCTCACTTCTCTCCTCTCCTCTCCTCTCCTCTCCTTGTCTCGTCCTGTCTTGTCTTGTGTGTGCCAAATGTGCACGACGTGATCTGGTGTTGCGCCAACGATTGAGATGCGATGCAGCGGCATGGCTATCGACATTATCATCGCCATCGTGGGGGGCGTGTGCAACTGTTACACTGACTTACTTGGCTGTGCTGCCTACAAGCGTTCTGAGACACGGCAAGGGGCGGGACAAGACCTCGTGAGAAACGGATCTTTTGCGGGCTGTCAAGTTTCTGTGGCGTACCGCGTGTCGTGTCCTGTCGTGTTCTGCTCTATTGTGTTGGTGATCGTGGTGATGGTTGAGAGCTTGACTGAGATCGAGAGGAAGAGGGTCACTCAGAAATCAGGGTCCAGTCAGTATAGCCGATCAATGACATCACGACTTGAGGAGGGGCTTTTCTAAAACCCGTGAATCGGACTCGAATGTTTTGGCTGATGCAATTGCTTTGGATATTTGAACTGGCAATTTACACGATTCACTGCAATGGCGGTTGCAACTATCGCGAGCCTGCAGCTGACAATCGCTGTCAAGTCCGGCTATCAACATCATCATTGATTCCCCGTTTCTCAGATCTGCACGTAGGGTGCTAACACACGCCCATCGAGCCGAACAAGGGGGGTTCTAGATCCTGTCAAGTAAAGCCCGGACTCGAGAGTTTCCAAGACCCATTTTCAGGCCCGAGGCCCACGCCCATGTCCAAATGGATCCATGACCAATCGATCCGAGCTTTGTGTTACCCGAACGAAGAAATGACCTGATCTGTTTTTGCCTTTCGTTTCTTTTTCTTTTTCTTTTTCTACCGACATGGGAAACAGTCCTTTTTCCATCAAAGGTACCCCAGTCTCCGATTTCCGTTGACAACGTGCGTTCCCGACGATCGGGCTCATGGCTCTCACGTATCTTGTGCTAGTGTTGGTTTTACTAACCCTCCCGCGAGCAACCATTCTGTTTAATGGGAGTTTACGGTAGTTCAAGCGGCATTTGTCAATGAATAGACTTTGTGTTTTGCCCATTAAAAACTGCATATATGTATCATGGAGATACTTCACTGTCTATCACCAGATGTAAGCCGAAACATCAATCAACCTAACATCTGCTGTCTAGCCTGGGCCCAGCCTTCTACCGTCTCTGCGACATCCTTGTCTCAAATTTGTCAACGTTGTATAAATAATTAATTGCATAAAGCCCACATGCAATGATTTCCAATCGGTGCTGCTCCGGTGGCCAATAGAGTCGAGTGCAGAGCAGATCACAGCCAAGCTTTTCACTATAGCCTCGACCAGGGTTTTGTTGCGACCACTTGTGGGCTGCAAGACCTCCCAGAATCATCTCAAGAACCTATGCAAATGAATCACACGCGTCTTAAACTGCGAATCTTGATGTAAGCCTGTATGAACAGGGTAATCAGCTATGATTCAGAGAAATAACCAGCCGTTCGAATATCTCTGAAATTTGAGCATAAACTGCGCAATGATGACGAAGATTAGGCAAGCCCATGTCTTGAATTTACAGGTATCAGACCAGCTCATGTTCTCCCCGACTTTCGTTTGGATGCCCCATCGCGATGATGCTGCTCTGCACTGGATTATTCGTGGGCTTCGATCAGGAACATGACATCGCTCATGACGACACTCTCTGTACTAGTTTTAAGATCGCGTAGGATCGTCACTAGGTACTGACGCGCTTTCTTCGACCCATTGTGAAGTCATCGCACGTTGCAACGAAGTTCAGGGTTCATACACAATGACTCTAGTCAGAGCTAACTTGGAGCTAACTTGGAAAACGTTTCCTAATGATTCTGA
Source organism: Fusarium sp. NRRL 52700 (assembly GCA_013396095.1). Taxonomy (NCBI): domain Eukaryota; kingdom Fungi; phylum Ascomycota; class Sordariomycetes; order Hypocreales; family Nectriaceae; genus Fusarium; species Fusarium sp. NRRL 52700. The sequence continues at coordinate 163,546 of JAAQRM010000453.1, read as the reverse complement.
TGGGAGTCTAGCATGGGTAATCTCTAGTTATCGATTTTGTCATAACTCTGGTATTTTTATTCATGTTGAATCCAGTCCAAAATACCTACCCTAGACTGTAATGTAGAAATGACACGATCTTGTTCGATCCCCAATCTCTGCTTACTCCGTGCGATCATGGAATCTACATTGGATCATCTTTTCCGACACGCCCTCTCATAAGCCAAGTCGCAATGAGAACATGAAATGCAATACTACACGCCACGATGGTAAACCGGTCAATACCTGAAAACGCCTTCCATGTCATGATATCCACACTCGCATAAACAGGCGCTTGAAGGCTTCGGCCTTGCTCGCGACATCGCGATAGTAGCGAGGTGCAGTATTTCTTTCGTTTGGGTTGTCACAATGTCTCACTGAAGCGCGCGTTAGAACTCCCAGAAGCAAAGGTTAGGAAAGAAATCAGATGTCTGATTTCACAAGGTCGATGCAGACATTCTAAGACAAAGGCTACTACCAATGAGCTGCTGAAGCTCACTACAATCAAACGCCTGCAATGGGATACTTGTCCCATAGGTCGCATCGTCAAGACAAGACTTCGGAAGGTCTTTATCCATCCTGCAGTCAGATTCTCCTCGCAGCAATATGCAAATGTCTCTTATGCACAACGACTCAACTTGTAAGCGATGTTCGTTATATTTTTCTTCGATCGAGATCCCAAAATCGCCTGCAACTTTGGTTCAGGCACAAAGCTCCATTGGCTCATACTCAGAACCATAAGGCCACCAATGGCAATCTCCAATTTATATCACTGAGACCATGTCGCAGATTGTTCAGCGCCGACTTCTTCATTGATGCTATTCTGATATTTTGTAAACCTGCCGGGTAGGCTATTGACTGATACATGCATGATATTAAACAGCCACGGCTGAACCGACTGAGTACTGCCAAAACCCTCGGTACCCATCAGTTATCGACCATCGACGAATCGAGATGATAAACTCGAAGGGCAAAATACCCTCGGTCGGACTGAGTCGGTCACATCGTCGTATGTCCGCGTGTCTTGTCCGACGACGGAGCGTGGGGAACTGACCCCAGATTTTTGGCGAGGGGAAACTGGGGTAGAGATGGGGAATAACAAACAAGATATAGCTGAAGGAGGTTCAATAGAAGACTTGATGTTGACTTTAACATATAATTCATGAGCGTTATATCATGAAAGGAATGCCAAGTACCCAAAGGACTGACTTGAGTAGTGGGCGGATAGCAATCCAAAGGTTTCATGAAGGTAATGCTCAGAGTTGAAGCTTGTGATAATGACCATCAATACCCCGCGTGCTGCTATCTATGGGGGAAGAAAACTCAGGACCTTGATCCTCAAAGACAAAAAGATTTAAGTAACCTACTGTGAGTTTAGGATGCTTTTTACTGAGTTTATTTTGATATCTGTGTTAAGGTCTGATGCTTTCCTCCTCCCCGAGGGGCTATATATCAGCATTGGGCTTCTGAAAACCATACATAGCTCAGCAGATGGAGACTGCTTGAAGTGGATGAGTTTTGGTCGGTAAGAATCAGACTGAAGCCAATTCAACAAAATAACAATTAAGTGCATTGATTGGCTAGTATATGGGGTTTAAGTTTCTCCTCACTAGAGAAGCCCCTGAAAGGCTTCATTTTTCTGATCGTGATAATTGGAGATATCAGACCTTTCGCACAGTACAATCGTATTATATATTCCCACATTTGTACAGTGTGAAAATGATCAATATCCACGAGTAAGTCCAGCCGGCGGCTAGCCGAGGGTGTTTTGCGGTAAGCTACGGCAAACTCAGGTGCCTACAGCCGAGCGTAATAAATATGAATACCTACCAAGTTTCTCCAAGACAAAAACCTCTAGGATATTAGGCCCTGCAGAAGGTTATTGTTCCCTTTTTTCCTTCCTCCTTCTTTGCATTTGTGATACCCCTCATCATCAACATCCCCCACGTCAATTGACCTCGTCCTTCTTCTTCGTTGCTACGCAGGAAGAAGACCGTAAGCCAATTGTCCCCAAGAATGTCTGCCGTTAACCGGACCCTCCGAACGGCCTCCAAGCAGTTGCGCTTCCAGTCTCCCCGGGGTCTTCGTGTCGCCGCCCCTCTCGTGGCCCGCTCGGCATTCGGCGCCGCTCGCTCTTCTCTTCCCGCTTCTCACGGCGCCGCCTTTTCAACTTCTGCTGCCAGACGATCAGGAGCTCCCAACATGTCTTCCGCCGACCGTGAATACGATCCTGAGATCAAGGACATTGCCGACTATGTCGCCAACAAGACTATTGACTCTGAACTTGCTGTGAGTGCTCTCAATTCTGCCGAGGCCGATTTTGCACCCCGCAAAATACCCCGCCTTGAAGCTTCTCACCTCAACACCAACAAATTATCACGACAACTCAATGGCACTCAACTGTTGAAATTCATTGCTAATTCTTACTTAAACAGTTCGACACTGCTCGATGGATCCTTCTCGACACCCTAGGCTGCGGCCTCGAGGGTTTGAGGTTCAAGGAATGCTCTAAGCTCCTTGGACCCATTGTCCCCGGCACTGTTGTCCCCAACGGTCCCAAGGTCCCTGGTACTCCCTTCCAGCTTGACCCCGTCAACGCCGCTTTCAACATTGGTGCTATGATCCGATGGCTCGACTTCAACGACTGCTGGCTCGCTGCTGAGTGGGGTCATCCCTCTGACAACTTGGGTGCTATCCTCGCTGTTGCTGACTGGATCAACCGTACCAACAAGGCTGGTGGTAACCTCGCTGGCGGCAAGACCTTTGTTGTCAAGGATGTCCTCGAGGCTATGATCAAGGCCCACGAGATCCAGGGTTGCTTGGCTCTCCTCAACTCCTACAACAAGGTCGGTCTTGACCACGTTGTTCTTGTCAAGGTCGCCTCTACCGCCGTCGTCTCCAAGATGCTCGGCCTCAATGAGAAGCAGATTGCCGACGCTGTTACCCAGGCTTGGGTTGATGGCCAGTCTCTGCGAACCTACCGCCACACCCCCAACACCATGTCCCGAAAGTCCTGGGCTGCCGGTGACGCTTGCCAGCGCGCCGTCAACTTGGCTCTCAAGGTTCTGAAGGGTGAGCAGGGCGTCCCTACTGTCCTGTCCGCTCCCGTCTGGGGTTTCTATGATGTCCTCTTCAAGGGCCAGAAGTTCGAGTTCCAGCGCCCTTATGGCAGCTATGTCATGGAGAATGTCCTCTTCAAGGTCTCCTACCCTGGTAAGTTCAATCACTGAAGCCAATCTGTAAAGACAAGCCTAACATGTAATAGCCGAGTTCCACTCTCAGACCGCCGTCGAGGCCTCTGAGAAGATCCACCACCTCCTCAAGTCTCAGGGCAAGTCTGCCGCCGACATCAAGTCCATCACTTGCCGAACCCACGAGGCTTGCATCCGCATCATTGACAAGCAGTTCAAGCCCATGGACAACTTTGCCGACCGTGACCACTGCATCCAGTACATGTGCGCCACCATGCTCGTATTCGGCCGTCTTGAGGCCACTGACTACGTTGACGGTGGTGAGGCTGCCACCTCTCCTCTGGTCGAGTCTCTCCGCCAGAAGATCAAGTGTGTTGAGGATCCTCAGTACACCAAGGATTACCATGACCCCAAGCTCCGAACCATCTCCAACGCTCTCACTGTCGAGCTCAACGACGGCACTGTCCTCGATGAGGTCGCTGTTGAGGCTCCTCTTGGCCACCGTCTCCGCCGCGAAGAGGCCAAGCCCGTCATTCTCGAGAAGTACAAGCGCCACCTTGGCCCTCACTACCCCGAGGCCCGCGTTAAGGAGCTTGTGGAGCTCAACTTGGACGCCAAGAAGCTTGAGTCTACCCCTGTTGATGAGTATGTTGATCTATACACTGTGGAGAGCAGCAAGTTTGTGCAATAAATGAGTTATGAATGGGAGAGATGGAGGATGCATATTTAATCGCAAAGCCCAAAGAAGGCTATGGCTTGGATAGAATGAAAATATCACGTCTAAAATGAACCAATGAATACAAAAAAAATCAACAAGCAATGAGAAAAATCTACGAGCACGTTTCTTTGCTCTCATGCGTAAAAGGCGTCTGAGTTGTACCACAGTCAAAGTTAATACTCTACGAACTACCAAATCTTGTGATTGGGTCGGGTTGCGCGAGGGGCAGCACCGCCTCAAATGCCCGCTTTATTTGGTAGGGGTTGCTTGGGTGCTTGGCCGATTCCGAATCCTAAGAACCGTTGGTAGCAGGTCGCATCACTCTCCTCCTGCATCTAACTTCAACCTGACATTCTGTCATTACTGTACCTTTGTCACGTTGTATCAGTGTCGCCAAGTCCATCAGAACCTGCGTTGATTTATCAGTCTTAAACACATCTTTATACCCGTATCGCAAGTCCGGACCCCTTCGGCCGCATTATCCGTAATCATGGCCGCAGATCGCCAGACGATTATTGAAGTGAACCGTTCGCTTCGTAACATCAAAAATGTAAATGCCTTTGAATCCCCGTTATTGGAACCTCATTTCCGCCATCATACTCATCTGGGCATTCTCTCTGAACGTCAACTAATACCGTGAAGGAACTAGAGAACCTCCTTGAGCGAGGCGTGATTGACGACTCCGTCTACGATACTATCAGCACGGCTCTTCCCGGCGAGTCCTCCCTCTCGGGCCCCCTCAAGACTGCGACCGGCAATAAGAACACCAACACCGCTGCTCCCAAGGCCACTACTCCCGCACCAGCCGCCCACGCGCCTCCTACCAAGGCCTTTGAGGATCTCAAAGTCAAGTCGCATTCGCCCGCACCACCCGCCTACGACCAGACACCTCCTCCTGGTCCCCCCCCGCGTAACGTCAAGCCCACTGTTGCCAACGCCCGTGCCCTTTACCGCTATGCTGCCTCCGATGGTCGCGACCTGTCCTTCGAGAAGGATGACCGTATCGCTGTGTACGAGTATATGAACCAGGATTGGTGGATGGGCCGAAACGAACGCACAGGACAGGAGGGTATCTTCCCCCGAAACTACGTCCTCGTCGACCAAGAGACCAAGACGCCTGTTGCGCCTATTCCGCAGCCTCAGTATGGCTACCCTGCTTACACGCAGGGTCCTCCTCCTCAACAGAACCCTTACAACTCGCATGTACCACCCATGGCTGTCGCCGAGGGATCCGGACAGCCGCAGGGACAGGAGGGAGATGGAAAGGATAACAAGGTCAATGAGTACGGCAAGAAATTTGGTAAGAAGCTGGGTAATGCTGCTATCTTTGGTGCTGGTGCCACCATCGGAGGAAACATCGTCAACAGCATTTTCTAGAGTCTCGCAATTGGGAAAGATACATCGGCTTGATTTTAAGTTACAGGGCGCATACACTGGGCGTTAGGGATTCGAAAGGTTCATAGACAAGTAGCTCGGGACGATACTGAGCCTGTGTTGAGTCCTTGTTTAGTACACATGGTGTTTATTTGACCGTTGCGAAGATCGGAACTTGCTTGAATATTAAAGAAACTCAAGCAACAATCGTGAAGCTGATATGTCAATTCAATGTCGGTAGAATATGAACATTTTAGCCCCTAAGGTACTGGTTCTCATGAGATGTCCTTCATCATGGCTGGTGGATCTAACAGACCTTGTGTACTGTGCCCACTACAGTGCTAATATCTTAGTCACTATGCGGATTCTAGCCATGATCAACATCTACACTGTACGTCGCAAAATTTCTTGACGTTCGAGAATTCTCAAACGAAAGAATTCAACAACGCCATAATCAAGACACAGCCTTCATCATGTCGACTACTAAAAAGCGTCTAGCGGAGGACACTCCTGCACAGCCAAAGCCAAAGAAAAGCAAAAAGAGAAAGGCGAATGCACCAGATGATGAACTTCTCGATACTGAGCTTGGTCTCAACACGCTCTTCACCAAGATGGACAACCAGCTCCTGGCTGATCATCTTGCCCAGAAATTGGGACGCTTCGGAACCGACTTGAGCGCTGTTGAGATTTCTGACATGACTGTTTCCGGTAAGGATTCCTGTTGCCAATTGCCATTCTTATTGGAAATCTCACTCACAAATTCCCAGCCAACGCGATTCAAGATACCACCTCATGGCAAGAGTCAAGAACATTGGATAAGTTTCCCGACTTCCTGGAGAAGGTGTCAGAGGACCCTGAGGGTTTGAAGAAGGCGCCCAAGAAGAAGGGATCGCCCCATACCCTTATTGTTGCAGGAGCGGGTTTGAGAGCTGCAGACATCGTCAGGTATGCTATCGCGACTCAGTTGGAGGGGCAAAAAGACTGACTGTGAGCAGATCGATGCGCAAGTTTCAAAGTAAAGAGAATTCAATCGCGAAATTGGTACGTCTCTCTTCAAGACGAAGGGGAGTGATATCGCTAACACATACAAGTTCGCCAAACATATGAAAATTGAGGAGCAAGTCAAGTTCCTTCAGAATCACAAAACTGGCATCTGTGTTGGCACACCTGCCAGACTTATGGATCTCATCGACAACGGTAAGTTCGATCTCGATACTTGCCTTCCCTTTCCTTTCTCCCTCAAAATCACCGGCAGGCACTAACTTCAGCAGGCGCACTCTCCTTGGATAACTTGAAGCGGCTAGTCATTGATGCTTCACATATCGACCAGAAGAAGAGAGGTTTGATGGACATGAGGGAAACTATGATGCCCCTAGCTCGCTTCTTGTCAAGAAAAGAGTTCAAGGATCGATACGGCGACGAGAAGAAGCCGTTGGCTTTGTTGTTCTATTAGATGGATGTGATACCCTGACACAAGAAAATTTGGATGCGATGAAGCTGTTTCTGTTTGAGACTTACCCTCGATTGTTTACGTTATAGATCTTACCTGCTAGACTGCTTATCTCCGCAATACAGAAGATTCCTTCTCACTTTTATTTCCTTCATTCAACTTTGGGTGGTTTGCCATACGGCGGAAGGGGCCACCCCCAGAACAACAACTTGGCACCTACTCCTACCCTCACCATCACCAAACACCACCTTCCTCAAATGCATCAGAGTATCCGCCTACTTCTTAAACTCTGATGACCCTCCCGATCTCAGACTTTTCATCTTCATCCGTTGTCTTCAGCTTCAGCTCAAGCTCGTTTTTGGAACGCATCTCACACTCTTTTTGGAACCCTCACTCACACTCTTTTTTGGTACTGTCGTTTAAACCAGCACCCAATTTCTGCACGCTTCTCTCATAATAACCACTTGCCTTCCATACAGCCATGCGATCTCATTTGTTCGCTGGCTTATTATCGAGCTTGGCTACTCGTACATACAGCCTCGACACATCAACACCAGGTATGGACTCTGAGTCCAGTCTCAATGGATATTCTGATAAGAGATTGTAGAATGTGCTACCATTTGCTCTCGCGAACTTATGCACTATCATGGTATTCCTACTGTTGAGGGTGTCTGTCATGACATGGCCGTTCAACGAGTAAGTTATGGTGCCCCTTGCATTGAGTGCTGGATTGCTGACCAAGCACAGGAACTGTTCTCATGCCTGGCCAGTTCTTGCACTGATCAGTATGGTCAAGCTTTGACATATACTGTCTCCACTTGCTCTCTTCATGGTGCTACCATCAGTGATCTCCTTCCCGTGGAGATACAACATACGAGCCTTGCTACGAGGCACTTCATGCCCCTCGTCTCACGCTCTGATTCGGCCAGCTTTGGGTTTGAAAGCCGTTTTAGCCTATCTGTCGACTGTAAGGCCGGATCTGATGGTGTTCTTACATTGTCTCTGCCCGAATCCACCGCTTCAGCTCATCAATCTATTCCCGGTGGTGGTTCCCCTCCCTCGTCAGGAGCCGGGAATGGCAACCCCAATGCCGGGGCAGGTCTACCAGGTGGTGCCCCAGGCCCGAACAATGGGCCCTTACCAGGAAACACAGCAGGGTCAGGTGACGGTCAAGGTAGTCCTTCAGAAGGCACAGGTCTTGGAGGAGACGGTAGCAATGATGGAACTGAGCCCTCAGATCCCAACGCGGATTGTGAAGAAAACACTTCCAATAATGGACCTTCACAATCGGGCAACAATGATGGCCAATACCAACCTGCCCCGGCTCCGGTTCCAGCCAACCCTCCCTCCAACAGCAATCCTCAGCCGGGTGGTCAGTCCAACGACCCTCCTGCGCCAGGACCAGATGCTGCCGATGGGAACAGCTCGCCTGACGATCCCAATCAAGGCAATACAGGACAAACACAGCCTCAACCCGCTCCTGCACCTGTACCTGCTCCTGCACCTGCTCCATCAAGCCCGGATGGAGGCGACGGGGCCCCAAATCAAGATGGAAATGGCAGATCGGGAGAGGATTGCGATGAGAACGTTCCTGGAAACAATGCTGCTCCAGCCTCTCATCCAAATACTGGCGACTCAGTGGACTGTTCTATCGATATTAACAATCCAGCGTGCGCCAACCAGAATCAGCTACCTCCTGGACCTCCAGCACCTCAACCACCAGCACCACAGCCTCCAGCACCACAGCCAGCACCACAGCCTCCAGCACCTCAGATACCAGCGCCAGCACCGGATTCTCCCGGTCCTCAAGGCCCCCCTCCTGCCCCTGCTCCTGCTGGAGGTAACCCTCCCTGTGGTGCTGGAGATGGCATACCAGACTGCCCTGCTTCTCATCAGCCTCCCAATGTCGATGGCAGCAGTGGAAATGCGTGCTCGGACCCTAATGCAAACGCTGACTGTGGCTCTTCGGAGCCTTCCTCACCACAGCCGCCGCCTCAGACAGGACCCCCTGCCCTTCCAAAAGTTTGCCCTGGGGATGAAAACTCACTTTGTCACGATGGGGGTGACGGCGGATTTGATACAGGATCTAGCAGTCTACCTGCAAACCCTCCGTCGCCGAATAGTCCTGATGCGCCTCCCCCGGGTGTAGGGACTTCACCTGGTGCCTCTCCTTCTCAACCAAACATAAACGGTAATCTTGACAACGGTGCCTCTTGTGCTGGAAAGCCTGGCCCTTGTCCCGCAAATGGTGGCCTAGGAATCCCAGAACCAGCCAACCCTCCTTCTCCTGCATCTCATCCTTTAACTCCACCAGAAGGCCAGGTCCCTAACGGTTCCCAAGATAATCAGGGTACTGGGCAGGGAATCCCCGGTGAAGGAACTGGCAACGGTGATGGCCGAAAAGGGAACGGTGATCTCGGGCCCCAAGCACCAGAAATCACAGCACCACCTGCACAACCCGCTCTGCCTACACCAGCAGTTCCAACCCAGCTTCCAGGACCTCCTGCCCAACCAGGACTCCCTCAACCTACCGGTCCCAACGCTGTTGGCGGCGCTCACGAGGGACCTCAAGTCATCACGGTAATTATACCAACGCAAGTAGAGAGCACAGCAACAAAGGTCATGACAGTCTAGCCGACAAATGGCCCTTCAATGTACTCGTCACCATCTCAATTGAAGAAACGTGCCATGGCTGACATAGAACGAAGGCAAGAGAATGGTCAAGAACTTGACACTCCTGGCAACGACATCCCGGCCCAACCTGCCCCTGCTTCAGTGGCATCAGCTATCCAAGGAGATCTTCCGATAGAGTCGGGCATGCCCGAGCCTTCGTTAGTTATTTCAAACGACTCGAAAAGATCCCATGGCTTCTCACAGACCTCACAGACTTTCGCTGTTCTGGTAGTGTTTGTGGCAATGTTTTCATGGCTACCGATATGATGCTATGGCTTACATTCTTTGTGTTCATAGACCTTGGTGCCTAGTGATGTGGAACTTTGAAAAAAAAAAAAGGCATTGTTTTAAAGAAATCTGTATTGATTGGTGGTTTAGCTAGCAGATGATGGTGGATGAAGGACGTGAAATGGTATAATAATATTGTAGTTCCTATTATTATAGCAACATACCCGAATGCAATGGCTTGTTCTGGAACGACCTTTACTCGAAAAGGCACTACAGTGATTTAAAAGCTTGCCATATGGCTATAAGAATCAATATGTAGACTTGGCTAAGAACTCAATTTAACATTATCTGCCCTCGTGAGGTAGCTAGATAATCCAGGGCCACCCCGCTCGCTGACCGCCATCTTTTGAGTTATACCGATATTTTGAGCTCAGAAGGAAATGATGATTGATCGAGATCCATATTCATAGAATGCTCAGTCTCCCTTATTTATACCATGTCTTATCAGCATCCTTCAGCAATCCCTTGAACTTCATCCCCATTGTCCTCATTGCTTCATCCTCACAGGTTTCCCACTTCTGCATCAACTGCCTGACATCTTCAACAACATTTTCATCCTTTGGATCCTTTGACTTGGTGAGTATGTGGCCAATGATCTCCCAACAAAGATAGTCCTTGAGTGTTGGCTGTTCTGTGGAAGCAAGATCGTACTCCTGCAATTCTGCCAGGATGAGTGCAAAACGGCCGAATGACTGTGCGAGGGGCCAGTAATCAAACTCCTCCTTGAGTTTCTGAAAGTCCATATGATACGGGTGATATTGGCGGCTTCCGAGGTCCCCGATGAGCTTGTAAAGCTCTTCTGTAAATGCCTTATTTTCTACAGCTGTTCCATCGAACAAAGGCACAGGTATCGTTCTTAGTTTCATCTGAAACACACTGGGCAGCGTGCGAGGCTCTGCTTCCTTACTGCGGATACTTTCTTGAACTTCCTCCGTCTTGGAGATTATCTTTTTGATAACGGGCACTGAGTTTTCCACCCAGTGGTTCCAGTTCTGTCGATCCTTAAACCGTCCGCCACTAAGCCTCATGACAAGCGTCATCACCATGTCGGCCTGTCCAATCTTGAGCAGCCTCTCAACGTACTCGATCACGAAGGATTGAAGCATTTGCAAAGACACTCCATTCTCGGCCAGCTTGGGCTCTCGGCGGTCGGCAGGGCTCTGCTGTACCATGGCCGCAGACAGTATGATTCCAAACTTGAGCGAATCGCGCCCGGGGTTGAAAAACTGCGAAATCCAATGCTTGCCCGCCTTTGAGTTGACGAGGTCCCGGTCCTCCTGGAGAGCCTTGGTGATGCGTTGTATGCCAGGGCTGGGATCGACATTGATGAGTGCGGCGGAGCGGACCATATTGAAGACTGATACAGGCGTGTAGGGTTGGAGTTGCCCATACAGAGCGGATACTGTAGTGAGATGCACAGGGAGATGTGGAATCTCTTCCTCGAGAAAGAAGTTGTTTTTACTCAAGAAGAGTTTCATCCAGCGGGTGTTGTTGGCAGCCGATTGCTCTACTGCACCCATAACGAGTGATGCCAGCCTCCTTTTATCCTCTTCGTTCAAACTTTGTCCCCTGACCTTCAAGATCAAGAGATTGAGAAGGGGAGTTTCGTCGCCGATCTCAGGTAATGGGGCGTCCTGAGCTGCAGCAGCAACCCAATCAGCTTCCGTCAGTCCGCGTCTCTCATTGAGCTGTGCGGCTGCTGGAACTATATAGTCTTCAACGGCGTCAAGGATACGTTTCCGTAGACTGGAAGTGCAAGTAGGTTCCTCCAAGATTGCAAAGAGACTGTTGGTGATGGTGATTCGGATATCGATGTGCCGTGCTTCCGCAAGGAGACCGACAAGAATCTCACATGATGAAGACGGATCCATGAACAGGTTGTACTGCAAGATCTGGGCGAGCATCTTGACGGTAGTAACCTTGATGGATGGCCCCTGAGAGGGCTTGGGACCTGCCGATGCATCCTCCTCAGTGATTTCCTTGGATCTTTTGACCCGTTCTTTGGCATCCGTGTTCTGATTTTGCTCTCGCATCTTCTCCTTTATCGCACTGGCCATTGTGTGTAACATTTCCTTTGCTGGCTTAGCTGGAAGCACAGAGAGGAAGCCAACGCTGAGAAGATGGCGGTGCCAGGAAGAACTTTCTTGGGCCCCTTCACTGTCCAGAACCAAGTCACGAATGAAGGGACACGCCAGCGAAGGCTGATCGCTAGAAGCCAGACGCTCGATGACGAAGACAATATCCTGCATCTGCGCACGTACGGCTTCAGATCCCAGTCGTTCCCTCGTCCTATCGATAAGGAAGCGTGCCAGCTCTGCAAGTAAAGGAGGCGACAGAAGAGTTCTTGAAAGTAAACGATATACGTAACTACCCTTGACTGACTCGCGATTCGATGAAGTGGTGAGAGAGTCGAAGAGCGAACCGTCATGTGCGGTCGACAAAGCCGGGTTTCGAACTACAGCTCCGGCTTCAATGAGCAAATCCGTTGTTGGCTTCCAGACGATCACCATCATATCTCTTTCGCACCATTCGCGATCCGCCACTGAACATTTTACAAGGTTCTTGAAGAACATTTCCAATCTACTCGTACGTTGGCCTGTTACAGCCATAACAAGGTTGAACAGCCAGGTCCAATTCTGGGCCTTGAATCCGGGTTCTCCAACTGCGAGCGTTGCAGTCTCAACCACATTGATGAGAACCTGGTTTGCAAACTCGATGTCTTCCTTGCGCAGGGCTGATGTAAATGACACAATAGCTTCAGGTGAGCTGACACGTTCATCTGGCATGGCACCCAGAACTTCTTCAATCTCCTTTGTCTTGAAGACCTTCACACTGAACAGACTATGACTTGTGAGAGAGTCCTTGATGAAACGCCGAGACCAAATGATAGTGTCGTTCAGAGTCTGTAGGTCTCCAATAGCAACGCAGAGATTCAAGGCAGCTCTAGCCCAGTATGCGCGCTCGACAGCCTCACGAGCCTGTTGGGCGTTGGTTTTCCTCTCGTTGACGAGACCAATGGCGCGATCAAGCCACCCCTGATGCTCATCTTGGGTGTTCGATTTGCGGATCAGCAACGCCCTGACGATCTCGACGTCTCCAAAGCCACTGTGTTTGATATGTCCTTGCGACTGATTGAGTATTGTTCCACTCTGATTCGCAACTTGGAGGAAGTCGTTCTTGGGAAATATGCTGTCCAGCTTCTCAAAAAGTTGTAGTGACTTCTTGTAATTGATGATGAAGAACAGATCTGAAGGCCAGGCTCTTTCAGGTAGATCCTTGAGTCTGGCCAGATCGTGTTCTGAGTCACTCTCGATGTCGATTTTATAATTTTTGTGATGCTGGATGAAGAGGCGGAATAAATCATATCTGCCGTCGATATCTAACTCCCAAGGAACCCACAAAGTTTGACGTATCCTCTCCAAGTCGATAGGCGGCTTCTCGCTCGGCAATAGCTGGATCGTCTTTACCAAACAAGCTTGATATTGTCTCTTGCTTTCACTACCATCAGCAGCCTTGGCCCACCGATCGACAGTATACTGAAACAAGCCACCTCGTCTGAGAACAAGCTGCTGGGAAATTGCTCCGTGTTTTTGCGTACATTCGAGTACGAGGCTGAGATATTTGATGCGCCTCTCGTCGTCGGATCTGCTCTTGAGAAGACGCTTGAGAACTGGCATAGCCACCTCATCTATCAAATCATATGGGACATGGATCTTGCCCTCTTTTGCGAGGAGGGCCGTCAATATCCTCTCGCAAAAAGCGATGTTGCCACGAAAGAGTCTCCGATGCTGATAAAGCCTGATATCTTTGTCCTTGCAGAAGATCTCGGTGAGGAATTTATCCTCGTGTTGCTCTCGATGGCCTAGAAAGAGACGTTTGTTCTGTGGCGCCGTCCACTCAATCTTACTATCGTTCTCAAACTTGTTAACCAGCTCAAGGTTGCATGCTGGAATTATGTTTTGGTAGAAGCTGGTGAGAGGTCTGTCATCATGTCGCCCTTCATAGAGGATTGTGACCAACTCTCCAAGAGCAGCTCGCCTTTGGGGCTGTGCCTTCTCAGCTGAAGCGGTCGAGCCTAGACGCTTGCACATGTCACGAACGTCTCGAATGCTGAACTCGGCCATCAGACGGGCCAGCCCTGAAGCTCCTCCTGCAGCGTCCCATGCTTGCTGGAAGCGATCTTGACGTCGTAAGGCTTTTGTGAATTGGCGAATGGTGAGCTTTCTCTTGATGGCACTTTCAGTTTGGCGGAGGTCGTCTATGATTTCTAATTCTTTGCGGCGCGTCATTGTAGTGAGGTGTTAAATGCAATTGTCGTTAAGATGATGGTTTGTTGTGAGATGAAGCAGAGAGCGGTGACTTGTTAAATAGTGTCAGCTCAGCTAGTGACTGACATTAGATGCAGCAGCCTAAGACGGAAAGGCGTCCGGCGAGACCAACAAGGAAATACCCGAAAGTCCTAGCAGTAGCGACTAAAGTAAAGATTAGCAGTAGATCGTTTGAACAAGCCAATCGACATTTGCTTCCATTCCCAGCTTGGAAGTACCGCTCATCCACTTGATTTTGTCCATTATTTTCGTCTCGCGCTCGGGGGGCAAGAAAACATCGAACCTTGATGTAGGGTGTCAAAATAAACCCAGCAAATGGTATCCTAGGTCTATACTAATCTTATCCTAAACTTATCCTAAGTTACCTAAGTCTTTTTATTATTTAGGATCAAGGTCCTGAGTTTTCTTTCCTCCCCTAGCTCGCTTTGAACTCTATAAAGCTGGGCTTTGATGATCAGATGCATCTTAATGTCAGGGTGGTTCTCTGGTTAGTCTCAGCTTGTGCTCCTTCGAAAGATGTGACTGGTTTCTCCTGATTCAATGGGAGCATCATGTTGTGATACTCCAGTGATATTCCACTGGTTGGATCGGCGTAATGACTGATATAGCTGAAGTGGTGGGGTGGAGTGGCACCAGGTTAACCGTATTGACTTGACTCAACTTGTAAGCATAGTAGTCAAGCTTACGTTGAAAAGTATTTTCGTCTGAAAATTAAAGTGGTATCGGTAGCCCAAGTCATGCAGACTCGTTGTGCCGGATTGAAGGATGATCCCTCTCGTAATAGACCACCATGGTATAAGTCAAAGTTAAGATAACCCATCCACGATGTGTCAAGGCATAAAGAGATCTTTGACTTCAGACTGGATCTGTTGCAATCTCCCTCTCCAAGCCATGCGGCTTTTTTGCACAAAATCATGCTGTTGAACTTGTGTCTTGCGGTTTGCCTCTTGTTTGACAGTCTCTCCGAGACCATTCGAGCGATTCGAGCCACCAGTTGCCTATAACTCGCTCATATCTGCCATTGGAAATTCACAAACCGTTATATTTGCTAATGCGTAAGTATCCTCGACGAAACCAGCAAACGAGGCCCGAGTGTTTGTGAAGGACAATGAAATACCTATAGAATCGCTATTGCTCCATGTGCACAAACGATCCGGCACCCATTTCATAGAAACATCTGGATTTACCTTGAAGTAAATTGAAACTATTTGTATGCCGTGCTTCAAACCCTCAGATGTTTGCCTGTTTCCTTGCATATCCAGGTATGTTTGGTGAGGTTGACCTTGACCATCATCACACTTGTAGGACCATTCACGTTCAGCCATCAGTACTCTTAAGAGCTCGGGACAAACCTTTCCATGTTTATCTGTTTAAGATTTTAGCAAATATAAAAAACCAAAAGAAGCTAATGCCCACAGTGATTCATAAACCAGACACACACAAGCGACACTGCTCGCAGCTGCATGCGTTCCTGTGCTTTAAAACCTCCAACTTCCCTCCTTTTTGTTCGCTGCTTTTTAAAGCCACACAATTCTTCAACTCCAATCAGTTTAATCGAGTGCTTGAAGATTCTTGCTCAACATCATCTCGCCACCTTCCAACTGCCTAACCATGGCGTCCTGGGGTGATCCGACGGGGTGGAATGATGAATGGGCTGTCGAAGATTCCGACAGTGTGGATGGCGAAGGTATCTCATTTTCTTTCACTTCATCAATCCAATGCTAGTTATGGCTAACTATAATATCTAGTTGAAGCTGGTCAACTTGGACATATCTGTGAAGTCAGAGATGCTTTCGCCGAATTCAACGAATCTGGCAAGTTGCCCAAATGGCTCGACGAGATTCCCGATCACAGCCCTGACCTCGAGGAAGAGAAGCTATTCCTCAAGGCCAAACGGATTCGCGATACTTATGCTATTGTCTGTGGTCGCTACCCAACCAAAGAACGTACCTGGGAGGTTCGAACCATCTGGATCAACAATCCCGTTCTGCAGGATATTCTCCGAGGGATTGCTGATCCCTCCGGGTGGTTTGCCAGCGATGAAACTGTCAAGTTTGAAAAGCCGTTTGTCCGTTTGGTTCACCACTGGGAGCAATTGTGCGAGTTAGAAGATGCTGATGCTGGTTCCGAGACCCAGAAGTTCATGAAATTATTCATGGATTTACTTCGGGAGAAACTGCGAGATACCCTCATCCGAGTCAAGAAGATCATGAAGACTGGATGTGCTGCTTTCCGTGACCTTCAATTTGTCTTCAAGCCTGGTCAGCTCTTCTTTAACTCCCGCCCTCCTATGGGCGCAGGCGTTTGCCAGTCTTACAAGTATGGTAAAGTTACAGTCGACCAAGTTGCGTGGGATGGAGAGGAGTATGGTTCAGTTGATTCGACCTTCCATTTGCCCTACTTCGCAGGCCTTCGGCCTATCTCTAAACTCAGCGTCCGACCAGCATGGGCCTGTTCAGGAGATGACATCAAGAGCATGAAGGCTGCTCTCGTCGCACATGGCCGCAAGTATGAAGCACTACGAGGCATTCACTACCGCTTTTATCCCGGTATTCTCAAAAGAGAGCACACTCATTGTGAAGCTGACACGGTAAAAAATTTAGTGAGCTTGTGATGTAAAGAAACATATTAACAATCGAGTAGTCTGGCTGGGAAGACGCCAGCATCCCAAGCCTCCCCATTCAAGCGGTAAAGATTCTAAATATGCTTGGAGCTATTGTATACTGACAGTGAATCTAGATTGCAGGACGAGTCATCGTCGATGCGGCAGGTCAATGTGGGCATGAGGCTGGATCCTTTGGCCCCCTATCCAGTCTTCGGATCAGCAGTGAAATGTACAAGAATGGACAATATTCTAAGGCTGCGACTTCTAGTGACCACCAAGAGTCACAGGAAGATAGCGATTGGGAGGAAGCAGTTGATGAGGATCGCAAGCGCCTCTCGGATGAGCAGGCTATGTTGACCGTTTCAACCGTGGAATGTTTCTCGATCGAAAACAAGACGTGGTGTTAGTTCACATGCACGAAGAGACTCATGCATATATGTTAACATCCTGTGCTAGGTACGGCCCCGATCGACGATCTCAGAGACATTGAGTGGAACACTCACGCCTTTGACAATCTCGTCATCGATGAAGCAGAGAAGAGACTCCTGGTCGGATTCATAGGTGCAGCAAAGAACGGAAAGTTGCAGGATTTCGACGACTTTGTCGACGGAAAGGGTTCGCTTCTCCTCATCAATGGTTAGCCATGAACTGACATTATCACAGGAAAGGGTCTTGTCATGCTCTTGTGTGGTCCCCCTGGTACGGGAAAGACATTCACTGCAGAATCTGGTTCGTTTCAGTGGTTTTCAACAATTGAATCCTTCGCTAATGGAAGCATAGTCTCCTAATATCTCAAGCGCCCTCTCTACCGCGTTGATACTTCGGACCTGGGGATGAATCCCAAGAACCTGGAGAGTAATCTCAAGACTGCTCTTGATCGCTGTGCCCGATGGGATGCCATTCTCTTGCTTGATGAAGCAAATGTGTTCCTTGAAAAGCGCAGCAGCAGCAATCTTACACAGAACGAGATGACTACCAGTAGGTTACTCCGCTGTGGTTGTTGTGAACCTGTCTGACATGCTTCCTAGTTTTTCTTCGCGTCCTGGAATACTACAAGGGCATCATGATGCTCACCACGAACCGCTACCTTGCAATCGATCCCGCTTTCGAGTCACGAATCGACCTTTCATTTGTCTTCCAGGATCTTGAGCCAGCCTCCCGAGCCAAAGTCTGGTAAACTTTCTTATCAGAGAGGACAAGGCATTGGCTGGAGACAGCGATGCGATTGCGAAGCTGGCAAGTATGCCTCTGAACGGCCGACAGATCAAGAGTGCCGTCAAGACAGCGCAAATCCTGGCCGCCAGCGAGAACCTGCCTCTTGCAGTTGATCATTTGCAGACGGTTGTTTTCATGCGAATGAAAGCATTGAAGATGCTGGAGTAGGTCGGGCGATTGAAAGGTCTGGCTTTCGAAGCATGAGGACAATCCTTCAACTCGGACACAGTCATCATGCTGACCGCCTACAATGACCGATGAAATTTTTGGAGGCTCTGCATCAAGGCAACATGAGCTTGGGGTGATGAGTGGAAGCCATTTCCCACGATGGTGAATAGGTAAAGGCAACTTGATAAAGGGGATAGATAGTTTGAAATAGCATCACATCAACAAGTAGGGATTGCCTCATTATAACACGATAGGGCTCGTGGTCATTCAGGTGCTGTCATCATCTAATCGTACATTGTTTGTTTTCGCTCATGCCTCTGAGCTCGCGTGATCCTCGACACCATTTTAAGCTCCATATTTCTTGTCCTTGTCGGAGATGGGAAATTCGCTGCCTGTGGCGCTCTTGTACTGGTCGCGAATAGCATCGGAAATAGCCTCGTCCTTGGCCTGCTCAGCGGCGCTCTCGTTGCTCTGGTCGCCACCGCCGAGGAACTTTTCCTGCACAAAGTCGACGGCTGCAACGGCTGTTAGTACAGAGATACATGAGAAGTTAATGTAGATGATTACCCTTGTCAAGGCCATCCTCGTTCTTCTCGCCCTGTGCGCCACCGCCAGCCATTCCGTTGACCTTATCCATGAAGCTGCCACCAGCCTCGGGAGGAGCTTGCTGGCCCTCGGTGTTGTTGGCGTTGTTGTTGTTGTTGCCACCGGCGAGGTTCTTGACGAAATCCATGATGATAGATAGTTTGGGTTTTGAGTTAAAAGTTATAATTTGGAATTTGGAATTTGGAATTTGGAATTTGGAATTTGGAATTTGTAGGATGATGGGTATGAAGATGGAAAGGTTAAGAAGTGGACGACATCTTCCCTTTTATACAACTAGTCACACTACACATCAGGCGGGGGAAGGAGCAATTCTTGATTCAATGTATGGCAAAGGAAACCACTGACGCAACTAAAAACAAGGACATGTACGTGAGACGGGGGGGTTTGTACTTTCCTAGCTGAAAAATGATGTGTAGTGACGTTGACACCAAAATGTATTGGTGGGCAGCTCGACAGGGATTGACAACCCAAGATAAGGTGCGGCGGTAGCATAAAGCTTAAGCTTGCGTGCCAAGTTTTAGGCTGATAGGCCGCATGGAGTGCTGATGTGCGGGGTAAGCTTTGCTAGGACTCTCTCCCTTAACTCTACTCCCCACTTGGACCAACCTTGGGCTCGTGATGATATCACAGGAAATACATAATCGCTAGACCTGCACAGCACGCATGCTTGGAATTAAACGTGTAGCATTATTGAAACATATGGGTATCATAAACATTAACTCAGTCCCTGCCTCCTTTCATCACCCTTGTCGATCGATGCCCAGTTATGCCCAGCATATCTCGTCAACCATCGCCGTATTGTGCTGTCGTTTCGTCGTAACTCTCTTGGTCATCAGCATAAATGTATTTCTTTATCTCGTCGTAAGCTCATGGGCCGTGGTTACTATCTCTAGTCCCGGGTATACATCCCATTGGCGTCGATGACAGCTTGACATCGGTGAGGCATGCTCTCGATGAGCGCTTTCATGTTCTCCTGAGGTATGTTATTCCAGGTGGCTCGTACAACTTGTCGGATGCGCCACTCGGCGACCTCGCCGTAAAGAGACCGGTCCTTGTCAGCCTTGAGATTAGCCTTGACCCAGTTGAATATCTCAGTAATGGGGTTTAGGTCGGGTGAGGCGGGAGGGAAGTGTTCGGTGGGCATAAATCGATATCGCATCTCGTCCTTGACGGCAACAGCAGCGTGGGCGCACATATCTGGACGCATAACAAAGCGAGATCCAGAAGGCTGATCGTCGATCCACTTGGATAACCCTGGAAAGATGACCTTGTAGTGATTTACAGGACTGAGGGGGCCGAACTTGTTGTCCGCGTCGCGACTCCAAGCAATGAGAGGGCCTTTGCCCGTCAGCCCCGAGAAGTGAGCGAAGTACAGCTCACTATCGTTGCAGGTACTAGGCTCGATAGGTACATCGTTGATGCAGTCAAGATGGTATTCCTCTTCTGACTGTCGAATGACCAGGGGTTCATGTGTGTCTGTAAGCGGAATGCGGATTTCTGCAGTGAATAGAACCTTGTTCCACTGTTCGATGGTCCAGCTGACATGGCTAAGAGCGAAGTCAAGTCGGAGCTTCCGGGTTTCCTCGTTAATGTAAGGTCGAACGACAGCCGGATACAACTTGTACCCGTAACGACCGAGAGCATTACGAATGGCAATATCGGAGCTTTCCAATCCGAGGGCAGTAGCAATCTTTGAGAGGGGCATGCGACGGGCACGGGGAGAAGACTTGACGAACTTGACTAGTTCTCGGGCTTGAACGATGGTAGGGACTGGAGGTCGGGCGTCGGTGTTAGAAGACTTTTCAGATATTTGACGAGCTTTGACGCGAGTCGCAGCACGACTTAGAGGCTGGGCCCAATTGACGCTTCGAGCGACAGCCTGCTTAGAGAATCCCTGGGCGTGAAATTGGACAGCATGGGCTCTCTGATGGCTGCTAGGGAGGCAAGCAGCACGCAAGAGTTGCTCAGTTTGCATGACATCTTTCAGAAGTTGTGGGTCATTACCAGCAAGTTGAGATTTGGAGTTGGAGAAGTGTTTTATTGAACTCTTGAGCACGTCAAGCTTGGAGTCGTTAACAGCCGCAATGGCCTCGCGAGTAGCAAGCTCATGTTCGATCCTGGAGACAGTGCTGAGAATAGATTCGAGGGCTGCAGCCATTGTGAAGCTTGAGAGCAATGGCCTTGGGAAGACAATGAAGAGAATAGCAAAGATTGTTGAGAGAATAGCGATGAAACGTGGATTTAACTTGATCGTTGGATTTGATTGTCCTGAGAGCAAAGATTGAAGACAATGGTACTGCACAGCAAGAATGTTTTGATGTGATTGAAGAAGAATTGGAAGAGAGAGCCTGGGGATGAGGACCTCTACAGAGGAGGAGGGGTGCCATTAGTGGAGGATTCAATGAATATGGGAGCTCTGGACCAATGAGATGGAGCATGTCAAGAGATCTCAATAGAAAGGTTTCCACTCCCACAAGTGACCACACTGTGAGGGGCTGAGGGTTGAGGCGGTGCCTCCATTTCTGTGGCCTTGCGGGGTCCTTTTCTGGCCGGTTGACTCAAGCTTTGGTGGGGCACAGAGTCTATCGTTATGACGCAGACGCTTGGCCTCAGCTGGGCTGTTGAAAAGTTCAAATATCGCGACAGAGACGTCAGTTCAGTAATGCTCCAATTCTCCCGCTAGGCTCTCTGTACGCACGAAATCATATACCTCAGTCGCCATGGCTAAGACGAACGAGGATCTTCTTCGGCGGCCCTTGTATCGTATGTATTCGCCTCAAACCCCTCCCCCGCCATGGTTCGGCGTGTCTCGATGTCGCAAAGTGCTGACGAGTGAACCAGTCTATGATCTGCCTGCCGAAATTCTGGACACTTTGGTGCTCAAATCTGATACAGACGCCGAAGCCGAAGCCATCGCTGCCGCCGAATCTACAAAGACATCTTCTGAGAGCGCGTCGCCGTCAGATACGAATCTCGTCGGGACACAAGCGTGCTCCTTGTGCGGCCTCACATTCACAACAGTGATCGACCAGCGGGGACATCTCAAGTCTGATTTTCACCACTATAATCTCAAGCAAAAACTGCGAGGTCAAAAGCCCGTGTCAGAGGCAGAATTCGAGAAGCTCGTTGGCAACCTAGACGAATCATTATCGGGTTCTGATTCAGACGAGTCGGAAGAGGAGGAGGAAGATAGCCGACAAGATTCAACACTGACTGCTCTGTTGAAGAAGCAGGCGAGATTGGCAGATAAGGCAAACGAATCAACTGCAGAAGATGAGGATGAAACGGCAGGAAAGCCAGGTCGCGGCAAGCCACCTCTGGTATGGTTCAGCTCTCCACTGCTTCCAGATAAGACCTACTTCGGCATGTACCGCGCAATCTTGACGGGCGAGGAACAAAGAAATCAGGACCTGGTGGAGGTGTTGAAGAAGAAGCAGGTCGAGCCTATATCCATGCCCAAGATTCCTAAAGAGGGCGCTTTACCGGATGTTGCGTACAAGGGTCCTCATATCTTTCTCTGTATGATTGGAGGTGGCCACTTTGCGGCCATGGTTGTATCTCTCGCCCCGCGACCTAACAAGAGCGGCACAACCATGAATCGAGAAGCGACGGTGCTTGCTCACAAGACTTTCCATCGATACACAACCCGCCGAAAGCAAGGCGGTTCTCAATCGGCCAACGATAACGCGAAGGGTACTGCACATTCGGCCGGTTCGAGTTTGCGACGATATAACGAACAGGCTTTAGTAGAGGATGTGAGAACCCTTCTCCACGACTGGAAAGCCCTCATCGACACCTCAGAGTTACTGTTCATCCGAGCAACAGGTGTAACAAATCGAAGAACGCTCTTCGGCCCTTACGAGGGACAGGTATTGAAGCATAATGATACTCGACTGCGGGGCTTTCCTTTCAGCACACGGCGAGCGACACAGAATGAACTTATGCGATCTTTTATCGAGTTGACGCGACTAAAAGTCCGTGAGATCGAGCCTGTGCAGGAACAGAAGAAAGACTCTGGATCAGCGCCTCCGACAAGGACGAGTACAAAGCCCTCAAAACCGAAGTTAACAGAGGAGGAAGAGACTGCTTTACTCCATACATCTCAGCTTCAAGCATTTGTACGAAGGTCGAAAGTCCCTGCGCTACTCTCATACCTTAAGAACAACAACATATCGGCAGACTTCGAGTTTCAGCCTGTGGAGCAAAATCACCACGCACCACGACCACTCCATCTCGCCGCTGCTCAGAACGCTGCACCATTAGTACTCGGACTACTCGTTCGCGGTGGAGCAGATCCTACAATAAAGAACAATGATGGCAAGACGCCCTTCGAACTCGCTGGCGAACGCTCAACCCGTGATGCGTTCCGGGTCGCTCGCTCCGAGCTCGGAGAGTCAAAGTGGCCCTGGGATGATGCAAAGGTACCTCCAGCCATGACCAAGGCTGAAGCTGATAAGCGTGACGAGAGAGAAAAGAAGGAAGCCAGTGACAAGGAGGCTGAGCGTCGGCGCGCTGAAGAGGAGCGATTACAGGTTGAAGGACCAAAGGTTTCAGAAGGACGAAAACAGAAGGGAAATTCTCTGGCGGCGGGGCTCAAGAAGACACCGCAGGAGAGGAGAGAGGCGGAAGAGAGAGGATTGACGCCTGAGATGAGGATAAGGTTGGAGCGTGAGAGGAGAGCACGAGCTGCGGAGGAAAGACTACGAAGGATGCAAGGAGGCGGATAAGCTAGAGTGTCACAATAGATCAAAGTTCGGAATAGACTAATGCCACTGCATCCTATATGCTGGTTCTA
Organism: Fusarium sp. NRRL 52700; assembly: GCA_013396095.1. Classification (NCBI taxonomy): domain Eukaryota; kingdom Fungi; phylum Ascomycota; class Sordariomycetes; order Hypocreales; family Nectriaceae; genus Fusarium; species Fusarium sp. NRRL 52700. The sequence continues at coordinate 140,117 of JAAQRM010000453.1, read as the reverse complement.
TTGTATTGATTTATGAAAAGTTCATTAGCGTCATGAGTTGTGCCAAGTTGTGAGCTCTATTACCCAGCACAACCAAGGGAGACTCTTGGCTGTCATAGCGTGTGTTCATCTTCAACTTTTGTTATCTTGGGCTCGCAACTCATGACGACAATGAAGAAAAACATATTCAGCGACTCTTAGCACAAATAAAGTGAAACTTGTGGAGATTAAAATTTTGATTTATGTTACCTATTCTTTCTTCATATTTTACTGCACTCTGAACCAACTCCCCCGCAAACTCCAAAAGATCTTGCATTATGTACGAGTATCACAACCTCTTCAGCCAATATCAATACCTACCCTTTTCAAAGTTTCCTCCACGGTCTTCCTGAGCACATCATTGTAGGCTTTTCATTTCCAAGTCAGTTGTTCCATTCGCTCGTAACTCAAACAAGCCCAGCTTCTTGAGGTAAGACGCCAACAGCTGTCCATGGATAGAGTCTCCAATCTGAGCACACACCTTCAAACCATTGAAGGTAGTTTCCATGGTCGGCACTTCAATCCGTCGTAAAGGAGGAAGTAAGACTCTGTCAAACAAACCTCTCGCCATGGAGAAAATCACCTGCACCCAGCCATGGTGTACAAAGACACGCACGACAATGTCAGACCTTGTATTAGGCAGAATAGGCTCGACAGAGCGGATGGTATAGATTTCTTGTGAGCCCCAAGGGTGACGCTTAATGAGATAGGTGTTGGGGGGGATCTCAAGTGGTTTGAGAAAGCGAGAGAGAGTACCGGTGATGAAACGGCATACTTCATCCTTTTTCGTGAGAATGGTGATGCCATTTGGTTTGCTTGTCTGAGTAGGAGAGGCCTTGACCCTAGGTCGCTCATATTGATCCCTGAAACGGACCCGTCTGGGTGTCCTGATAGGAGCCATACTGAGGCTTGCTATATTAGTTAGTTTCTCGTTTTGTCTTCAGTTTGGTCGTTATAGAGCAACTCTCAATGTCACACAATTTCCGTCCAGGGAGTGGTCGAGGAGGAGGATCGAGGCTTTTTATGCATCTTCAATATTCTTTGTTCGTAAGTTGGGCCTCTGTCCAGGATGACAATAATCGTGTTCGCAGCGCAGCACATACATACATGATGCTAGATGCTGGAGGTGAACAAAGGCTCCCCTAATAAGACTGGGAACTGTCCAAGTGCCTGAGTCTAACCCGCACAGTCTTACGGTTATTAGTTCTGTAAGAAGGAGACATGAGTTAATGGTGTCTGTTCAGATATTGTTTCAGGCTCGAGTAAGCATTGAGAATTGCCTGTGTTGGACCCTCGTCCTAAGCACCCAAGTACCCAAGTACATTCTCATGGCCTTCCAATGTCTGCATGTACACCTTTTTGTCTTGCATTGGTATCGAATGACCACTCAATATCAGCGCTGACCGAATAAAGTCTCGGCTGTTTTGGGTTATGATATCTAGTAGTCTATTGATATTAAACCGATATCACTTAGAGTATTACCCTGTTGTAATAAACGTTAGCATCTCCATAAGAAACAATACCGATATGACAGCATAATCAAGGCAATACATACGCAGGTGGCAAACATCCCAACAATTTTGGATCCTTTAGGTTGGATAGTCACCCAACCTTTTTGCACTCCATAAGGATATCCTGGAGTTTGTACATGTCGATTGAAGGTAGTGTTAATCTGGAATAGTTAGCAAACCAACTTTTGACGAGTGAGATTTCGCTTGGCCTAGGTACCTTCATGCCCACGAGAAACACTCCTCGTACCTGAACCTCAAAACTTTTTAGTCGTTCTCCGGCAACGCCATCTAATGTCAACGAAACACTGGAATCGGAATTATTTGAGTCTGGGAAGTTTCGTCGTCCTGGGAACTCTTGGTCAAATGGACCAATGTTTCCAAGATGCCGGTTATGGGAGGCATCAGTAAAGCGGAATTCTATGCCTGCGATATAGCAGATATCGAAGATCCAAATAACAATCTCAGTGAGAATGGACGAATACATGTCATCAGCTTCACCAAAGAAGACGCTTGTCATTGGGAGTTTGAATTTGCTTGGTGGCTTATCACCCATGTTCCAATCGTAAAGAAGTCCTGTCGGTGGAACTTGAGGATACCAGAGGCAGTTATTGAGCCAGTTGAGCTCATCCAGTGAGCCTTCTCGGCTAAGTTTGACGAGTTTTATGGCCTGTGCAGTATTAGAAGTTATATCTCAGTCCATGACTTTATAATTGATAAGGAGAAGAGAGTGTAGCCACATAGAAACTTACATCAAACTCGGCTTTAATTGCGGAAAGGCTGGGGGGTCCAGCTAAGCGCCATCGTGGAGTACCAACTGGCTCGCCCGCCCAGCTGGATAGTACCCCGTCCTCATAGATGAGGGCCATTGCTTTAACACCAGACGTATGCAAGGCAAGCTCCCAGCCTTGGATATATTGCGCAATTGGAAGATGAATGTCAACCATGTTACTCTCATGTATGTACCCAATAGCATGGCGCTCATTGTTATGATCAATCGGACCAGGCCAGAAACGAATACCCCCTCTGGTAGATTCACAAACGATACAGACATCCGTTGTACCTTGAGTATTTGCGAGAGGCGCAGGGTGCGAGCTCGTAAACCTCGATTGCCATTGAGAAGGGGCCTCCCTTGGCAAGGTGTGTCCTCCATCTGAGACAGTAAGTCATGCAGTGTTTTGGTAAGGCCCCAAATTCGCTTGCGATTAGCCATACTAGGGTCATCCAAGGCCCAGATCTGGAGTGATAAGTAAAAGGCTCTCCATGATTCAGGCGGATGGTCTATGATCTCGGGTATATACTCGTACTCGTGGCCTGGTTGGAACCGTGAGGCCCAGAATCTTTCGGATAATTTGAGGGAGGCGAAGACTGAGGACGCGAGCCGTACTGCGTGAATTTCCGAGGTTGATAGTAACATAGTGATTAACTGCAAGATATCTGGAGACAAGCGAAAGAAGGGGTCTTTTGTGAGAGCCTCAGCACTGAAGTTGATACGACTCAGGAATACGTCGTTCTGCAGACGAGTAGTTTGTTGGATTGCGCGGGCTAGGGCGGGGATGTGAAACGGATTTGATCGAAAGAGATTGGGTATAGTTCGTGGGTCAGGGAAGCGAGTGTCTCGCGTCGGTACCTTGAACGGTTTTTTCAGTATGCTTGCTCCTCCATAGTCATGTCCCCAGTTCAGGAAGGGCTCTTGACCAGTCGGCATAGATAAACATGCCGCAAACAAGTGGCCCAAGTTCGGGGTGGAATCCTTTGTGAAAATATTCCAGCAAGATGCGTGAAAGCCGTAGCCCCAAGCCGAGATATTTTCGTCCAGTAAACGTGTGAAAATGGTTGGTTTATGAGGTGTCAAAGCCACATCGATAGTAGTGCCTGGCCCAGCATCATCATCATAGCGGTTCTTTGGATCAACTGGAGCGGTTCCAGAAAATTCATCGTAGCTGTTGCCCCATCGGCCGACACCAGAAACAGCGACATTGCTCAATAGATCGCTCTCAACCCAGACTGGTTAAATTAGAATCGAGGTATTGCAGTCAATAGTGACAGGGGCTTACTTGCTCGAAACTCCTGGAGCCAGGTTTCGCCAGGCTGTTCAGTAATATGAATTCCGCAAAGAGTGCAGTATATCATGGCTTGTTGAGGATGTGGTGTATGAAGATGGAATGAGGTGAGTAATGTTATGACCAAAGAGCTCTAAGGCGCAACAGGTGTCAAGCGCCGTGGTTTTAGCGCCCGCTAAACTCTGCTAATTTTGGCGACCAAGTCAAGGTAAACGTGTTGACCCATGCTCTTTATATAGCTGGCGATATAGATAAGGCTAAATCTAACTTTAGATTAAATATATAATTACTATTCAATAATAATACTTTATTAAACAAAATGACGGCGAATGTGCCGCTAGATTCGGCGGGTTTAGCTACTACCTTAAGCAATGAGGTGTGTAAGCCCCACTTGGAGTCGTGCGATGTACCTCCATGTATTAGACAATCGCGACACGTTCCTCAACTCAACCCGAACCATCATCGAACCTTGGCTTTTTTATCATGCACTTACCCCGTCCCTGACATTCGAATTAATCAAGAACTTGCGAAAGTTCTCCTTTGGAGGAGAAGAAGGAAGAATCAAGACGATGATAGCGACGCTCGCGATGGAGAACGCGCGCTCACATCTATGCCGCTGCCACGTCCTTCCCAAACCGCGTCCTGCCCTCTTGTATCAAGACGCCCAAAGTCCGCTTCCTCACTTCAACATGTACTGTAAAGTTCAGCTATCGCGTGGATCGTCTGCACAGCCATGCAAACACCATCATCAGACGATGGAGTGCATAGCGAGGCATTCTCACCTTGAACAATGACACCGCCATGCCTTACTCCCCACTACCACGCGCCCACCATATTTCGTCTTATCAGAAATCCAGTCACTGACGAGGGCATGGGTAAGTATCTAAAGGATAAGAAAATACTAGAGATGAAGAAGCTTAGGTGCAAAGAGATAAAGAGATAGAGGGGGTCACCCCAGCCATACAGGCATTGTTTGACAAGTTTTGCATATGAACACAGCTTCATCATTCCTTTGGAGCCTGGCCTGTCGGCGGCCGGGGAACTATGTCGAATCGCTTCCCTGGAATCTTGGTGGAATATACCCCATGACCTACTAGTAACTTCGTGATCAAGTCCCGGTCCATCCCTTGCCGTATAACATCTCTTTCTGCCACTAATCCGTTCACTCTTTGACGGTCTGTGGATCCCTTTCTCTTCTGGCAGCACCTGGGTACCGCCAAGATCTTCTTTCCAATGTAGTCTGCCGGATCGATCGTGAAAGGTAGGTACTCGTTTGCATACTCCCCCTCGTCTGCTTCGATTTCCATGATGTTTATCTGCAGAACCTCAGGAAAGTACTCATCAGAAGGAACGTTATTATCAAATGTGACGCCGTAGTAGTCAATCTCGCTAAGTTGCAGTGCTGTGAGCAAATCTCAGGGTCATGCAAACTGTGTGTGCACGTACTTCTTGTGATGGATCCAGCCCAGATACTCATCTCGGACAGCCAGACGACTTTCCATGCCAAGCAAAGCGTTGTTTCCGTACAAGGCCCGATAGGTCAGCTCTGCAAGCTTCCGAGCAGCCGGCTGCGGGAAGATCGGGTTGCCGACATCTACATGCCATGGCACATTCGGTAGCAATCTCTCAATGGAAACCAGTGGACCCTCGATCTGAATTCTCAACGACTTCTGCACTGGCGGAGGATGATGATGATGAGTGGGGTTAATGAGGCATGGCGGAATATAGAGCGAGTGAACCATTATTATTGATAGGAGATCTTACCTGGGATTCAGGCGCGGGAGTTGAGAGGGAAAGGATAATTCCCAAGAGCGGACGTAGAGGAGATGCTGGACAATGAACGGATGAAGTAGGGGTGCAGCTTGCAACAAATCCACTGGCCAATCAGTTGCCAACTAGTTACACCAAAGATGCCTACCGTTCTCTGCACCATCACAGACGCGAACGTGGTAGAGAAACGTCGACTTGGGTAAGAACTTTAGGTACGGTCTGCGCTGAATCAATATTTGTGTCGACTATATTACGCGGCAGTGCATTCTGAAAAGCTGGCAAATGAACAAGGTGTTTGAAAAGCATGTGTGTTTCGCCGTTTGGTCGCTGTCTTATTCCCGAGCTGCAAAAGACTTAGAACCAGAACAAGCCTCAATTGATACGTCCAATACTATATCCACAGCTATCGAAAAATCCAAGCCCATGACATCCCAATCCCGAGGTCGAAACCGAGTTGTAACAGCGATTGTGCTGAGTACGAAGTCCTACATCAATCAATTGGCACTGAAGGACTCCAACATTGATCCGAGCGCCCCACTTCGCTCAATGCCAAATCATTCAACCTTGGACTTAAAGCAAATTTAGAAGATCTTAGACTGAGTATTTTTAATACCTTAGTTTAATGCCAGAAGTCTTCTTGCACCTGTAAACAAAGAAGTGGTTTATGCACAAAGCATCGGAACTATTTCTTCTTCGGTCCGTCCAAGTGGCTGTAATAGCCATCGTGGGGGTACTCGTAAAGCCTGCTGTTTGGTGGCCACACAGGTTCATCGTTTCTTTTAAGAGTATCGTCCGACTTTTCAGGAGTATCTGTAGTCTCACGAAACTGCAAGCTCGTTTTGCTATCAACATAACCATGGCAAGCAATATGGGTGCCTGCACGGATATGCTCGTCGTCCTTGAAACACATGGTAATATGATCGCCGAGGGGATCTTTCTGGTATCTTCCATTGATTATGGTGGTATCATGGATATCAGACCTGTCGGGAGTTAGAATTTTGAGTGGCAATAATAAAATATCTAATACCTGATGAAGACCATTCTAGGATACAAATTCTTTGCAGTCGCTGTCTGGTAAGCAAGACGGACCAGCGCTTCTCGCTTCTCTTCACTGAGCTTTGCCTTCTTGTGGAAGAAATATTTGACCCGGTTAACAGTGGACATTATGGTGGACGATCTGGCGTGGTTCAAGTTTTGAGCTGTGAGACTGTGATGAAGGATTGATGTGCCGTTGATGAGATGAGCTGTTGACATGTTTACCAGACACGATTGAGTCGACGAAACGCTTGGAACTTATAGTTAATGGTAATTTACTTTGGCTGATAAATTTCCCCCCTGGCCGCCCAACATGGGATTCGATGTTGGCTCAATTGTAAAATCATATTTGCCTTAGCCTCGAGGTTTTGGGCTAGCATGTCAAGTAACCGCCAGAGATGTTGTCAATATGCACACATAGAGGCGCGCGCATATGTAAGCCATACCCGGCTACTGACGGCAGCCAATCATCACGAACACCAGAGCGTCCGATGGTGATGTTGTTGGTGATATGCTTATTGTCGATCACAAAGCGACCCATAGTGGAGTTGTGTAGGCGGCTACTACGGGCGGCAGTTAGTTAAGTGGAAAATCCACCTACAGGCCACACCTGATACACCATCTATAAAAAGTCGGTCTGCTGACTAATACAGATTTCCGCTCTGCACTGGCATCCTCCACCGCCAATTGTGTATGGGGACTAAACATGCGCAGGTCTCACACGCCTACGTATTACTTTCTTTGAGACTTTGAGGGCATATCATTGAAGCTTCCCAGTTGAAATCAAGTCCGAAATGCTTCACCGGAGCTACCGAATTTTTCACCAACCTCAATTAAAACTACCGCTTTGCACCTCTCGGACACGGATTTTCTACCAACACCGCAGTCTGTCTTGGAGAGCCATGTCTACGACCACTACAGATCTCCCAACCTACAAGCTCTACAGGAATGTCGAAGATATCGACAGGTACTGTCCTGGAGGTTACCATCCCATTGAGGTTAACGATATTCTCAACCAGCGATATATCATTGTAGATAAGCTGGGTAAGGGCGGCTATTCCACCATATGGCTTGCACGCGACCAGAAGCTCAATAAGTATGTCGCCGTCAAAGTCGGCACGGCTGACCAAGTTTCAAAGGAGAGAGATATTCTCCTAAAATTGGCTGACAATCCGACCAACGAATTCTCTGGTCATCTCATCACTCAAGTACTTGATCACTTCACACTTGATGGGCCCAACGGCACACACCCTTGCATTGTCTCTGCACCCGCCAGATGTAGCGTTGCCGAGTCGATCAAAACTTCGAGATACAACTCATTCCGACTTGACGTAGCCAGGGCACTGTCTGCGCAGCTCATTATGGCAACGACATACGTCCACCGGGCCGGCCTTGTTCACGGTGGTAAGCACCCAACCCACGTGTTTAGGTCACTCAGACGACACTGATACGCTCTAGACATCCATCTCAGAAATGTGTTGCTCCAATTGCCTGGCTCGGAGATCGACCAGCTCTCCATCCAACAGATTTACGAGAAATACTATGAGCCAGAGCCTTACGCTGTGGCTAGAACCGACGGTCAGCCGATTACATCAACATCCGTGCCAAAGCACGTCTATACGCCAAACTGGCTCGGTAAACCGAGCGACGAAGTTCTGCTGCCCGAAGCCAAACTATGGCTCGCCGACTTTGGAACAGCCTTCAGCCCTTCGCAGGAAACCAGATTGATGTCTTATACCCACTTACAAAACCGGCCACCAGAAGCTAAGTTTGATCCCAAGAAGCCTCTTACGTTCTCCTCCGATATATGGAGTCTGGGACTTATGGTCTGGGAGGTCATGGGCGATGGGCCATTCATGAGCAGCTTTCTATTTAATTGGGATGAGGTAATTACTGACCAGGTTGATGCACTTGGCCCACTGCCGCAGGAATGGTGGGAGAAGTGGGAGGCAAAGTTAGATGGGTTTGAGGAAGATGGACAGCCCAAAGGGCAACGGGAATTTTGGTCGCTTGAGAGACGCTTTCACATGAACATTCAGGATCCGAGAATGGAAGAGGGCACTGAACAGATGGATAATGATGAGAGCCACGCCTTTCTAGCTATGATCAAAGGGATGCTGCGCTTCAGACCAGAAGAGCGTATGACAGCTGATCAGGTTCTGCGATCGGAGTGGATGAGGAAGTGGGCTCTACCTCTTGCGGAGAAAGCTTGGGAGCGTAAACTCTTGGACTAAAGGGGTCTGACAAGGTGAACTCATCATTATTCGAAAGTGAGTTTGATAGTTTCGATGCTAGTTGAGCTTTAGTTATGAGTGAGATACAGACCATAGCACCAAGACACTAGGTGTACAAATCTGGCAAGTTAAATGGAATCAAATCAGAAGTTTAGTATCCAGTATCTACCAATTTTCTTTGTTACATGCCTCTCCAAGAAAACAGGTCAAGTGCAAGTTCTTTCTACGTCCACTCCGACCCTGATCAACAGGTCAGCAAGCCAGCGTTTGACTTTTTCAGCTTCAATATTGCCGTTTCGAATATAAACAAAATGGACAATGCGCATTCTAAGTGCTCAACGCATTGAGAAAGTTAATAATATGGACTTTTTGTGCTCAAGTGGCGCCTATGGTGAAACTGGCCCTCGTCAATTCTTACAATAGTCACTGGCTATCACATGGAAGAGTGCCTCTGTTTGCTTTTGCAAAGGTTTTGCTTTCACCTCAAAAGATTGTGCTCACTTTACCTGTCACATTTGTCTAGTGACTTTACTCCGTAGCTATACGCGGATTCTGTCGGAACCTCTCAGTTTGCGGTAAAACTTTCGGTCTGTGGTTGCTTAAGCCCGTTGTTGACCGGAAGAACGACCAGGTTGTATGAACCCCGTAGGAATTCCACCACTCAGCTCGGAAGAAACGCAGAGAAAGGGAAACTTCCAAACTTCACAGCCACCTCCTAGCTCCCCGAAATGGAAACGAAAACAGCCAGGTTCAGGCTTGCACAACCCGATCCAGCATCGCTCCGATCCCTGAATGGACGGAACTCGGAGGTTAAATGCAGGTACGCTCGCAAGTCTGAACCGTTGTTGGGTCTTGTGAGCTCAATTGGGGTTGGTGGATGTGAATTGTCATAGAAACGTTTGGTTCCCCTGAGAGGTTGTAAAGCTACCGCCATACCCATGCAAGTGCCTGCAAGGAAACTGACAAGAGCTAACTGAAATGCAACAGCAAACACACATGCCAGCTGGGCCAGGTTTCTGCTCGATGCCAATGTGATGATAGCTGGTCCTTTTCTCTTGGCTGGACCGAGCTGTTGTACGGAGTAAGGCGAGTCAGCTCTGATCCGTGTAAGCTGTAATACTCCGTAGACAGTCCATGAAACGCCTGGAGGCTAAAGAATAACGCTTGGATATGACGATCAGTGGAGTCATTTGATGCAAGGTGATCGGCCTGCACGATAAATTCATGGCCTAATCGATCGAAGATGAGGTGACTGACGATCAACATGTTGTAGAAGAACCAGCCTGAGCATAATTTTATCTCATTTACTGCGGGATACAATATAAACACATCATCCTAAAACGTACGACCAATCTGGCCACCCAGGCAGGACTGGGTGTCTTGGTCAAGATTCGCTCTCAAGGTCATTTCTGGTTACTAGCGAAAAATACATAATCCGCGTTACTAAAAAAGCAAGGAGCCATGTCACCTCAACGTTCAAAAGCAAAATACAACTACCGTTTGTGTAGTGCCTGGCAGATCGCAAGTTTCATCCAAAGCCACTGCGGCCGTAACTCGAAACACGGAACGACAAGAAGAGAAAACGCTAAGTCGAACCTGGCAGGACAGTCGAACTAGTCTCGGCCGGGATCTCCCCTGTCCGCCCCAAGAACACGCGTTGTAACGCTGCATCGTTCTGTCTTCAGGGGTCTTCAGGGCATCGTTACATTCTATCGTGGTTCGACCTCATTCCGCGAGCCTGGGCTTTAGGCGACTGAACGTGGCGGCATACAGAACAAGCTAGACAGGCTATCGACAATATGACAACCCCAGGTTGAAAACGAAACGACAACGGCGATGATACATCGTCAAGATTACCGAAATAGTATTCTCGATTTTGTGAAGAGTACCAGCACAGCGATTCCATAAGAATCTCGAGTTGCTTATTGGCTTAACTATTCCGTCGAATATCGCATCTCGCTTCGTGAACATGCGATGTCGTTTCTTTGTTTGTTTTTTTGGCGGGAATAACATCTCAGAGAGGCTTTAAATGGTGCTGCTGCCGGGTGGGAATAAAACTTCTGACATTAAATCAGAGTACCAGAATAAACTGGTCTAAAGCTCTAATAAAATGCGCTAAACTTACCTAGGTCTTTTTATCACTTCAGATAAGGTTCCTGGGTTTTTTTTGCATCCTCTTGGCCCCGTCAGTGTCGATTAATAGCGCACGGAGGTTAATTGATCCATGACGTGAGCAAGCCACCGGGAGCTTTCATCAATAGTCCCGTTGATCTCAGGTGCGTGTAAGTTGATGGAGTGTGCGGTTGAAATCCTGTAAGCGATTGCTGCTAGTCAATTGAACAATTCTTCATGGGCAAATGAATGCTCACGAGCCATGACTGGCTCACAGTTTCGACGGCATAGACAGCCATCAATTTGTGTGGTCCGGGGACACCAAACTTGTCGTTTTAAGGTTGGATACAGACCGGGGATTCAGGTGAAGGACAGGGCTGCCATATGTTGCGACTGGTTGTTCAAACTGCCCTTTTCGTCATTCTATCTTTTGGATGAAACAAACCGTGCGCTTCCCGATTTGATTTTAGCCAAGTAAGCATAGTTTCAAGGTTGGTTACGCAAACCTTGAGAGTGTAAGAGCAAACAGTAATTACTCTTGTTAGAGCTCTATCTGGAACAGAATATTGCAACGTAACTGGTATAAGATTCAGTTGGCTGTTGAAGACATCCCGATGAGACTCTGACGCTATCACTCATTTCATAATGTATCGCATCGTGTCTGGATGTTGTTTGGCTTCGACTTCAGTTGCAGGCGATTACTTCCTTTATCGCCAAAACCTACCCGGGACTTCATGATTGCCAAAACAAACAAGCATTTGCCGATCGTTCCGGACTTGGGAAACACCGGACGGGTAGGCTCGCGATATTCTGATCCGAGAGTCCTGGTTAGTCGCCTTTCTCCCCTTGCGACCTCTCTTTTGGGATGTTTTCAGGTCCAGAATAGGATTTGGTATGGTCGTGAAGGGGGAAAAACCTCGAAGGGTAATAGGGCTGGAAGGCGTCGGTGTCGTCTCAGATCTGTAGCTCAGTAATTGATGATTGGCTGCCCTGATGTTGAAACAGACTAGGGCGGCCTGTTCCTGAGACTCCTTGGCGTCAAACATACGCGCCCAGGGTATGTCTCGCCATGCTACTGGACGGGTGGTGGCGCTCGGTGCTAAAAATGAATACCCGTCCTAAAGATAGCGATGGAAGCTGGGTAGCCACGAGACCATTCGACGTCGGTAATCCTCGCCATCTTCGGCATGATGAAAGGAATCACAGAGAGCCAATGCTGTCCATGACATTTTCTTACCCTATTGTGATTCTCATCCATATACGTTGAGTGGTACGCAAGCGCCATGTTTCGCAGTCCATCAACAAGTACCCAGTAATCACAGTAGTCTGCAGACTCGTGGATAGTCTAGCCTCAATGAAGGCCAGTGACCCGATCAGTTCAGTATAGGCTGCGAATTGGGATCTTTCATCCTGTTCAGAGCTATCACAGCGAATGAGGCCCAGAGTTGATGTACCTGCAAGGCAACCGAATCAGTCAGTCAGGCCATCAGTCATGCCAAGTCTGCTTTTGGCCGCGTTAGCCAGATCCATGACCACTTATTCGACGAACCTTGTCCGTTATGATGGCCTGCCTACCTGCTTCCGTGATTCGCATCCCCGTCAAGTCCGGTGGAAACGGTGGATTTGTGGACTGGCTGTACTCTGTACAATATCTCCATTCTCCTATCAATTGGCGAGATCCTGTAAAAGGAGAGATAGACCAAGTCCCTTGGTGTTGTAATCTCTTTGACGTAGCAACCCGCGTTTGAACCACAATTATTGACATGCTCAAGGTGTAAGGTTTACTCAAGAGTCTCAATCGTAGTTTCTTCGGAGGCCTGCTGTAGATCCATGGAGAGGAACAAGTGCGAGGGTTAATCATATGGCGATGTTATTTTTAGGATGAGTCAAGAAACATTCTCCATTCTTGATAATGGAATCGTGATGCATAGTACTAGGTAGTTACCAGCATCCTTAGGTTTGCTGTTAAGAAGTGACCCAACCCAATCAGAGGACGAGCACGTTATTTTCCCAGTAGCGAGGTCGGTAATAATTAACGGTCTGACTGCAAGCGACGATGCCTTGGCACCTTCTGCCTGTCGTGACCAACCGCCGTCAGTGGCTTGCGGTGGCGGTCTGGGGAAACAGCGCCGGACCATGATGCTCCCATAAGAGCAAAAAGCAAGTACCTTCCATACCTAGGTACCTTGATCCAGCGTGTTTAGTGGCTCGCCCAAAAATGCCCAAAGGACCAATTGACAACCGCCAGGGCACCAAGGAAGCGTTGCTGCGCGATTGGCGGATATGGTGCCTGTACTGTACCTGCAGAAGCCTGTGCGGGACGACGGGGACGTTAACGGGTCCGGGCCATCGATGCCCCTGATGCTTAACATGTTCTAATATGGTGGCGCAGCGTTTCATTCATCAGTTGCACTTGCCCATTCGTAGAGATGGATGACACCCAAGAAAAGGACGGCAGACGCGGAAGGAGCAATTTGTCCTGGAGGAAAGGAAAGAAACATCTCAGGCAGGAAAGGAGAGCGAACCCCTTTTGGCGTTGTAAATTATGACATGTATTATGCGTCAATGATACTGTGCTTTCAGTAGGGGATACCAGTGACTGTAACCCGACTGCTTGAGTCCGCATCCACCACCTGAATTGTCCCTGTTCCTCATTGTCTTAGTTTTAACGGCTATCTCAGCATTCAAGTGCAAGCCTCATAGCGGGGTGTGAATTTTCCCGCTGTTGATGCCCCGCAATAGTGCTCTAGACGCCCACCTCGGTAACTGGTTAACTACTGTTTCGCTTTTGGCCAACTGAGAGGCGCTCTGCTAGTGGTCGTCAACACATGCAGTAGCGTCTCGGAGCTTTAATCGGAATATGCATAACCGCCTTTCGATTGGTATTGGTTCACATTCTGCACTCTTTTTCTCATGGCAAGCGCCTGAAGATCGGGATATGCAGTGCGGCCTCTTGGAGCGCAGTCCAGCAACGGGAGATGGGCCAGCTGAAGCAAGCCCTGTCAAGCATAAACAAAAAGTTATGTTAACCTTTCTAAGAATGGCACTTCGGCAAGGCGAGTAAAGACAAGGTTGGTCCTCATCCATGGCCAGGCACAGGCATCACATTGGCTACCGTTAGGCATTGCGCTTCGCGTGGTGCGAAGTCGCTCATCAGTCCACTCAGAGCTAAGAAGACCTGAGAACGACACGGAATACACACCCGGGATAATGCTGCTACAGATCATTGAGCTTGCACCGAGCCGCTGTTGAAGGCCCCCTCTGCCAATGGAGAAACTTCTAATGACATGGGCCCCTGTCACGGATACTCATCCTTGTCATTGTCCCTGAGGCGCCCTGGACCACAAACCGTTGTGTCAAACCTCACCGGACCGACCTGAATTCTTGGAGAGACCTTTTCGAACCTTCAGCCGACCGTCGATGCTCAACCTGACTTAGTCGAGCATCAGGGGTTCCCATCGCCGGTGGTATCTCCACAAGGCATGGGCCTTCGATTGGACAATCCATGTTTGGTACCAGATGCCGAGCTGGTTGCTCTTTGCCTCCACAGGCCAGCACTCCTCCAGGTCTTATGATAGACACAGAGACTCGTGGGTATATAGATGCTTCTCATTCCCACCTCTTTCGAATTTTCCTTTTCGATTATCACTCACCTTTTTCTTTTACTCTTTTCTTCACATCAAAGTTTTCTCTTTTTTTGTTCTGGTGTCAAAGTCATTCGTTTCCTTTGACTCCATTTCTTAATATTCTGTTCTGCATATAACACATTCGCTACACACACATCTAGCTATTACCACCCCCCGACAATTCTTTTACCATGAAGGCCAACTTTGCCCTTCTGGCTCTCACTGCCAGCCTTGGCGAGGTCTCCGCTCACTGGGGTAACTGGAAGGAGGCTCCCAAATACACTCCTCCCCAGGCCATCGACAACAAGTGCCAGGAGAACCAGCAGAAAGGCTGGACCTGGGATGATCTCCAGGTCGGTCAGTTCGAGAAGTACAACGATTTTGATTTCAAGGGCTGGACCTGTGGAACCGATAAGTCGAAGCGCGATCTCTCTGGCCGAACCTTTGGCAAGTCTATCTTTGCTGAGTGTGGCTCTGCCAAGGAGACTGCTCCCTCTTTCGGATGTGGTGCTGGCAGCAAGGAGAAGTCTTTCTCTCTGAAGAAGGTGCACGTCCGACCCGAGTTTGACTGCCGTCTCGAGTTCCACTATGATATGCCTGACGGCTCTACCTGCAAGCAACAGGCCGACTGCTCTAAGGACGGTACCGATGTTTATAACAGCCAGTGTGGTGGTGCCAAGAACGTCCGCTTCGTCTACCCCAAGCAGCCCAACAAGCCCAAGGACAAGTGCCGTGTCGAGGTTCCCCAAATCGACTTTGACTGTAACAAGCCTCAGCCCCCCAGCAACACCTACACCGTCCCCTCTGGCGAGAACACCTACACTGTCCCCTCCGGTGAAAACACCAAGACCGTCCCTGCTGGTGAGGAGACTACTACTGCTCCCGCCGGTGAGAACACCTACACTGTCCCCTCTGGCGAGAACACTGAGACTGTTCCCGCTGGTGAGCAGACTACCTCCGGATCTTCTCCCGCTGAGACTACCTCTGCTCCTGTAGGCGAGAACACCGAGACTGTGCCTTCTGGTGAGAACACTGAGACAGTCCCCGCCGGCGAGCAAACCACTTCTGGTTCTTCTCCTGCCGAGACCACCTCCGCTCCTGTCGGCGAGAACACCTACACTGTCCCCTCTGGCGAGAACACTGAGACTGTTCCCGCTGGTGAGCAGACTACCTCCGGATCTTCTCCCGCTGAGACTACGTCTGCTCCTGGCGAGAACACTGAAACTGTCCCTGCTGGCGAGAACACCAAGACCGTCCCTGCCGGTGAGGAGACCAAGACTGTTCCTGCTGGTTCCGAGACCACCTCTGCTCCTTCTGGCGAGAACACCAAGACCGTTCCCGCTGGTGAGAACACTGAGACTGTCCCTGCCGGTGAGGAGACCAAGACTGTTCCTGCTGGCGGTAAAACCACTTCCGGATCTTCTGGTTCCGAGACTACCTCCGCTCCTGCTGGCGAGAACACCGAGACCGTCCCCGCTGGTGAGAACACCTCCGTTATCACCACCGTCTATGACAGCACCTCCACCGTCTACACCACTGAGGTCAAGACCATCACCTCTTGCGGGCCCGAGGTTACCAACTGCCCCGTCACTGCTGGTACCCCCGTTATTGTCACTGAGACTGTCGCCATCTCCACCACTGTCTGCCCTGTGACTGAGACTCTTACCGGCGACAAGCCTGGCCAGACCAAGCCTGCTGGTGAGAAGCCCACTGGTGACAAGCCTGCCAAGACTACCGAGGGTTCTTCCCCCAACGCTACCACTGATGTCCCTGATGAGCACACCACCATTGTCACCAGCTACGACAGTACCTCTACCATCTACTCTACTGCGGTCAAGACTATCACTTCTTGTGGGCCCGAGGTCACCAACTGCCCTGTCACCGCCGGTACTCCTGCTGTTGTCACCGAGACTGTTGCCGTTTCCACTACCATCTGCCCCGTCACTGAGACCATCACTCACAAGGCCCCCAAGCCTGAGAAGACTGGTTCCGACGAGAAGCCTGAGACCCCTAAGGCTCCTGAGGACGGTTACGATGTTCCTGATGTTGTCCCCAGCTGCTTGAACACCTTCATCGAGTACGTTGCCGACTGCAAGGACAACACCGACGCTGCCTGCTACTGCCCCTCCAAGGACTTCGTTTCCAACGTCTTCGAGTGCCTCTACGCCCACGCTGAGAACGACGACACTGTTGCCCAGGCTGTCTCCTTCTTCCAGGGTATCTGCGCTCCTTACGCCGAGAAGAACCCTGTCATTGCCACTGGTGCCGACTCCGTTACCGAGCACATCACTGTCACTGGCACCACCATCATCACCTCTGCTCACTACACCACCGTTGTTGTCGCTACCACCATCACTGAACCCGTTGTCGCCAGCGGTACCCCTGTTGAAGGTTCCTCCACTGTCAAGACCATTCAGACTGAGATCGTTGTCCCCGAGGTTGGCTTCACCTCCGGCCCTGCTGGCAACGGCCCCATCCCTGCTCAGACTGCCCCTGCTACCGCTCCCGCTGCTGGTACTGAGGCCCCTGCTCCCGGATACGAAGCTCCCGGCGCTGGTGAGACACTCATCACTGGTAAGCCCGCTGTTGGCACCGGTGGTCTCCCTGCTCCCACCGCTACTGGCGTTCCCGTGACTGCTGGTGCCACTCGCAACGGCATGGGCATCGCTGCCGCCATCCTGGCTGTTGCCATTGCCCTGTAAGGGCCATGATGCGCTACGCACATCATCTCTGTTTTCCTTGTTGTTGTTTATAGATTAGGTCTTGGTACCTGAGGCGGGACCTGTATGTATGCAATGTACGCCCGCACCCCGAGACCGCTTGAGCTTCCAGGGAAGTTAGACAGCGCGCTCATCAAACATGTATCATTCTTACGATCCTTACGAACTATGCATTAGTGTGGAAACTTGGTACTGACCGGATCCTCATGTGACATCAAGTCTGGAGGTCGAAGAAAAAAAATGAAGTAGAAAAGAAAAAGAGCAAGGGAAGTTACCAGTTGAGCCGAGATGCACAGAAGCATATATACCCGCTGGCTGGTTGTTTAATGTTAATATTGACTTATTTTTGTTTGAATCAATCCCCAATGCTCGCCTATGTCTGTTTTCCGTGTGAAGTAGTTGTTTGTCTCTTGTGAAGCTATGGCCTTTGGTACATTCGGGGACTCTGGAATAACTTGTAGATTGGCATCGGCCTTGAGTGGATACACTTCTGTCAACTGGAAGTCAGCATAGTTTAGTTTCTAAAGAGAACTGTACGGGCTGTATTTTCCTGCTTCTTGATATCTGTGGGAAGTGTCATGCTTGGGCCTTGTCTGCCAAGCGAGGACCAACATAACACCTGGACAGACAGACTTGGGGACGCCGCCTTTTCAATCACATTCTTTTGGGCACTCTCTCAATAGTGGCCACTTGATGGGATTTTGATATCGAACTCCCACTTACATGTCCTGTTCCATTTATATGTCTTATGTTCGCTGAAGAAAACTGTAATCTTTTCCTCTATAGGCCTGATAGTCATCAACTTGCCACCCTTGATAGATCACCGATCACCCGGATAGTGGAAGTCAAAAAATTCGACTCAGCAGTGTTTCTATCTGTTTGATGCTTGGCTTCTCTCGAGTAAAGTATAAGATTGAGGTTCGTGGATGTACTGTCGTTGATTTTGAGTGGAAATATATGAGTGACTAACTATTTTCGTCCGAGGGGAAGACTTTACGATCGATCAATCGCAAGTTTGCGTGGAGTATGAGGCACAGTAATGGCACGAAAGCATCCAGGTATGGCGGTAGATACCTCTATGTATGTGCTTGACACATGAGGCCAAGCGCAGTGATTGGTAGGTACTACAGGTGATCTGTCAATAGGGGATGGCGCGCTGGTTCGATCACACGGGATGTATAGTGCGTGGCCACGCATTCCTCCCAATCCTCCAATTTATAGAATTCATGTCTATTCCAAATGTCGCAAGTCGACCGGTAGCTTCTCTGATCAGTCGAAGGATTCGGAGCGCCTCCAGGGTCCAATGCCAAGACATGATGGCAATTTAAGCATTTCAAGATAATCTAATCTTATCAAATCAATCAGTCGCAGTTGGTGGCAAACAACAGATCCGTGATGCGACATAACCCAGCCTCGATGTCGATGAATCTAGAGATCAGTTCAACTCGGAGTAACGCGCGGATAAAATCGGGAGAGAGGTTCAAAAGACTCTCTTTTCAAAATTTAGATCGGCCATTGTTCTCGGCCTCTATACACCAATGTCTTAGCCCCAAGAAAGACAAG
This sequence comes from Fusarium sp. NRRL 52700, assembly GCA_013396095.1. NCBI lineage: Eukaryota > Fungi > Ascomycota > Sordariomycetes > Hypocreales > Nectriaceae > Fusarium > Fusarium sp. NRRL 52700. The sequence continues at coordinate 121,468 of JAAQRM010000453.1, read as the reverse complement.
ACTCTTTGCTGTTTACAGTAGTTCGGATATATTGCGATGCTATTGGGAGACTATTCACTACTCCCCGGTGCCAAGACTCTCTAACTCTATGACAAGGACTTCTGTGGCCCACCTCAAAGAAAATGTGACCCGGACGGTCGGTTTATACGATGCTAAACAGGTCTAGGATGGATTCACGTTGTCTGGAACATCAAACAAGGCCATTCCTCCCGTCGGTTGGGGTCCTGCAGAATCGGCTTATTAATTGTTAGACCCCCACATGAGAACGACAAAGAAGGCCAAGAGAAAAGAAGATATTGGCCAGGCAGCAGTCAATCCGATGCTTGACATCCACAGTGGGCTCAGCCCAGCATCGTTGGCTCCGAGCCACATTACAAGCTATGGATGATAGGCTTATGTCCAGACTGGACGGATGGCTTGCCAAGGCATTGAACCGAATACCAAATGCAAAGGCCCCAGTAGAGAAAGGGTTTTGTCCCAAGTCTCAATCTTTGAGCCACTTGACAATCGACTTCCTTTTGACCGGATCGTCAACACCGAGATCAGTAAGTCCGAGATCAGTTAGACATGCTTTGGCCTGTGAAGCTTCATGTCATTTGGACATGGCTCGATCTTCGCTGTTTATATCTTGTTCGGACTGATAAGGACAAAGAGGAGAGCACGAGTCCCGCAGAGCCTCGAGACCGGGCTCACGGCCAAACATCATGCTTCGGAATCCCGTTCTAGTGGCTTGCTCATTTCTCTCCGATTACCTGGCGCCAAGATCTTACATGGTACAGGACCTTATTTACGGCAAAAGCGCCTCTATTGCTTTTCCTGGTTAGAAATGGCCCGAAAACTCGTCAGGGTCAAATCGGAGTCTGGCTTTTCTCACCATCGACCAGCGCCCACTTACCGGGAAATAATCTCGTACTGCCCCACGAGTTGATGTATAGTGCTGCGTTTGTTTAGACGCTATAAACGCGCTGTTGGTTGTTGGTTGTTGGTTGTTGGCTTTACGATCGATCTAATCTGTCTCGCAATATATGACAAGCAACATGCAAGGGAACCCTGGAGAGACTCTGGCCCTTTTCTGAGGTAAAAATTTCAACAAACTTTTCTGCAAATGCTCATAATCGGAGAAGGACAGATGAGATTGATGCGCTAATGCTACGCCGCACGATGGAAGGTAAAGGGCCGGCCAAGAGGTGCGATCTTCGGTTGCTGATGCTGCTTATCAGATTATCAGATGATCAGATATGCGACTAGCGCTGAAAAACTTGCGTTGGTGTTCTTGAGGGTCAACACCAAACGGCGCCATACCCTACCAAGCAGTTGGAGCGACGCCACTCTCGGCCAACTCACCCCGGTCGATGGGCGGATAGCTTCTGGAAACAAGCTTCATCCAATGGATGATGCTCTCGATACTACAAGGTCTCCATTTGGCACCTCAACGGTGCTATTCCCAAGGGTTAGACTCGTAGGGCCAAGCAAATAGAGCGTGGATGATCGGTCTTAGTGCGTCTTTTTCTCGCCATCCCAGAGCCAGGGGACATCTCTGCAGTGAGACGAACAGGGGCTTTCTGCCGTTTATTGTCCAGGGTCGCAATGAGCTTAATCCTTACCTGGCTCACGGCAAACGTAGCACCGCCAGTGATAGGTGGGCTTGGGAAGCTCACCCTTCGGAGACCAGTTACCATTTTAGCCTCGAAGGATTCGCTCTACGAAATCTAGCCATGGTTGATCATCGCCTGTCCCGTTCTCAATTCTCGTTCTAGTGAGAGCTTCCCATGCAGCCAGAGTTGCAATGAGCTACGATCTTGGCCTGGTAAGGCAAGGTACTTAATGGGTGCTCTCCCCCCTTCGGTGCGACCTTGTGGTCCTCTCATAGATCGAACTATCGTCGAGCTTACTTCCCTCCTTCTTTCTCTCGATCCATTGAGCCGAGTTGAGCACCTCCTCCCTTTTGAGCGAACCTGATACCCTTCGTTCAAATGGCGACTCATACCATAAACGGGCCTAAGCCCGTCAATGATGTTTCTGTTCCAGACATCGAGAAGGCTCCCGCCAACAACAACATCATGGTCGATGAGGATCTCAAGGACTTCTCCGATGATGAGTTCAAGCAGCAGGGAGTCAAGAAAGCCGAGGCCATCACCAGCGTCTGGACCAAGAAGATGCTGATTGCCACATTTGTCTTGTAAGTGGTTAGTTTACCTTGCCATGACTAGGCTGACTCTGTTATTTCCAGTCTGTTCCTCGTCTCCTTCGTCGATAGTCTGCTCCAGAATGTGCAGAGCAACCTCATTCCATACGTCACTTCAGCCTTCGCTTCACACGGTCTTCTCGCCTCAACTGGTATCGTAGCTTCGATTCTGGGTGCCGTCTGGAACTTGACTCTTGCCAAGATCATTGACATCTGGGGTCGAGTCTGGGGCTTTGGCGCCATGGTTCTCCTGATTGTTGTTGGTATGATCATGAAGGCTACGTGCAACAGCGTCGAGATGTATGCTGCTGCGCATACGTTCTACTGGGTTGGCCATCTCGGCCTCATCTATGTCATTGACGTTGTGGTCGCGGACACCACTACTCTCCGCAACCGATTGATCATCATGGGTATCAACTACACGCCTACCATCAGCTCGACTTTCGCTGGTCCCAAGATTGCTGAGCTCTTTTTGAAGAACGTCAACTTCCGATGGGCTTTTGGTTCGTTCTGTATCATCCTGTTGGCGTTCTGCATTCCCGTTATGGTTATCTTCATCATGAATGAGATGAAGGCCAAGAAGTTTGGCCTTGCCCCTGAGAAGGTACACAACCGCACTATTTGGGAATCCTTCAAGTATTACTTTGTGCAGTTCGATGGTAAGTTCAATCTTTGCCCGCTTTGAACGCGCAGTCTATAACATGATTCTAGTTATTGGTCTTTTCCTGACCAGTGCCGGTTGGGCTCTGCTCCTACTCCCTTTCAGTATCGCTGCTACTGCTCCCAACGGATGGGCCACTGGTTATATCATTGCCATGCCAGTCCTTGGTGTCGTTCTCATTGCCGCCTTTGTGGTCTGGGAGAAGTTTTTCGCCCCTGTGCCCTACTTTCCCTTTCACCTGCTTGCCGATCGCACCATCTTGGGAGCCTGTCTCATCTATGGTATTATGTTCGCATCTATATTCTGCTGGGATACCTATTACGGCTCTTACTTGCAGGTTGTTCACTTTGAGAGTGTCACCACCTCTGGTTATATCCTCAACTCGTTCTCTCTGATGGCTGCTTTCGTTGGACCCTTCGTTGGTATCGCCATTCGATACTTGGGACGCTTCAAGTGGCCTTCTTTCGTCGGTGTGCCTTTCTTGGTTCTCGGTACCGCCCTTCTCATCCACTTCCGTCACCCTGAGACTGCCGTCAACTGGCTCGTCATGTGTCAGCTTTTCAACGGTATCTACAGTGGTATCTGGTCCTTAACTGCACGTATCGCAGTCATGTCTTCCGTCAAGCATCAGGATGTCGCCGTCGCCCTGGCCATATGGGGCATGTTCGGCGGTATCGGTTCCTCCATCGGTGTGGCCATTGCTGGTGGCATCTGGACAAACATGCTACCCACTGAGCTTGCCAAACAGCTCCCCGAATCTGCCAAGAACATGACTGCCACCATCTATGGCGACATCAACGTTCAGCTGTCTTACCCTGCTGGTAGCCCTGAGCGAGACGCTATCATTGCTGCATATGACTATGTGCAGCAAAAGATGATCTACGCTGGTTGCGCGTTCATTCCTCTCTGCGTCGTCTGCCTCTTTATGTGGAGGAACATTGACATCAAGGAGAAGGATGCTCAAAGCAAGCAGGCCAAGGGTATGGTCTTCTAAGATCCTAACGAAAATATCTCATGAAAAAGGGACAGGGGATCTTATGAGTCTCCAGGAGAAGATTAATGAATTGATATAATACAAAAGTTACATTCGCTTTATAGACATCTCAGCTAGACTTCATTCGATACGATACAGTCTTTTCAGTGCTTTAGCGACTGCTCGGGCTTGCATCAATGTGATATCATGAATAATTCTGAAAACTGCATTAATGCTGATCCATGTCTCTTCGGGGAGTTCCTTTATCGACGGTTGCGTCAGTCCCATTTAAAGAATAAGAGCACGTAAGACGGGATTTAGGGTTCCCAAGAGTACTTTGAGCAATCAATCGTCAATTGGAGAACGATTCGTTCATTAAGAGTTCAATTCCCTTTGGTGACGATCCTACTCGTTCTGGTTCTCGATCGTATTCGCTTACTGTCGTGCTCTTCTTATGCTTCGCGTGGCCCTGATACCATGAAGTAAGGATTTATAGCATAGGTTTGCCACACGTTCAAGGATATATATAATAAGTTTGTTAGGTGATATAATAGTCATTAATGGCTCTGCTTCCTCGTAGGAAGCGCATGGATTTCCCTCTCTTTCTTACACTCTCTATGTATTATGTCATTACAGCTTGGCTCCCTTCTCTTTGCGGGCCTGCTTCTCCTTGTCTCTCAACAGACGTCGAAGGATCTTGCCACTAGGACTCTTGGGAATGATTTCGATAAACTCAATGCCGCCCTTGAGCCACTTGTGACGCGCCTTGTGCTCTTCGACGTGCTTGTTGATGCTTTTTGTGACCTCCTCGTCAGACTTGCCCTTGGCCTCGGGTGCTTTGACGACAAAAGCCTTGGGGACTTCGCCAGCTCGGTCATCGGGAACTTGAATAACGGCACAGTCGTCGACGAGAGGATGGGCGAGAAGATGCGCTTCGAGCTCAGCTGGTGCGACTTGGTGGCCCTAGTGGAGTATGTAAGTTGGTGGGCAAAGACTTTGAGGAGAGTGAAATTTACCTTGACCTTAATAAGTTCCTTGATTCGGTCCACGATAACAAGGTGTTCAATGCCCTTGGGTGACTTGCGAACGATAACTTCGTCACCTGTTCGCATCCAGCGTCCATCGCTGTGGGTTACAAAGGTCTCAGCTGTGGCCTTTGCATTGTTGAGATATCCCAGAACAACATTGGGGCCTTGGACGTAGAGTTCGCCGGGGGTGTTGTATTCCGTAACCTCTTTACCTTCAGCATCGATGACCTTGGCCTTGATGCCAGGTAGAAGGGATCCAGAGGAGCCGGGATCGATATCCAGCTCGGTAGTTGATGAGACCACGGGTGCCGTTTCAGTGAGACCTACAAGGTTAGTGACGAGACACGACGCGTGATTGAAGGGGACGTACCGTAACCTTGGCAGATATTCCAAGTGGGCCAGACTTCATTCAAGCCAGAGATTGTTTCCTTTCCGAGGGGAGCAGCGCCGCTGAAGATGAAGCGGACAGAGCTGAGGTCGTACTTTTGGCACTCAGCTTTTTGGCTCAGCATTTGGACCATTATGGGAGGGACGAGGGCCATTTGCTCGATCTTGAAGCGTTGAACGGTAGCAAGGAACATCTTGAGCTCGAACTTGGGTAGAATGACTGTCTCATCGCCATTGTAGACGCCTTGGTACAAGTTAGTCCAGTGAGCCGTGGGAACAGGAGTGAGACGACATTACCCCAATGAGCGACTGGGACGAGGCCGTAAATGTGACTGAGTGGTAAGAGACCAAGCTGAACCTGAGTGTCAACTCCTGCTGCTTTTCGGCCCTCTGCGTTTTGGACTGTCATTTGCATGACGTTTGCGATGACATTGACGTGAGTGATCTCAACCGCTTTCTACAGCTTGTGAGCCGTGTATTCATTTCATCATAACCTGATGAGACTTACGGGGAGACCTGATGTTCCACTGGAGTAGCATAGATACGCAACTTGCCTCAAGCCTTGACCCTTGATCCAATTCAGAGGCTGAAGTTCAGGCGCATCCTTGCCCTCTGCGATCAAATCGTCAATTGACTTGAAAGGTGGCTTGGCCTCGAAGCCGGGCACGGGTAGAAGAAAGATGCGATCCTCAGGGATACCAGCTGCCTTGGCGGCAGTGAGAGCAGTCTCAAGAAGAGGAACACAAGTGAAAAGGGCGTTTGCGCCGGATGAGCGGAGCTGGTGCTCGAGTTCTGGGGCAGAGTATGCGGCACTGGCGGGTGTGACGATTCCGTTCAGTCGATGAACAGCATGGGTCATGGTAATGTAGTCGATCTTATACGTTAGTTGGATTTTTGTGTGACTGAGCTCAAACGTACAGTGTTGACTGAGAAGAGCGCCACTACTCTATCCCACTCTGTTCCATCGTGGACATCATAGCCAAGACGCTTTGCAAGAGCACGCGCGAGAAGTTTCTCACGCTGGATGACCTCTTCTGTGGTGTACGTCTTACCAGAGATACCACATGTGAAGGGGTTTCTGGACTGAGCAATAGGCTTGCGAGCGTGCTTATCGCTGAAGATGAAGTCCGGGATGGTGATTGACTCGGGAGGTTCTAGGGAATGTGAGCAGAGGAGCTGAAACTGACGGCAGGGTGAGTTTACCGAAGGGCAGGCTAACCGAGGGAGGAGGATAGAAGACCATGTTGAATAGGGATTAGAGGGAGGGTATTCAGAGATTAGAGGGAAGAGGAGAGAATGAGGAGAATAGAGGAAAGAAATGGGAGAAAAGGATGAGGAGCTGAATATGTACTACGTAGTTGGTTCCCTGCTTCTCTCTTCTCCTTGTCGCTTCGGGGCCTCCTCCAAATCTGGGGAAGACCTAATTTAGCGCGGTTTGATTTCCACTATCTCCGCATTACACCAATCTTGGCCCTATTACATAGCTACGATACAAAGACCTCGGTGCCAACCGAGGTAGAAGGAATAGGGACGTTGCCATAGGGTTACGTAGATCATGGCTCGGGGTCAAAGCTGAATGTCGAGGTGCATGTGACTAAAAAAAAATTAAGGTTGAGAGTATATCTTGGTATTGGTTTTTCGAGCTTAGTAGCTTCTGTATGTCCTCTAATATGTCTAATCGTTGCAGGAATTGGGGTAGAGGAAGTGGACCAGTATGGTTGATGCCTCGGCAGTGGCTTGCATTGGATTCCGCCCTAGTTCCGCAATGTCCAACGTCCTCCGTCTCGATAAGGAGCGTTGTCCCTCCATGAGAATTCATGTATAACCCACAGATTACAACTCTATTCGCGGTCTTATGGAGAGAGGGAAGAAGTCTGTTCCAATCGAAAGTCAAATTAAGCTCAAGTAAGCTTACCGTTGCACGTTCTACCCGCACTGACGCCCACCAGTCAGGATGGACTCAGATTACCTAAAAGGGCAGAGAAGACGATTCCAGATACCGAAATTACTCATCAAGAGCGACGACACACTTGATTCTGGCTATTGATGACAGACTATCATATACTTCTCTTTGTGTGTTGATAGAAATGACTTCAACACCATGGTCCTGTTACTTCTCGCCATGACGACTTCATCCACCGAAAGCAACAATTCTCCCAGCTTTCAATCCGATCAGAGTTGGATTTGTCGCCTGTTGCTCACCGCCAACAACTACCACGCATCAGAATTGCGAAATGGGGGCACGATGTAACTCTCTGACTCAGAAGTCTAGCACCTCGCTGGAGATGCACGACAGCCTTGTGAGAGCCTCAAGAGAGATGCCATTCATCGACCTTGGCGATTCTGCATCCTACAGCAGAGCGCCGACGTTTCTCAAGGAAAGGCTCAACGGACTACCACGCTTGGTATTACACAGACACAACCATTTCTCGATGGATACAAAGTGTCTTCCGAGATATCCGAAGTCTTCCTCCCGCGTTGTGCAAGATGTGGCTGTCAGCTGTTGCGGCACCACGAGCAAAGCATGTTGATCCGACACCGGGTGCACAAAAAGTCTACATCGAGGGAAGAAATTCTCCGAAAGTATCTCCCGATCGTGAAGCCATGACATGCTGTGCTCCCTTTCTACTGAACACAGCATACACGCGATGAGGCCCAGTACAGCTGAGGCAATTTCCAGGTCACGCAATTCATGAGTACAAACAAGGTGAGATATTGCAAAGATCAAACGCCGCCGTATGCTTCATGCCACGCATACCCTGAATGCGGTCTATCAATTACAATCGTCATGTCCAAGAGATGTCATTAAATATGTACAACCATATCTCCCACTATAGCAAGTTGACTCCGAGAGCAAAACCGCCAATGACAGCAAACACCCAGCTAAGGGGCGTAGGCTGCCATGCGGCATTGTCATCGTCGTCACCGCCACTACCGGCTCCGGCAGTGACTGTGACGGTTGGTCGGCCGCTGAAGGTCTGTGTCGTCACGACGCCTGTGACACAGTCGCGTTCGAAGTCGGGACATGAGGTGATGGTATAAGTGGTGGTGTACGCAGAGGTAGGGAACGATCCGCCTGTACCAGTAGCAGTAGCCGCCTATCAAGATTGTCAGTTTGATCACGCAGGGGTACGAGGTGTCATGACTTACACGTCCAGTGGCTGTGATATCGGAGCTCTTACACTTGCCAGTCTCACTGGGCACAGCGTCAGAGCCAGATCCAACAGTAACAATGTCCTCATCACCACAATTAGCAGCCTGAGCAAGATGGACCTCCTTGTTATCCCAGTCGAAGACGAAGTATCCGGCGCGCAGAACAGAGTCACCAAGAATCTGCTGGTCGCTGGTAGGTACCAGACCAATGTAGCACGTTCCAGGTCCAAGCTCAAGAATAAAGTCGCTGAAGGAAACTTTGATGATCTTGTCACCAAACCCAAAATCAACCGTGCCATCGAGGTCACGGTTTTCACAGTCGGTCATGTAAAAACCCTCGCCATCGTCCTGGGCATCGAGAGCCTCCAGAATTGGTCGCGCGACAGACATGTGCATGCGGGTGAGAGTCGTTCCAGAGTCTAGCATAACGTTGGAGTCAGAGCTCGAGACACGAATGTCCTGTGTATCACCACTAACAGTGACGCCGAGGCTATCCAATTCAACGGCGAGACGGTACTCACCACCCTCACCACGAATGATAGGCCGTGTCTCCAGCTTGTCGATGTATTTGCTGCGATCAACACCACCGTAGATCAGAGCACCCTCTGTATCGTCAGAGTGTCGCAGATCAAGCGCGAACACACGACTGTTGATAAGTCCCTGGTCAGCCATGGAAGTGAGCAACAAGCTATAAGGCTCATCCCCGTCAAAGCCAGCCCGCAGATCAGGCGCAAGACCTAGAATACCCTGTGCGATACCGTTGCTCTCAACCAAAACACCAAAAGTCTGATTTCTCAACTTTGAGTCTCCAAATGTCATGAGATCTGTATAGTATCGGATCGTCGCAGAAGTATGCGTCGTTGAGTCGGACGCGTCGCCATAGTTGAGTGTCTCGCCACCGAAAGGACCGATGGGCGGTGTCTTTGACTTTCGAGGGTCGTATTGCCCAAAGTCAAGACATTGGTTGTATTGAGTAGCGGATTGAGCTTCTTCGCAGTCAGGGTTTACCCAGAGTTCGTTGGAGCCAGTATCGAGAAGGACTGTGACTTTTTGAGGAGGAGTACCGATTTCGACTATAGAGAATTAATAGCTGTAGTTGGTTATGAAGAACACAGTGACATACTGTCTGTCGCGTAAAAGAAATCTTTGTTCTCGAGACGAACGGCAATAGCGTCACCGTCCTGACGCTTATCGTGCTGCTTATTCTTGTTTCGCTCCACGGTACCAATGTGCATCGACAGATAACCTTTACCGACCTTGGATCTCGGGAAGCTAACGGCGTCAACGCTGCCAAGCAAAGCCGTGGCTGTAGTTATCGTGGTCCACCTCATGATGACTTCTATGGTGTTGTTTGCAAAAGGCTACAACGGTTTCTGACAACGACCCAAGGAAAGGGAAGAGAGGCTGCCTCGTCTTTAAACTAACAACTCCAAGGCCCCCAGTGGCGTTTTCCCTGCCTACCTCACCCCCGGGCTGTGCCTTGGTTGGGTGGATGTGCTAGGATCTATAGACGGAATTAGCGGGATGTGCTTGGCTGGTGGTCTTGGCGTTTGCTTAGACGTTGGGTAATACGGTACGGCTGAAGAGTCCTTGACGTAGGGGTTTTGGACCTGCATAATTGGGCATTGGGGCGTTGATTTTACGCATAAGAAGGCTCTGTTGTGTAACGTGTTTCTATTCAGAGCATGTCATTTGCGTGGTGAGTCCTTCTCACTAACTAGGTAACAAGAGACAGCTAATATTTGTCTCTGTCTTCGGAGTAACAATGCCTTTCTTTATGCTGAATCAGACTCAGAGTGCCAATTCAAGGCCCGCTAGCCCCCCCATGTCTCGCGTAACAGAGTACAAGGCGTGATCCATTCAGCTTGGCTCATTTATCATGACTCCGCCTCTCTTCCTAGCAACCAGGCTAACCCCAACCAAGCAGATCTTCGGTCATTTCCCAATGAGACTCGCCTTCATCCTGATCACAAGAAACACGACAATCCTGTAATTAGTGCCTTGGCTAGCTTGGCCAGTTGGAGGATGCAGTAAGAGGGCGGAGGGGCTAGCCTTCAGCTTAAAAATCAACAGGGCAAGCTAGCAAGGTAGGCGGCTTGCGCGGCCTTTTGTAGTAGATGATGTCTCTGAAGCTCAATTGGGATTAGGGATCTCAGTCTGTGGCGATTTCGTCCCTTGGCTCTGCGCCTTGTGCCACAGTTGAAAGAACGGCTGCAACGGGCATCTTGAATGAGAGAGGAAGGCTTGGGAATACGATATGTTGCATGCTTATATTCTGAGTCGCATAAAAGTGAAACGTTGGATGCACACAAGAGAAGCGATTGGACACACAATCAAGCTTGGCCCTGTTGCTTGTGGAAATTAAGCTCAGGGAAGCCGACTCTTGGGGTTGCAAGAATTAGATGATCGGAAGTTTATCTACAGTAACGTTCGGTTGATCTCCCACTTCATTTCTCAAGCATGTCCTAGCCTGCCACTCGACAATCAGAGTTTTACCCGAATGCACTGGCGTGTGTTTGTTTCACTCTATTTGTGCTCAAAACTCTCAGCGCTGGCATGGAATCCTTGTTCACGAAGCCGGTGTAGGGTAAGACATCCAGGCTTGTAAAATTGTATTGATCATGAGCAAGCCATGTACAACGACGTTTGCGCTTAATGATACGCAAGCCATTCGACTGCGATTCTAAACTGGCGGCCTCATTGCCATTTGACGCTGGAGCGCATTCTTGGAGCTCAGATACGGGCCAACCCGAGAGCTTTAAATAACAACTTGATGAAAGTTAGAGACATAAGGCGAGAACAGAATAAACATGATCCTCAATATGCTTAAATCTTTATGAAGTCAATGTAAGGGTTTCCAAAACCTTTTTATCTAGCTGGTAATTTACACGTCGTTATATGTTACAGGTCGTGCCATCTATCCAATCTCATTTTATTTATGCCTTCAAGCCTGTGCCAGACACCAACAGCGCAACGCTGCCGAGTTGTCTTCTCACATCCTCCTTGTTAACATCATGGGTATCCTCGACCTCTCCCCATTGTCCAGTCTGCCAGTCAACCTCAAGACTGGTAGCAACAGCGGCTTCTTCAACACCAAACTTTCTACCGGGGTTCAAATGACCCCGTGCGACTGAACCCTCGGTCCACTCAACAACGAATCGTGCAGCAGCAATGAGACTCTTGCCAGCCAATGTGGCACGCTCGAGTCCAGCAATCTCGAAAGCATCGAGACCAGTGATCCAGCTCTGAACAATATCGCGAACTCCATATGCCTGTGACTGAGGCAAGATGGAGTGGCCGTCAAGGACTGGGTTGATGGTGATGCCTGGCCAAACATGTGTCGTCAGAAAAGACACAATCTCCTCGGCTGTGCGCTTCTGTACATCTCGTAGCGACTCTCCGGCTTCATTCTTGAGATCGTGCGCTCCTGCAGGAGGGTTCCAGCAGAGAATGGAATCGGTATCGAGGTATCGTAATAATGACGTAGCAATGGCAAGTCGGACCTCCGAGATTTCGCCTCCAGGGGTATTATCAGCCGCGGCGATATCGAGAGCTCGGCATATAAGGCTTGTAAGAGGGATCAAATGATGTCTTGTAGCATCTTGGGCAGAAGTCAAAAGATCCCATTCGAGAGCGAGAGCCGAGGCAAGATCAGGTTTGGTGATGGGAATTCGAACGATCTCCTTTGAAACAGGATGTCTTAACGGTCGAGTATCGAGAAAGACTTGAAGAGCACCTGTATCTCATTAGCATACGCTTTGATGGTGGGGTAAAAGTATTTCGACTGACCATCAGCTTCCTTCACAGAAACATCTTTCCAAAATCGCTTCTTTAAACCGCCGCCCCCTTTTCCAGAACTAGCACTTCGAAGCTCCTTAGCATTCTTGAGCATCTCAGCCTGCTTTCTCCGCCTCGCTACTCGCTGATGGACATTTTCGGCGGGTTGAATCGGCGGCTCAGGTGGCGGGCCGGTGCCAACCACTGGAGCGACATTGGCGGCCTTGACAACGGTCGAGTGAATTGAACGGACAAAGGCTGGGCGCTGGGCAAGCCGAGGCGCAATGCGAAATGGTACTCGTGTTACAGGCTTCATTCTGGGCGACAGGTTGGGTCATGGATTGAGGTTGAGAGAACGAAGCTGGGGGATTTAAAGATGCGACCCGGAAAATTGGGTCCGGCTGGAAGTTCAGAGTGGGTGGATGGATTCAGGGTCGACATGATGTCACCTTTTGAAGATGAGAGCTATGAAAGGGTCTCTAGAAACTCTTTTCTTGACATGTAAATATGATAATCATAATATGTCATGTATTGTATAGTAGTTCTTTAAGCTATTAGGATATGTTAGAGCATCAATGTAAGTTTAATTGAGCATCCGAAAGACTGCGGGTACCTGAAGCTGCAGTGCTCCATTCTCCAGCAGCAGCCTTGCCTTAGGACAGTGGCCATACGGGACAATGGTATATGAAAATGCCAATTATATGAGAGATGTAAATATGAAAGACGCAAGAGAGAGTTTTACCACCATAAAAGACCGAAGACTAGGCAATTGGAATCCTATCGTCGATTTAGCTGAAGCCAATGCCAAAGTTGACACGAATCCCCGTCCGATAAGGGGCTGATAAGATCACGTGATACGGCACCGCTCATCCCTGAAGCGTAACTGCGACGTGGTGATTCTACCTTAGGAGCGCCTCGACCGCAACCTCAAGTCTCCCTCGACCAAACCTTTCACCTCAACCCAGTTGCCCAACATGAGTTACGGCAAGAAGGACGAAGACGCCGACCTCGGGCTGGTCAAGGTTGACCGAACTCAAGTCTTCCAAGAAGGTCCGTCTCCTACAATCGCCTTATTCCTATTCTCCCCCCACAGTCAAGCTAAATAGTCCAACAGCACGACTCTTCAACAGCTCCCCTATACAGCCTCGACGATGTCGCATTCTCCTCACCAAGATAGCTCTCCTTCTTTACACGGGAGAGAAGTTCCCCACCAACGAAGCTACAACCCTCTTCTTCGGTATCTCGAAGCTCTTCCAGAACAAGGATGCCAGCCTCCGACAGATGGTCCACCTTGTTATCAAGGAGCTCGCCAACTCAGCTGAGGATATTATTATGGTTACCAGCACGATTATGAAGGATACTGGCGGCAGCACCGACGCTATCTACCGACCCAATGCCATTCGCGCCCTCTGCCGTATTATTGATGTAGGTTGTTTTGCCGGCAGGTACACCGACACCCCTGGAAGCTGACACCGTAAAGGCCACGACCGTGCAATCGATCGAACGAGTTATGAAGACCGCAATTGTCGACAAGAACCCTTCCGTATCATCTGCCGCCCTCGTTTCCTCATACCACCTCCTTCCCATTGCCAAGGATGTCGTCCGACGATGGCAGAGCGAGACCCAGGAGGCCGCTGCCTCTAGCAAGTCCTCTGGAGGCTTCTCCCTGGGATTCTCCACCTCAAGCAGCCAAGTTCCCATGAACCACTCGACCATGTCGCAGTATCACGCTGTCGGACTTCTATATCAGATGCGCATGCACGACCGAATGGCCCTTGTCAAGATGGTTCAGCAATTCGGTGCTGCTGGTGCTCTCAAGAACCCCGCTGCTATCATCATGCTGGTTCGACTTGCTGCACAGCTCGCTGAGGAGGATGCTTCATTGAGGAAGCCCATGATGCAGCTCCTCGATGGCTGGCTGCGACACAAGAGCGAAATGGTCAACTTTGAGGCTGCTAAGGCTATCTGCGACATGCGAGATGTTACCGATGCTGAGGTAGCGCAAGCTGTCCACGTTCTCCAACTGTTCCTCACCTCTCCCCGCGCTGTTACCAAGTTCGCTGCTCTCCGAATCCTCCACAACTTTGCCAGCTTCAAGCCTACCGCCGTCAACGCCTGCAACCCCGATATCGAGCTTCTCATCTCCAACAGCAACCGATCCATTGCCACTTTCGCCATCACCACGCTCCTTAAGACCGGTAACGAGGCCAGTGTCGACAGGTTAATGAAGCAGATTTCCACCTTCATGTCCGAGATTACCGACGAGTTCAAAATCACAATTGTGGAGGCTATCCGAACCTTGTGCCTCAAGTTTCCCAGCAAGCAGGCTGGTATGCTTACCTTCCTCAGTGGTATTCTGCGCGATGAGGGTGGATACGAGTTCAAGAGGGCTGTTGTGGAGAGCATGTTCGACTTGATCAAGTTCGTCCCTGATTCCAAGGAGGATGCGCTTGCCCATCTCTGCGAGTTTATTGAGGATTGTGAGTTCACTAAGCTGGCTGTCCGAATTCTTCACCTTATCGGTCTTGAGGGTCCCAAGACTGCTCAGCCTACCAAGTATATCCGATATATTTACAACCGAGTGGTTCTTGAGAACGCCATCGTGCGAGCTGCTGCTGTCACTGCCCTCGCCAAGTTCGGTGTTGGCCAGAAGGACCCTGAGGTTAAGAGCAGTGTCCGTGTCCTCCTCACCCGATGCTTGGATGATGTCGATGACGAGGTCCGTGATCGTGCTGCCCTCAACCTGAAGCTCATGAATGAGGAGGATGATGAGATGGCAGCTCGATTCGTCAAAAATGGTAAGCATGAATTAACGACTGACTGTGGATTACTGCTAATACACAAACAGAGAACATGTTCTCCCTTCCCTACTTCGAGCAGCAGCTTGTCCTTTATGTCACATCAGACGACAAGTCCGCTTTCGATAGCCCCTTCGATATTGCCAAGATCCCTGTGGTTACTCGGGAGCAGGCCGACGCTGAGGACCGATCCAAGAAGCTGATTGCCACAGCCCCTACACTCAAGGCTCCCAAGGTCGGCCCCACCAAGCCTACCGGAGCCGAGGCTGTTGCTTCTGCTTCTGCTCAGGCTCAACGATATGCCCAGGAGTTGCTCGAGATCCCCGAAATGAAGGAATTTGGCAGTGTCCTCAAGTCTTCGCCTGTTATCGAGCTTACTGAGGCCGAGACTGAGTACGTTGTCAGCTTGGTCAAGCACATCTTCAAGGAGCACATTGTCCTCCAATACGAGGTTAAGAACACCTTGCCCGATACTGTCCTTGAGAACGTCTCTGTTGTCGCTACCCCCGCAGATGAGGAGGAGCTCGAGGAGGTCTTCATCATCCAGGCTGAGAAGCTTGCAACTGATGAGCCTGGCAAGGTCTATGTTGCTTTTAAGAAGGCCGGCGGCGAGGCTTCCCTGCCCATCTCCAGCTTCTCCAACATCCTCAAGTTCACCAGCAAGGAGATCGACCCATCAACAGGCGAGCCCGAGGATTCTGGCTACGATGATGAGTACGAGGTGGCCGAGTTCGACCTGGCTGGCAGTGACTACGTGATCCCCACATTCGCTGGCAACTTCAGCCACATTTGGGAGCAGGTTGGTGCTTCTGGAGAAGAGGTCACAGAAACCCTCCAATTGAGCGGTATGGAGAGCATTGCGGGTAAGTCGACTGCCGAGTTCATAGAAGACATGACACTGACAATATCACAGACGCTACAGAGCAACTTACAAAGGCCTTGTCGCTCCAGCCTCTCGAGGGTACCGATGTGCCCGTCAACCAGACCACCCACACACTCAAGCTTCTCGGCAAGACAGTCAGTGGAGGTCGGGTGGTTGCAAACGTACGGATGGCTTACTCATCAAAAACTGGTGTCACGACAAAGATCACGGTGCGAAGCGAAGAGGAGAATGTGGCTGCGCTAGTCATCGCGTCAGTCGCTTAGAGATGAACAACAGAAGCAAAGCGGGCGTTGAAAGGATCATGATGTACCGAAAGCTTTGTCTCGGTTTTAGACATACCGTACAAGTGTGGCAGTAATGTGATTATTTACGATTCGTTTCCTTGTCATGGAATCATGATTGCCACTTGGGAGGGGTTCGAGGTTCGTAAAAGTGATGAGGGGGGTTATTCATTGGGTGGTTAGAGGGAAGCGAAGAAGGTATAAGAGCATGTTTTTATCGGAGCATGGTTGTTGGGGCCACGCTATTTGTTGCAAAAAGATGGAATTTACCTAGTCAAACCTGAGGCTGTGATATGTGACTTGAACTGAGGTTTAACAATTTATCACAAGCAAAATACGAGACATGTAGCTTGTCTCGAGGCTAAATGTTTCCGCATTCTTGACCAGTATGTTGGTGTAGCACAGCCTGTCTGAGTTGATGTTTGCACGTGGTGGTATGTATGGTCTTGATGCTTGTGGCATTTGTCTGGTGACAGGTTGCTGAGCGAGTGCATATTCAAGCCACAGCATTAGACTTTATGTGTAGCATATGATTGCGCAGTTATAGCAAAGAGGACATAGTGCTCATGTATCTCTTGCTTTGTGTTTGTGTAACTGTTCTGCTTCCGTTTTGACCGAGTGAGGGTGGTAAACGAAGACGCTGTGGGCTCGCTGTTATTCATGTCAACCCAAGTTCTACTTAGGCAATGCCACAAACAGGAGAAGTGATTGGGTATCAATGGGCGTCATATACTGCGGCTGCTGACGTTGGTATCATTGAGATGTTGGTGTTGGCACAGCAAATGATCAATGTATTGCTTCATACAACATATGGAACTGGCGAAGGAAGAAACCATTTGTCGTTTGGGACATGTTTTCCGTGTAGCAAGATATAAACAAGCAGCTCATTTCAGCGATTTGACAAACTTTTCGGAAGGACCTGAGACTCCCACCGATTCCTCTGCGTGCGGTCCTGAAGTATACATATCTCATTTCTTCCCACTCCCATCCTCCCACTTCTTTCGTTTCCCAAACTATTATAATATCGCTAATATATACACTTATATATAGTTATATGCGCTTACAGTCAGCTAATGCCCCTTTCCGTGTTAGTCTATACTCGTCAGATTAGCACTGGGTCACATATCTAGCATTGTGCTGGCGCAGTAAGATCGCTGATTTCATTATGTATGTTTTAAGAACTGACAATGGCTACAGGAAATCGCAGACGAGGCTCATATATATAAATTGTGTGCGAAAGAAGCACTTCCCTCTATCATAATAGAGCGCTTTGTCTCTTGTCCCCATGTCGAAGTGCCCCGAGGCATCCTTTCTCTTCGTCGAAGACAATAGGCAATTCGGGCCTACCGTCACGACCTTGAACCCAAGGACTAGCAGTAGGTATGATGATGCCATTGAGACAATAATAATGATGCGAACGATGGAGGGGCACGAGTGTGTTCTAGTAATGATAAAGTGGGAGAAAAGCGAGCCTGCGGCTGAGTCTGCCACCTGGGACACACTAGTGCGTTTCCAGACCTTGGATGGTCGGATCATATTGGCTGGAATATCTTTGCTGGACGGTGAGGTCTCATCTCACTGTTTCCTTCATGTGTCCCTGGGAGCCTTGAGTATATATAACACGCGTAAGTCTCCAACATACAAGTCCCCAAAAACAAGGTTGCGCCGGCTAATGCTTCAATGTACCTAAATAGAGAAGGCTTGGAAATTCATAAACTGCACCAGAGATCCTTCCTGGAGACGAAAAATGTATACCTGCCGTTGCGCGGTGATGATATCTTCAGCCACACTCTCAATTCGCCTTGGGGATCTTGAAGACAGTAAGAAACAAAGAAAGAAAGCAACGCATTGCTGGTCCATGGAATCGATTTGAAACCATCCTGAAGACCAAAGCTCCCTTAATTCGAGCTCTTCGCAGCGCTATAATAAACAAGATATGCCATGCGTTTCCTGGAAGATGTTGGCCACCAGGGGCTGGGTTTGACGCCGTGGCAAAGGACTCATCGGCACGCCAGGACTCAAGACCTTGGTTTGAGTTATGGAAGACTACAAACAGGAAGACTATCAATCCCTCGAAGACTGCGTCAAACGATTTTGCGGCTGTTCTCCCCAAACATGGTACAGAGAACCGCGATCATTTAAATGGGGTGAAATGCATATTTTCGAGGACAACCCGTGGATAAGAGCCGATGTTATCCTTAGCGATGGCGGCAAGGGCCTTGTTAGAAGGGAGAAGAAACACCAGATTTTCTGTTTGGCTTTGGGGTCAGCATCATTCCTCTACTGGATTCAGCAGACAGCCTCACAGTCTTACATCGCTGCTGGCAGAAGGGAACCTTATACCCCTTAAGAACAGAAATGCATCAAGACAAAATGTTCCCACCAAAGAAGCAGGGATAAATCAGACTTGGCGAAGGAGAAGCAAGGACCCAGCCAATTGATAGTGGACATCCAACTATCGTTGAGGGCATGGAGAAGTTTTCTCCCTTTGCTTACTGTGACCCGTCAGTGTCGCCAAGATCGCATACCCGTGGAAGTAGAAGCCACTAAGCATATAACTACGGATAAGTCTCCTGCTATCGGCCAAGAACAGAGTCTGTTCGTTTGTTCCCCCAAGGCCGCCATAGCGGCAATGGAGTGCTTCATCGCTGACTGAGATGATGTATAGAGCAATTGGCGTGGTACTTCGCCAACAATCTGTTGGGGAACCTTTGAAATACTGATAGCAAACTTTCGTCAATATAACCAAAGCCAAGGTCTCCCTGTCGAGCCTTCATCGCTCTGGCACAAATGTTGGTACTTGAGAAAGCCTCGTCGACACATCCTCTAATCTTTCAGATTACATTCGTCCAAGAATGTGGTCAATAAGAAGATGCTCTTGAGATCCCCATCTCGCAATAAGATGGTGGGCGTAGTCCAATGACAACAAGTTCATAGGGCTTTCGAGACTCGGGGGAAAGGGCGCTCGCAGTGATTCCGCCAAAAAGAACGGAACAAACCGCCGATCTGCATTCGAACCAGAATGATGTTGCAACGGCAGTACATTGAGGCTGAATTGGATTTGAGGTACGCTGGACTCTCGGCGGCGGGCTCGGAACAACGCAAACAGAGTATTGGTAAGGAGGAACGGTCTTCTGGTAGCATTTCTCTCTTGGGTCAGTGAAGAAGTTCGGTCTGATGGAACTGAAGCTTGGGAAAAACTATGCTTTCTGCTCATATCTAGGAGGAGCCTTGACGGGTGGTTTCATGCAAGTCTGCGTAGACATGGTTGCAGTGGGGACTGTCGAGGGTCATCGGGGATCGTCGGCCTTGATCATAGGAGAGAGTGTACGAATGGAAGCTATTCAGAAAGAGCAGGTCAGCGGTGATGTAACTGAAATGGTATAATGATGAGAAACTTGATGGAATCCTGGCAGCCCAGTGTGGTGAGAGGAACACAAATCGAACCCGCTGTTTTTCGTGTCCTCAAGTGCTTTGACAATGAGACAGTTATTCACTTGGGTGATTTAGATGTCATAAGAGTGCCTGTGACAGTAAGTTCGAATAGTAAAAGCCCCTAATGGAGTAGTGACGTTTGTCTATAAGAGTGCATGTCTCGGGATAAGAGTGCTTAACCCCTGAGCCTCTTTGACTTCGAAGCTATCGGGTGTTATCGTCATACTGTCAAGAAGATAGGCTTGTTCCAATAACGGCGGTTTGGTGGAAATGCAACAGCCTCTAACGATAGAGTGTACCGAATTAGGTCAACCCCTGAGAGTGTCAAGATAGAGCTGGAGCACCGCGGCAGTTCTGACCAAGCCCACATGAGATGGGCTTTTATCCATTGGGAGCAATAAGGAGGTATTCTAAAGAACTTTAAGGTCCAAGGGGCTGTCTGTGACTAGCTCAGGGGCGATCCATGGCAACTCGTTGCTTTACCAAGGAACTCACCTCCCGGGGCGTGCTCCTCTCACCTTACGACCTATTGCGACCCGAGAAGAATGCTTCGAGGCCAATAGGAGTAGAAAAGACAAATGTAGAGAAAGAGAAACCTCTTTGCAGTTATCGTATCGATCAAGATGGTCTTCTAGCGAGTTGGATACTTGTTAAGGCAGTGCTGCTGAAGGGTTCTGTAGCGCTCTTGTCAGCAAGGTGGTATCGACGAAGTCATAATGGATAAACAAACCAATTGTCAGACAGAGGCCCCTGGGAGATCTAAGTATCTGGAAAGAAGGGAATAGTGAGTGATCGATCATCTTGCGAGGTATGCTAGGTTGTTTTGGAACACAGCGGTTGTCGACAAAGCGCCTCAAGACTTGAAGCACCCCGAGGTCTTCGGAAGGCATCAAGGGAACTATGGGACAGAAGGACCGAACATGGGATCCGTGGCAAGCTGCAACGTCTTAGTTGACGAAATGGTGAGGCTTGATGTCTCCTGGCGGCTAATTGCTTGCTGACGGGTTCAGGGGGTCGGGTTTCCAATCGTCGCTGACGAGTTCCAATGCTATGATGGTGTGTCTGGGGAAGAAATGTGATCGATGCAAGGCCTAAGTGTGCTACGCACCGACAGGCACGATAGAGACTTGAGGTAGTCAGTTACTACGTACTAGTTGAAGATCTCAGGCGGGAAACGCCAGTCAGGGGCTGGAGTATAAATGCATACGCGATGCTCATGGTCATGACCCTGGCGAAGAGAGTAATAATATGCATGATTTGAAGGGTGAGGCGCATGTAACGCTTGTCGGATGTCAGCGTTGTCAGCGTCACTCGAAGGCAACGATGCACAGTCGAGTCACGGATCTGTCTGATTTGTTCTCTGTCGACGCAGGTGCGAAGAGATGATAATGCAAGGTCAAGATGAACATTGCGAAGGGACGACAGGCTGTGAGTGAGGATTAAGAGACGGGGTGGTAAGATATGTTGGAGTGTATGGAGGGGGATAATAGCAGAGAGCACACATACATTATCCTGTGAGGACATGGGGTCTATAAAGAAGCACTCAGTGCTCATGCAGGATGCTTTCAGAGGACCAGATACCTGAATTGCAGGAGAGTAGCGTATGAGCGTCTGGATTAGGAGGCCCATGACGATTCGTTAGTGTGGTGTGCCTTGTAAAAAAGGGTCACCAGGGCACCGATGCCTTTTTCGTCACACGTCAAATCGCACTACCCGCCGTATATCAAAACATTTCTCTTGCATTCGAGCTTCTTCCCCTCTCTCCTCTTTTCACCCTCAAAACATTCTTCGACTTCCGCTCGAAGTCAACTTCTCCACGTCACTGCAACAACAAACAAAAGCGTGAGTGTCCTTTTCACGTCTAGCTGTTGTTTGTTTCCTTTTATTTTCGTCAGCTAAAGTTTGCCTAGGTCACTGCCTTCACTCCAAGGCACAAGAAACATGCAGGAACCTGGACCTGCAGAGCGACAGACTGGCGAGGGGTAAGTCGACACTTGTATCAGCTTACGATAACAAGTACTGACAACAGATGTCCATAGCGCCAAGATTTCCATCTACTTTGACGCGATGGAGGGTGGTGAGATGGGCTCCCGTGTTGAGTACGTCCACGCTGAGGCAATTCACCTCACGTGTCCTGAGTTCCTCAAGAGAGTCACTAAATGGGGCATCATTTCGCTCCCATTCGCTACCCCGGAGGCCATTAACGCCATGATCCGTTTCTTCTACACTGGAAAAGTCCCATTTAACGAGGTGCACAAGTTCACTCTCCGCCCGGACATCGAACAGGCTTATGATCTTGCTATACACATCTACTCACAAGCTGTTTATAGCGAGATCACTAGCATGAGAGATCAAGCCACTGAGTACATGAAGAGTCTCTTCCCCTACATGGAGCCCGCCTACATGCTGGCCTACACTCACAGTGTTCTTGAGCCCCTGTATCCCTCCCTCAACTATGAGTGGGTTACAGTCCAAGCGAGACAAAGTTATCACGCCAACGACAAACTCATGGAGGCCGTTGATGCCGAGCGTAAGGAGGATGTCAAGCGCTTCAAGGCAGGTGTCGCCAGCCGGGAGGCTTCCTGGGTCAAGATCAACCAAGAGGGCGAGGAGGAGGGGGAGTCCGCTGAGGAAACCGAGGTCAAGGAAGCAACTGAAGTCGGAGGTGATGGAGCAGTTGAGACTGGAGGCAAAGACTCTAAGGGTAAAGCTGCCGCTGGGACAGACGATGAACCCTATGACAGCAATGGAAAGCTCAAGGTTGTTGGAGCTGATGGTCTCATCAACCTCGACCTGGCCAACTACCCACCCGGTGTTTACCGCTGGTAAGCCGCAATGGTCTCCAACGACTGATACGTTTTTGGAACGATGGACTAGGGAAATGTAACGATGAATACGGTGAACCGATGGACATGTAATGATGGTTGAAACAGAACTGACTGGCATATGGGGATGAAATTTGTCAGCATATGATCACCAGGGGTTATGGGAAGGAGTCTTGCCCATGTAATATTAGCTGAGAGTACCCCCAGGAATACAGTCCATCTATGACCTTACCTACTTTGACTAGTCAATGATTTTTGGTGTGAATATCTCACAGGGTCTCCATGTGGACTGGAAAGAAGGTGAAGTAGCGTATGGTCTCAGGGAAGTTTAGGCATCATAAACATTAAGTTACTTGTAACTCCTCGATTGCGAGAGCGAGATGCATTTGAAAGAAACGATGCCTACCATGAACTGTTTTTTTTTTTTTTTTTTTTTTTTTTGACATTCTTGTGAGGAAGAAGTTGAGTTCCCAGCATCTAGTATCGAGTACATGGCTGGAGCCTACATTAGGTGCTGGCCAACACTCAAGTCATGCAGGAGGGAAACCTCAAGTCAAAACAAGCAACCGGAATGAATTTACTAATTGAAAGAACGCAAGAATACATCCGTGATTTTGTCTTTATTACAACATATTTCTGCTTGTTTATGGTATCAGCTAGGCACATAACAGCAAACTTTCAACATACAGTTATTCACCAAGCTAGACTTTTGTATAAAGGTGATAGCGAGGGACTGACTGCCTCAGCCCAAATCTCTAAAAAGCTAGGTAGTTTAGTACCTTGGAGCGTGCGATGTGACATGCCTAGGTACCTACCTACCTACCTAATTTTGTGAGTCGACCTCAGGCAGCAACTAGAACTTGCAGCGCCTCAGTTGAAGTGATTGGCAATGCTCATGTGACTACCATTTTCTTGGATGTGTCAGGGCAATCACAGCCTAAGGTACCTACAAAGGGTTTGCCTGAGTCAACACAACACGCCCATGGTTTCCCCCAAACAGCCAGTAACAGAAGTTGCTACAGTTCTTTTGGAGCTACAGCCACTTCACGAAACAAAAGGCGCTTCCATAAACCAAGCTTAGTAAATAGGCTTGTAAGATACGCTACTGCGCTTGGAAACATCATGTCGGATTGCATGCGTCTGTCTGCCAGATACAGCTGTACTCCGGAGTCTGTGTCATTGCCCGTTGTCAGTGCAGTGTCAACAACGATAGAAGTGGTTGGTGGTTGGTGGCTGGTCACTTGGTTGACACTGTATGATGCAGTCCTGGACGTGATGCGTTAGAATTGAATGATAAAACGGCTCAAATACGCTAAAGACAAGCCGATAGGAGCAACGGCTACATTGTAAAAGAACATAAGAGAGGTTTTGTAGCCAGCAACTATCACCTGTTTGGAGACCGAGATCCTTGAGGTAATGTTCACATCCCAGCTATTTTATGCCGTCATGAATGCGTAATTGGTCCTCATTCTGTTTGTTTGCTTGCCGTTAATTCAGGACCCACGTCATGTTTGCCAGACAATAACTCCCCGTTACTTATACTATTTTCCTTCCCTTCCTTTATTCATCAACTTCTTTCTTTGTTTCTCTCTTTCTACTCAGACGACCAAGTTTCATTCCTTTTCATCTTTTCTCTCGTGAACTTTCTTACACTAGTCTTATGTACCTCTACCTACCTATATTATAACACAACAGCTTGGAGTATCAGTGCGTCATATGTATGGAGTCAGGATGTTGCACAGGTGGTTGTTATGACACAGGTAGCGCATCGATGTAGAGCCAGAAACGGACAGCATGTGGACCTAAAAAGTCAAGCGTACGGCAGTATAGCCGTAAGTATATCTCAAGCTGATATTGCAACATGCATTCGCTCAAAGGAACTGAAATCCAAGTCAAATTCTTGAGTAGATATGAATACGTCAAATCATCAACCATACGAATCAAACATAATGAACTCCAAGACTAAATATCAGAATATGTGAGATAGAAATAGTGGTAGACTAGAAGGAAGTTGCAAAGAACCGAACAAGGACATCGGATTGAGATTTGTACTGAGGTTGAAGATGACAGTTCTTGACAGGGATCCCTTTCCAGGCCAACGATGGATTAGGCTTAGCGGCTGTTGACTTATACCCCTGTCCTAGTCTAGTCTTCGGCCGTGGAGTTCGTACGAGGCCAAGTTCGTGCGAGGTTCCATGTTAGTCAAGACCGAGTAAAATCATATTGGTCAGGACAGTAAGTTACATGTTTTGAGTCTCGATACTCGGTCTAACCTTGCTCAGATCTCGTACGAAACCAATCCGAATGATCCTTCGAATTGTCATAAAAGACGACTTCTCACCATGAATCTCTTTCTCTGCCTCTTGCTTATCCCGATTGTTCTCCTACCATTTCAACTCAAAAGAATCGGATCGTTCTCTTCTTCTACCTACTACCGCGTCAAGTTCTTTCTCAACGACTTCTGTGAAAAGATGCAGTCCTCCGCCGTGTTCAAGTCCCCTGAGCTCGAGAGCAACACGCCAACCGAGAAAAATGACCGAATTCCCCCTAATGGAGGAGCGAGAGCATGGGCTTGTGTCACTGGCTCGTTCTTGTTGCAGTTCTGCTCCGTCGGTTACGTCAACGCGTGAGTTTGACCTCTCCCCATCGTGAGAACCGGCCACTGACCTTTGATATTCAGATGCGGCATGTTTCAGCTGTACTACTCCGAAGTCATGTTCAAGGACCAGTCTTCATCGGCCTTGGCCTGGATCACCACTCTCCAGATCTTCATGCTCTTCATGTTCGGCCCTGCGGTTGGAAAGATGATCGACGTCTATGGCTGCCGCAAGACGCTACTCCCCTTCAGTATTATGGCTGTATTCTCCGTCTGCATGCTGAGCCTTTGCACAAAGTACTGGCAAGTTATGCTTGCTCAGGGTGTCGCTTTTGGACTGGCCGCTGCTGGTCTGTCTCTGCCAGCCATGGCAACCGCCACTCAATGGTTCTCGACAAAGAAGGGCTTGGCTGTTGGCATCGTTTCCGCTGGGAGCAGTCTAGGTAAGACGGAGAACTAGCATCCTCGACAGAACTGGCTGACATGAACCCAGGAGGTGTGATATACCCCTGTATGATCCCTCGACTCATCGAAGAAGCTGGCTTCGCAACTGCTGTTCGTTGGACTGCGCTCTTACAAGGAGTCCTCTTAGTCATCGCCAATGCTCTCTGCACTTCCCCTTTCCCACCTCTTGGCAAAGTCCCGCGACCCACAAAGAAAGACAACGTCCCTAGCAATGGGAGTAACGGTTCCGAGAGAGTACCCTGGGTGTTCTTCATCCTAGGCTGCTTCTTCACCATGTGGGGTCTCTTCGCACCCCTGAACTACCTCCCCGAGATGGCTTCGCTTCATGGATACAAGGACTTCGCTGTATATACCTTGGCCATAGCCAATGCCGGTTCCCTGTTCGGCCGTATCGTGCCTGGATGGATTAGCGACAGGATCGGCCACTTCAACACCATGATAACCGTGACTGGTTTCTCCGGAGCTCTCGTCCTGGCATTTTGGCTTCCCCTCGAGTTTCACACCTCCAAGAGTGGTATTATAGTCTTTGCCCTGCTCTTTGGATTCGCCAGTGGCGGTTTCGTAAGTCTGGGTCCTCCGTGTGTTGTTTCCCTTGCCGAAGATCGAGTCGATGAGATCGGTTTCAAGTTGGGAGGCTTTTGTCTGGCCATTGCCCTGGGTGCTCTGACTGGACTCCCCATCGAAGGGGCAATCAAAGACCGGGAAGGGCACATGTTTACTGGGTTGATGTGCTTTGCGGGTGCATCTATGCTACTGGGCAGCATCTGTATGGCGGCCGCTCGAGTGTTCAAGGGTGGTGCCCAACTCTGTAAAAAGATCTAGTTGGAGATACCGGAAGGTCATGGCACGGAAGGAGTTATGATTTTTGAGTAGAAACCAGTAGAAAGGTTTCCGTAGATAAATTATTAATAACAGTCGACTTTTACCCAAAACAGCTCAGGATGATTGCTCATGAAACCTCATGTAATCATTGGAGTCACGCCAGGGCCCATGTAGTTAGAGAGTCAACTTATTCTGGGTATACTAACCCTAATGCCCATGAGAGTATACCTGGTTTAAGCTACTACTTTTCATGAGCTTGATTGAAATATTTTCCAAAAGGTAGTTAGATGTATTGAGACCTAATGATAGCCACTTGGAGTTACAGCTTTAGTTGCTTTTTATAATGGATCTGACTTGAGTCAAAATAACACCACATTGACTCATAAATGTAATCCAGAGTGTCTATTGGGGTATTGTATCTATCCTATGGTGCTATGACACAAGAACCAGACCGTATATTAGACCCCATTCAATCTTTCCAACAACCCTCCAAGTTCACGTTCTCGCTCTCTCTTTCGGTGGCTGTATAAAGAGGTATGAAGCTGAACATAATTGAAGGCCGCCCTGGAAACATCATGGCTTGTGAGGAGAGCGTTAGAATTTGTCCTGACCCGAATGAAACAGCCAATCGTTTCGTCCTGGATCAGGATCAAGTGCATGTGCGAAGTCCGTTGGTGTCGAGATGACTTTTTCTGATCTAGAACAGGATTAGTATCTGAAATTGCTCCATTAAAAGTTTCAGTAGCCTTACATTGGACCCCAATCTCCTCAGAGGCCGGAATTAGTAGTAGTGATGAGGGCTGGGTGCATAGCGCCAGCCAGGGAAGCGGAGGTCGTTGATTGCACCAAGGAGGCCGTCGACCAGGGCATCGCCAGTCTGCAGTCCGAGCCCTCCACGGTCCTGTTGCATGGCCATGGGGTTGGTGGAAGTGAAACGGCGAGTCACGTAGTGTTGGACATAGGCCCGGTTTTGCTGGTACCAGTCGCCCTGAGCCATGAAGTTGACTGTGATCCTGGTAAGGGGAATCATGTTCCCATACTTCTCCATGTGGGCCAGAGCCAGACGGGCAAGTTCAGGAAGATTGAAAGAAGCTGCCTGAGCATTGATTGCAAGAGCATCGGTGAACTCTAGCTCCAGTCTATCCTCATGGAGCAAAGTATCGCAAGAAACCATCTTGTATCTAGGCACAGGGTCTCGTAGGTAGTGAGTGATGATTAGAGCCTGACGCTCAGAAGCACCAGGCCACTGGAGAATACCGCCCTCAAACATGTCAGCGAACATGGGGTGGCGGCCAACAACAAACGATGGCAAGTGGACATCGCCATGAGGGAAGCGGATGGTGACGGTGACATGGGTAGCAGGGCTAGGTTTGATAGTAAGTAATGATAACTGAAGCGATATGGCACAGATACATACAGACGCGGGCTCACGGTGACCATGGAAGCGTTGTTGGAAGGTCCGGCACCAGGACTAGAGTTGATTGTCAGTAAGAGAACACGACAAAAGGCGAGACTGATACATACTCAGGTCGACCCACGGGAGTGACGGAAGCGCTCTTAGAAGAGCTGCTGGCTTTGACAGGCTGCTCCTTGGATGAAGCACCAGTCTCGAGACCACCAGCCTTGGCGAGATCCATAGCCCACTTGTCCCGAGCATCCTTTCTAGCGGGCTGCTTGCCTTTGTTGGGCTTGTCAGACATGGTGACTGCTTGAGATCTTTGATTTTCTTGTAGAAGGGGATGCAGGTTGCCGAGTTTGTGGAAGGGTGTTGTGAGAAGGAGGAAAAGAAGGAAAAGTTGTGGGTAGAAGTAAAAGGAACTGAGCTTCTGGTGTAACACAAACGCACATTCTTGCTGCTTGGCCTTCTTCTTATTGCGAGACTGAGCTCTGTGGTGGGTCGGACGACTGCAGCTCCACTAGGATATGTGACTACCTACCTACTGGGCCACCTCCTGGTCAGTGGTGAATCCCTGCTGTGGCCTGTAGCCTCGTTGACTCAAGGCACTACTGTGCTGGCCCTTGGGTGAAAATAGCCCGGTTTGCCTTCAACGGTTTCCTGTCAGTCAGCACCTCGAATGCAAGCCCCAAACACTTCGCAACATAAGATGCGTTAATATCAGACAATTCACAAAGACCGTTGGCCAAGATGAAACAAACGAACGACAAAACAGAACGACAATCGCTCTAGCATACTTTATTATCTGTCACTTGAGCTCTTTCACGTATTGCCCAGCCCCTGAATCCAGGAAAATTGGCCCATGCTGCCCGCACGTCCAGACATGTTACCTAAGATTGCCCTTGGGAACAGTTGGAGCAACCAGCTCTGCTTAATCTGTAGGCATGCTCAGACGACGGCTGCTGAATTCAGGTGTGAGTACCAGATGAGTCGTGCAAGGCTGGGACCAGTGAGCCGCTTATACGTCCTTGAATTTGTTCCCAGGCGGCTGGCAGAAACTCAAGTTGAAACCTACATACAGATTTCCAGACACGCATAGCAGAATTCGTGCGAAACACTGATGAATACTCAGTATAAAGGCCCGCCTTCTGTGTACCACTGGGCCATATCAGACCTCCAGCGGTGTCTCACACAGCCTTACATCAAGTTTCTCGTAAACCACCTCTGCACTTTACTTGAAATTTACTAAGTGTTTCGCATAGGGAATCTCCTTTAGTGCACGTCGAAGTTCCTGAGCCTCGAAAACCCGCGAACAAGTCCAGCATCACAAGCATTGGCTTCAAGAACAGATGGAGTCATGATTATCTATCACGAAAGCGAATAGCACGGAGATACCCCAATGGGGATCAAAGTCAGCCATCCATTCACT
The DNA here is from genome assembly GCA_013396095.1 of Fusarium sp. NRRL 52700. NCBI lineage: Eukaryota > Fungi > Ascomycota > Sordariomycetes > Hypocreales > Nectriaceae > Fusarium > Fusarium sp. NRRL 52700. The sequence goes on along the minus strand of JAAQRM010000453.1, from coordinate 92,374 downwards.
AAGGGATCCTCCTATAAGCTACACAGAATGCGTTCTCAGAGTTGCCAATATTTGTTTCAGGCAGACAGAGCAGCGTTGGTATTCAAAACGGACCAGAAGCTGCAGGATCAATATTCCAAAACCCCTAGTCGATCTTGTCAGCAGCAGTACTTTTCTGAGAGGGATACAAGTTCACGTACCCAGTCAAACATCATGTCAGGTTCCAGCATTTCTACGCCCCCCAACACCGTGAGGTCAGGCAACGAAGCTGATGATGCAAATTCTCCGAAAGTTGGCATGTCTGGCAGCACTGTTAGACTAGGCACAGTGGCAGAAGAACCTAGTCCCTGTGTCGTCTCATCAATGGGCAGGTCAGTCCACGCAGTCTGGAATGGTGCCATTGGGAAGGGTTTCGATATAGATTTGGTGAGGCAGTTTGAGATGATACGATTCATCGCATTCCACATCGGTGTTGCTTCTCGCCCCGTGACTAGCATGGTCTTTTTCAATGCATCTAAGGCTCGTAATCGCAGGAATTGTCGACTGGGAGCATCGAAGTCGGGCATGTCAAGCTCTGAGACAATATGCATGATAGGTTGGAAGCATGCATGACCACCGATATGCCATCCAAACCGCTGGGCGTGCTCATCATCTGGCATCGTATTCAAGCTTTCGATGAGATTTATCGATTTCTCTAATATTCTTCAAGTATATGTCAGCCTTCGTTCCTATCGAATAACCGTAGAAGCATTGTTTCGGATCGTACATACATCTGTCGAACTTCAGGGGTTATCACCAACTCCCGGTACTGCTTTGGTGTCCGCAGCCAGAAGATAGACCAGCACCTCCATTCCACTACCGTCGCAAGCCCAATTGCCATTCTCTGCTCCGGAATATGTGGACTACAGTATTGTAGATAGAGAGTTTGGAAATGCTTGACCATCTGATCCGCCATGTCCCTGACTTCCTCGAATAAGGACTGAAGCTTGGCAACTGGGTTCGTGTCGTTATTATTACTAGCTTCTTGTAATTTCGTCGTTCTTTCAAGCTTGTAAGTGCTTTGGACAATTCGTCTAAAGCAATGATGTCCATACAGACGGATCAAGTGAACTGTCATATCAGTAAACCCCAGTGCTGTAGATGTCTCGTCTAAACTTCCCTCAACGAGATTTTCATCTGATATGTTTCGTGGAAGAAAGGTATTGAAGTCTTCGTCTGATATTGTCGGCTCTTGACCCCTACTCTCTGCAGAGCGGTAGTCGAGGTGGCATATCTGATGCCACAGCCTGCGGCGAATCTCAATTTGGATAACGTCCATGCCTGTGGATGCGAATAGCGAGGGTTCTCTATGCAGACCTTGTGAAAGTGCCATCTTGTGAGCAAGACCTAAGAGGGTCCAAGTCTTTGCCATGTCATCTTCTCGCGACTGACAGGTCTAAGGACAATTTAGCTAGGACGTACCTCTGATATGGGTGTAAAAACTTACCAGAAGCAGTACAAATGCTTGAAGCACTTCAATGCTTGGTGTAGTCAAGAAGTTCTCCCTCCCTAGACCCACTTGCACGCCATGTTGAAATTGAGAAAGGAGTGCCTCTTTTTCTGCAGAAAATTGTAACAGTACGTCTTCTGCCGAAAGACTATTGATAGCTGAGTAGAAAACAGCCATGGCCAATGGTTCGAAAGTATGAATATCCTCGCCGTCCTGAGCGGCCAAAGACTCCTCATCGTCGGAGCTTGAAGTGCTCAGGCCGTACGTGTGGTCGATATACTGGATCAGTCGTCGCTTGAGCGTAGGCTTGTGAACTATTCGGGTCATTGGATCAACATTGGAGTAGAACGTATCCAGTAGAATCAAACATGTGTCTGCTGAAGGCGGCGCCCATGTCCTGAGATCATTCTTCGAAGTTCTCGAAAATGGAAAGGGAGATTCCGAGAGAACTGTTGGTGAGCTTTCTCTCGGTGCATCGTCAGACAGGCCTTCGAGCAGCACCTTGACATCACGAATCTGGAGTCATCTGTTAGAGACAGAGGCTTCAGCGAGGAAGCGAGATTACCTCATCCGCCAGGAGAGAGTAGTGAAGAGATGATATCCAGCGTGATTGCCCCCCCTGGCCTCCAAGGAGCAAAGCGCCATCGAAGCCATCGGTTGATAAGGTTTCCGTCTGAGGAATCGATGAAGAGGCCAGCCCGTGATGTATTGAATATGGATGCTCGAAGTTGGAAGCTGCATCACCCGGGTGTTGTGAGATAGCAGAGCCGCCGATGAGGGCGCGTTCAAGATGTAGCTCCAGCCGTTCGAGGCGGTACTTGATATCGTCTTCACCAGTTCGTCGGCTGCTTCTTGACAGTCGATTACCAATTATAGGGCGAGAAGACTGTGAAGTTGATTGTGGGCTGGTGTAATTGCAAACACGGTTTTTCTTCTTACACGGCGAACAAACAGGCTGTGCATGATCACACTTTACTTTTCGACGGCGGCAAGTCAGACAAGCTGTGATGACACGTTTTCCGTTGGTTTGATTGACTTTGGAAGTGCCGGTCTGAGATTCCATGGCTGAGGCTGAGGTAGTTGGGGTCGACAATATGACATGAAGCCAACGGTGAGATGGATAAGGTAAGGTAGTTGAGTGAACAGTGGTGAGTGGCGGGGAATAAGACGCGCTTAGCTTATGGCCTGAGCGTCTATAGGTTCGAGCTGACAAGCAAAGGTTCCTCCTATTGGCTCCACTGACGAGCATGTCTTATAACCCCTACATATTTTTTCAGCTGCCAAGCCAGGTTTGCCTGGTAGTCAACAGCCTGATTATTGGTGTCGTATAGAACTCATTCTACATATGTAAGGGATGCCGGATTAATATGCTGACAACTAAATGTCTCAATAGAAACTGAGATAAAGATCAGTAAGGTCATAATCGTATTGGCAGCTGGTTGTAGGCAGCGTGCAAGTCTCGGCAACTATAAGGGAACTTGGATATTTCTACTCAGTAGATACCTAGGTTAGTACCTAGGTACTCAGGGAAGAAGCCAGTTTACACGTGGTACCTAGGGTCAATTGTTTACTACTCTGGCATTCACCAATTCAAACATGTATCTGTATACTTGAGCCCTGGGGCATCAGCGATATCTTCCCTGTTATATTTGGACTTATTTATAGTTTAGCAAACCCTAAAATGCTAGCCCATACTTTTTATAGTCAACTACTATGTCAATACTATACTATTGACATTTGTTAAAGACCCACATCCACATCTTGTCCCTTTCGTCATTGCTCTCCCCGGAATTACTTCTTCCTTCAAAGGATTCCACATCTTAGGAGTTAGTGCATCTGAAAAAGTTGATATGATCTTATACTGACTTCAAACTCACTAGAGAGCGCTCTGTCCAAGTTACAATCGAGTATCGAAGACTGGAAATAAAATCAAAATCATCCCCGACGATGGAAGGCCAAATTGCCCTGATGTACGGCGACCACCTGACCGACTCGTAAGTCTTCGAAGAATAAACCTTATGCTTGCATCATTTAGCAGCACATTTTTACTGACCAGATATTAGCCCTTACCGCTTCAGCACCGTCAAGATCATATTTGGTGATGACTCAACCTACTGGATTCCGGTCTATCTGTTGGAGAGATATCCCAGGTTCAGGCTCTCCTACAACAAGCCTAGAGATGTCGTGAAGCTCAACTGGCTGGACCAGACACAAACGGCTGACTTCATGGACTATTTGCGCAATGGAACATGGAAGAGCCGAAAGCCAGAAGACTTGGACGGATCACCAGACTATTACAACAGGATGCAACAATGTCTGTCGGTCTACGGTCTCGCTTTGGACTACGGAATGGGCGAGCTCGCTAGACTCGCCTTTGGAGAGTTCACCAGCATGGCTGTTCGACTCTCAGTCTTCGATCTCATGAAGATGCTTCAAGAAGCCAACTGGGCGCTTCAGAGCAGCCAGAATGCACTGGCCAACTACTTCGCCCAACGTGCAACTATGACGGAAGAGGCCATCATGGCGGACCTTATCGCCCGGTTTGAAGGCATGAATACGACTAGTCGAACGTTCACCAACATTACTTTGGCGGAAGTGAGCGAGATGAAGCGCAAGCTCCAGCAGTACCAAGAGAGGTACGGATCTCTGTAGACTGTGGAAAACCCAGCCGAGGTCGAGGACACGTCCTCAGAGTAAGACAAAAATAAAAAAGATGTTATTTGTTCTTGTTCCGGCGCTAAAGGGATAAATCAAGACTTTCTACAAGAGGATGGTATCAGCAGATGCCCCGGTTGGAGCCGAACGAAGCACGTTTGGGAGTAAGATTTGCTTGGGAGGCTACGGGTTTGCGTGCTACTGCATGCGCTCCAGAGACGTATTGGTTGTTAAAGGGATTTAGAACGTCTCTTTGTACTTCGAATTCCAAAATGAAAAGCCGGCCCCTACGATTTAGAAGATTCGAGACCTTGCCAAAAGCATCACTGGCTGAGTAATAACTTTGTGAACACATTGGCAAGTCGAATAGATCAAAGGGGTGTCCCAGGAGCTCTGTCGTGGAACAGAATTTCTTACAGAGAAAGCGAAGTGGTATGTTAACAAGAAGTCAATTACTACTGGGATAGAGAGAAAATTTAGAATTGCTTATTTGAAACCAATATGACGGGAGGATGGGAACCCTTCATCGGGACACATAAAGAATGTTTGCTAGTTTCCATCAATCCAAGCAGCAATGTTTGCTCTGGAACAAAGAAACTTGTTTGCTTGCATACTTAACCTAAGATGATAGGTAGGAGGTGAGGAATGTGGGGTTTACCATTTATTAGGGGAGTTTTGTGCAACACCGGATGGTGTCATATAATTCAGCCCGTTCCAAATTTCTTCTGAGTTCTGCCATATTCACCTGAAATTTCTAACCACCTGAAGCAATTGGAAGACTATCAACCGCCACCATGAAATGGCTGCTACTCAGTGACTTGCACTTCAAACATCGGGATTTGGACAGGATACGACAGACAGCGCAATGGATTATCGCACAAGCAGAGAGGAACCAGGTGAAGCGTGTGGTGATATGTGGCGACTTGCTCACCAGTCAAACGAAGCAATCCACACATGTGCTCTCCACTTGCTATCGCTTTGTTAGCGTACTCAGCGATGTAGTACCGCGGATTCACATCGTGCTCGGAAACCATGACCTAGCTTACCGTCGCGACTATCAGACCACGGCTCTTGAGGCCCTCAACATCAAGCGGCTAGCCCCCTTCGTGTCGGTACACAGTGCTGTATCTCATCAAGAATGGGACGGCCGGAGTATCTCCTTGTTGCCGTTTCGGGAGGATCAGAGCGAGTTGATAGACGCTGTCGCTGGTTTGAGCCCCGAGAAGGCGAGCAAGACAGTTGCTTTTGCCCATCTCGCCATTCACAAGGCAATTATCCAGCGATATGTGGTCGATTCTGGAATCCATAGTCCTCGCCAGACCAGTCCCATAACATACCGTGGGTGGACAGGCCCAGGTAGCTTTGCATCTCTGGCCCGCACGTTCACAGGACATTTTCACAGCCACCAGACAATCACCCAAACACAATTAGACAATACGAAGGGCGATTTGAGAGGAAGCATCACATACTTGGGCTCGCCTTTACAGCTGAATTGGGCTGACCTCCATGACGACAAACGCGGCGTGGTCTTATTAGATCCAGATACGCTTGAGCATAAACTGCTCACTAATCCATACGCCATTGGTTACACGACAGCTAATCTGCAGCAAGTGCTGGAAAATCAGGTTAACGAGAATGCTGTGAAAGATAAGCATGTCATGCTCACTGGCAATCTTACTCTTCAGAAGTATGTATTAGCTCGGGATAAACTTCTACGGCTAGGTGCGAGGAGCATTCGGGACTGGACCTCCATCAAATTTGCTTCGCATACCAAACGAATATCATCCGTGGTTCTCGAAACATCAGTATCGGCGACTGATATTGCTGCTCAACCCCTACAAGAAGGACACACAGACAAACCGTTACCAGAGGAAGCAAAGGCCGCATCTTCAGACTCTGGGCCGACTGCTGAACCTCAGGCTGAAGAACTGGATTTCTCGGTTGAGGTTCGTGATTATGTCGAGTCGTTAGAACTAGACAAGTTTCTTACTGCAAGAAAAGATGAATTAGTGCGGGTCGGCCAGCGAATGATGCTTGTTTCATGCAAAATTTCCGACCAGGACAGAGAGACAAGTATGAATTACAAAGACTTTCTCGATAAGTCACCTCAAGCTATCGGTATGGAAACTCCAGATACCCTAGTAACGTCATCTACACACGTTTTCGTGGCACAACCATTTCGGCTTATAATCACCAATTTTCTTGGCATACAGAAAACCATTTCCATTGACTTCCAACATAATGTGCGACGCGGTCTGACGTTCCTAGTTGGCGATAATGGCTCAGGCAAGAGTACAATTGTTGAGGCTATGGTCTGGTGCCAGTTTGGGCATTGCTTACGCGGAGGGTTCGCCAACGACGTGGTCAACGACGAGGTCGGTAAGAACTGCTCCGTTACGCTGGAGTTCACCAACGGATATTCTATTACAAGATATCGAAAGCACAAAATCCATAAAAACAGTTTGACCGTCTCATTACACGGTAACCCACAACCACAGCTCGCAACGCAAACTGCACTTGTCGAACTGCTTGGTATTGACTACGAGACATATACGCGAACAGTCGTACTGAGCCACGAGAGCGCTTCAAACTTTCTCAACTCAAAGCAGACACAGAGACACGATCTGATCGAGGGATTGCTTGGACTGTCATCACTGAATCAGTGTTCGCAGATATCGAAGCTGCTGATCAAAGATATCGATGCCAGCATGACTGGGCTGAATACTGAGTTGGATACTTTGGCCCGGACTATAAATCACGACGAAGAGAGGCTGCAAGATCTACGCAAGAAACAGAAAATGTTCGAATCTGAGGTAGCGCATGCTTTCGAATCTTTAAACACAGCTTTAAGAGACCGCGAAAGCAACAAAACGCAGCCCTACCAACCTTATGCAGGGTTCCAAGACAAGACGTCCATGCTTCAGACCAAAATATCCAACGAGGAGGATAATTTACTAAGACTGAGAACTTCTTATCGTCAAATTTGGGAACAGTATCAGGATGATCGGCAGACACAACTGGATCAGCCCCAGTACCAACTCGGTCAGAGACTTGAAGCTATGGCCTCGGCTCGACCCAAAGGCGTGCAAAAGATTTTCCTCGGGATCAAAATTCTTAGTCTTAGATTCCAGTTGGTGGTCAGGAGCGTATTCCAGCGTATATTTGGGTTCCCTAAAGATGGCATTCGTGAGAAATCTGTCACTCGAATTAAGAACCAGGAGAATGCAGTCTACACTTTGCGCCAAGGCATTGAGAAAAGCGTACTGAGGCTAGAGGCATTGAGAGATCAAGAAATAATTGCACTAAAAGCCTTGAAAGATCGAGAAACAGCTAGACTTGAGTATGTCAAGGCGACTAACAACTGGATGGAACGAAATATGAGGGCTCAAAGAGCATGTGAGACTTTGCAGCAGAAGGTCACCATCAAAAAGCATGAAGCAGCCACCTATAAGCAACTAGTCGAGGACAAGCAGTCATCTCTGGCCGTCATGCGCTCCGAGCTAGATGTTCTTAACAGTAAGCTCGAAGAACTCGCCTCTGACCGTGAACTCTTCAACTTTTGGGTATTGGCACTCGCCAAGCGCACTCGCCAAGCCTCTTCTTCCTCGCCATCGCTCCAAACAAAAGACACAACTAACTTCCGCGAACACATACTGGCCAATTCGTTGGCAGAGCTGAATGATCTCATAATTCAAGCCTTTACTGTACTTTATGATGATACGCGCCACGTGAACATGGCTAAGGGGATGTTACGTTCCTTATTCGACTCTGATTCTGCAAATATGCCCCTGAGATCAGTTCTTGATCCTACCCTTGCTGTTGACTCCTCCATTGCCTACAACAAACGATCAAGTGGCGAGCGCAAGCGTGTAGACCTAGCACTCTTCTTTGCTCTGTTGCAGTTGGCACGGGCGAGAAGCGCTCACCGCGCGCAATATGTGCTTATTGATGAGGTCTTTGATAACCTGGACCAAGCAGGACAGGTGGCTGTAGTCAGATGGTGTGAGTTTATGTCGCAGGCCGTAGCTGGCTGGATTATAGTGATCACGCATAGTTCATTCTTGATCGAACAAAACCTAGCAGAAGAGACAAGTAAAGGCTTGGTTGTGCGAGCGAAGATGGGAGAAGGGGGAACTGAGTTGTTTGTTGATGGGAAGAAGATTGAGGGGACTGAAAATCCCTAGATTCCAGCTTGTTCATGTTACAAGGAGAGATACTTTTACAGTGACAGTCAAGGAGGCAGGCAGACTGACACATGTTGGATAGAAACGAAACAACTGTGTCTCAGGCATAGGAACACTTCAAATAACTCACAACAATGCCTCTAAATCAGTCATCAATCGATCCAGTAATGTAGATTTTGGACTGGCAGTTTTTAGCTACGAGCAATGTCCTTCCAACTCGTTCTTGTACTTCATCTTCTTCAGCCGAAAACCTTAATTCACAGCCCCTTTCTCCTCCGCCGGGTAAGCCGAAGTCTCCCTATCATCGTGTGGTTCTTCTTGAGAGTTGGCCTCGGAGTCTTCTGATGCTACGTCTCGAGCCTTGGCTTGTCGCTTCCTATCCCAGGCCAGAAGTAGTTGAACAATGGCAGTCCAGACGACTGATGAGCCAGTTAGTATTGCGTAAATCAGTTGATAGACCAAGTTAGTCAGTAACTTACTCAGTAAAGCGTTAAGCACGGTGGACCATGTATAGCCCTTTGCAGCCCTGGGGAAATCGGTCGTCTTCCAAACAAAATTGGGAGCCACGGCTTGGACGACATAGGCAAAGTCGTTGGCCGCAGCTACTAGCAAGGCTCGTTTTTCGGTATCGGCGGAACAGATCTCGTTAATCCAGCTGAGAATGAGAGGACCGGCACCGTTCTAAGGAGATTGTGAGCACTCCTACTAATATCTACTAGGTAAGATGTGAAATCTTACACCGATATTGGCAAACCAGTAAACAAGTGTTCGAGATCTGTTGTTTCCGTAAAGGGGCATCTTAAGAAGAGCGATATCGAAAGCCATCTATCAAGAGGTTAGTCACTTTCTGTCGTGTACACTAAGATTATAGTGAACTTACAGCGATTATGGCACCGGCATAGATGAAGGGCCATCGGAGACCTTTCAGGGGTCCATCAGAAAGCCAGCCCCAGAATAGAGCCATAACAACGAAGATTGCAGTGGTTGGTAGAGGTAGGTTGTTGATCTGAGCGACGGAATACGAGGTGCCGGGTACAGGGGGAGGATCAGCATTGAAGCTCTTGAGCCAGTAACCCATGGCGGGCTGAGGGTATGCGTTGTTCCAGAGGACGTAGATCATAGCTATTTGAGAGGTTAGTACAAGAAGTAGGGCTAGTAGCAGATGCCGTCTTACGGAGGAAGTATGTGTGCCAACTCAATAGAATGGACTTGAGTTTGGCCTTTGTCCACTTCTCCTTGCCAGCTCGGCCGATGGCGTTCATTCGCTCAATCGAAATCTCGTGCTCCCTTTGTGTAGTCCACCAGGTCTTGACTCCATCTTGAGGAAGGTTAGGGAAGAAGAAGTAGCCCATAACTGCGAGAGGAAGGGTTATGATGCCGTCGATGATGAAGAGCCAACGCCCTGCGCCGCCATGGTCAGTGCTGCTTACCGACGAAGGAGGAGGAGGGAGAACTTACAGCCTGCATGACCGTGGACACCATTCAAGTTTGTATAAGCAGCTGCCTGAAGGAAGCCACTGAACATTTGACCAATGCTACCAGCCAGCCAGAAGATCATGGCGCGCTTTCCGATCTCGCGAGGGGTGTACCAAGAGCCGAGCATATAGTGAATACCTGGGTAGAAGCCAGATCTGGAGCCATGTTAGTCAATCGAGCCCCGAAGGCTGTAATATGAGGGCATTCACTTACTCGAAGAGACCAACGAGGAATCTCAGAGCGTACAAAGCCTTGTATGACTGAACAGATGCAGTGCAGATAGTAGCAATGCCCCAACCGACTTCAAGGGACGGGATGACCCAGCGCGGCGATATTCGAGTGAGAAGCAAGTTCGACGGGATCTGACCGACGACATAACCCACAGTCCAAATGGACGTGCCTGTCGAGGGTCAGTTGGGTTCGGAGCAACTTTGGAATAGGAGACTGACTAGTAACAAGTTCATTGCCGTACATGTTGAGCTCTTCCTTCATTCCACTCAGAAACGCATTGTTGACGTTTGTTTGATCGATGTTCTTGAGGAAGTACCCAATGGAAGCAAAGGTCAAGACAAAAGCGTCAACCTTGAAAAGAAGCCATCGCTGCTCCTTGGGCAACTCCCAAGTATCCCAGACATAGCTCTTCCAGGACTTGCCGCTCTTTTCGCTTTCTTCGTACTCAGTCGCTGACTTATCGGTATCTTGATCATAGCGACGACCATCGACCGCAACAGCAGTCGTCTGTTTGGCTTCAGCCATTTCTGATGGTGTTTGCTTGGCAGGCACCCGTTGTTACTTGGCGCAGCGTGGCTTGGGATCAAGACAGACACAAGAAAGTTACTGTGACTAGCCCTCATACTTGGCGAGATCTGCAGTTCTAATTTATATGTCGCGTCCTGCATGGTGGATATGCAGTCATTGTTGCTAGCGATCGCGTCAATTGCGACCGGGTCCACGGGCGTTATCGCCGCTACCCAACTAGGCCGAAGTGAATGGAAATATGGGTCGATTTAGTCGATAGAAAGCCGTAGCAATTATCCGGGTCTTGTTTTCTTGTAGGAATGGTTGGTCGACGTCGGGACGTGCTATATGATGGGTGTTGCGTGATTCTGGGGTTGATGACACCTTTGGCTTTAGACGGAAATAATGGTCGGGGTCCCTTATCTTTGAGCGTGGCGCAAAACAGACTCGGACCCGAAGTGGGATATATCAATAATATTCCCATCTCAGTTATTCAAGCTCTTTGCGGATTCGGCCGTCAGTTGTGTCTGAGTGTCAACTGGTCGGGCAACTGGGATCTCAACAGGGGCTGCGAGATTTATAGCTTGAAAAACAAGAATACTATTTGAACCATTAGCCCATAAACAACATATGGGATATATGAGAAAGAAATAAAACTCTCAAGGTAGGATTAGTAAGATACACTTGTAAAATCTCACTCATCTTAACTATACTCAACGCCATTAACGAATGGTTCCCCAGTGGATGGTCTAGACCTGTTTTCTGTTCTCTATATCCGATTTCTAGCTGCATAATGCTTACCAATGTTCAGAAAGTGGCGTCCAAGATGGCAGCACCACTTTCTCTGCGTTGCATTCGTGGGGGGTCGGCGAAGAGACGGGCAAAGTCGAGGACAAGGCGAACCGAGAGCTTGGGCTTTAATATCAGTAATTCTTTGATACAGAGAGGTAGGATTCGTTTCCCCATTCTGGATAAGCCCCACTAATAGACTGGCATACCACTAAGTGCTGTGAGCCCGACTTGATATTGATAGAATTACAGAGTGAATCCACTTTTTTTGCTTTCCATCTTCCTCCTCAAACTCGATTCTCTCACAATAACGGAACGCGTCACGCAGCCAAATCGAAGTTCTTCAGGTCTTTTAAGCAACATTAAATCTCATCTTATCGTTCTTACACAAGTTATAGTACACCCACCAGACAAAGCGGAACCATTACCAAGTCTAGTTCAACTTGACAGGGGGTTGAGCACGCAAGTCCCATAGCTTATTTGCACATCGTTCCGGACCCGGAAGACTATACCCGCAGGATGGCGGACCTGATCGTCGCTCCGTAAGTACAAAATCAAGATCCCTAACTGGTGGCTAGACCAGTCTATGATTGGTTGCTTACTAGTTTCAAGCTCTAGACGTTACAAGATCTTCAACAACAAGAAAGAGGCGATCAAGATACCCGCGTCACAAATCCTGAAGCACCCAACCTTTGAGGAGCACTTCACCAGAGCCAGTAGTTCCAGGACCCGACGTCTTGAAACCGGTCGTTGCTCATGCATCATCGACATCGTCACCGTTTTCCTGCGTGATGGCAGGTTCTACAACCTGCACACCGGCCAGTGTAGTTGCATTTGTAAGTCGACCAACTTTTTGACCCGCGCAGTCGCTATGTACGACTTTGCGATCGAGTTCGAACTTCATGCACTCGCGGAACTGGTCGCGGACGACATACCCAAGTTTGCCGAGCGAATGAAACCTACCGACGTCCTCTGCCTCAAGCTGATGTATGGTGCGCCCGTGACACAGGAGGCCGCTGGGACTTCTGGCGACTCTCAGCTCTCAAACCACGAGAGTCTCCGTCAGCATTTGGCTCGATTGGTGATGTCTGAGGGTGATGAGGAGGTCTGAGAGGGTATCTCGTCCCTGTTGTTGCCCGTATGGAGAAATGGAGTCACCTACACCTTGATAGCGAACAAGATCAGGCTGAGGAAATGTGACCAATGGGTTTGTTGTTTCTTTTACCAAAACTGAGCTAAGCTGTATTTCAGCCATAGTACCTAGAAACGTAAGAGACGTATGGTACCAAAAATGGTCTAACGCAAATGGCCCACGTGACGTGAACTGTAAAGGGTGTATTTGACCAATAAGCTTCGGAAACATGGCGTCTAAGGTTCCCACTGTTGTCCTATCTGTGACGTCTTGATCTATAATTCTTAGAATACTCCGCACCATACCAAACATTACTTGAGCATATCAAAGCTGGTACCGCAAACATGTCCATCACTCACACTGTACTCTTCCAGTTCAAAGACAATGTTGACCCAAAGGATATAAAAAAAGTACATGACACAAGCAAATGTTATATGGCCAATTGACTGACAAACCGACTGCGCTTAGACGTGCGATGATTTCCTCCAACTGAAAGATTTGTGTGTCCATCCTGCAAGCAACAAGCCCTACATCATATCACTACAAGGTGGCAAGGATAACTCACCGGAGGGAATGCAGGTAACTCTACAAGACCATCCTTGCGTGACCCTGATGATAACAGTTAGCAGAACGGGATAACCCATGGATTCGTTGCAACCTTTGAGTCAGCAGAAGACCGTGACTACTACGTAAAGACTGACCCAGCTCATCAGGCCTTCATAGCCAAGGTCGGTGATCTTCTCGAGAAAGCTATTGTGGTTGATTTTACAAATGGCGTCTACTAGGGTCAACTCACACTTTGCTACTGAAATAAGATCCTACATATCAAATGAAAATCAAATTTGTATAGTCTCTTTGTCCCAAGTAGTCAACTACAAAAATCGAAATATTTAGCCAAAGGCCCGAAGCCAGGCATGAAGACGAAGAAAATACCGATACCAAGACGGCATCCATTAATAACTACCCCATACGTGCGCAAGACGATCACATAAGTTTCACGGTCCTTTCCCAGCTGAACATATTGCATGCTTGTCCAGTTTCACGGTCCCAATAGGAGGGTGAGTAGAGTAAACACACATGTCCCGGGACTTGATGGTCTGTCAAGGCGCTTAGTCGACGGGTAAACCCAAAGCCGGGCGCTTAAGTCACGCAAATCCAGATCTAGGACAGGGGGCTGGCACCATCCGACTCCGCATACAAATGGCTTCCTGTCACGACACTTGAACACCTTATCTTCTCAAGATCGAATTACAAGAATATTTATCCTTGGCTTAGATGTCGTTTCAGCCAACGAACGGATTACCCCTTGCTTTGGACATGAGCGGTAGAGAGCCTGGCGCTGGTCTCAGGCAACTCGCGACCTTGGATAAGGCTCATTTAGATACCGTAACCAATGCGATTACACGGGTTCTTGATACAGATATTGCAGAGATCACATATGCTCAAATCGTTGATGGATTGCCTCTGGGCGAGGTTGCGTTTGAATCAAGAGGGGGGATGCCTCATCAAGATCATCCTATCAATCATTGCCATGACGAGCTTTGCGCAGGGATCCTATATAAAGCTCGCGAGTTCCGCAGTAGATTTGACCCTCTTGTATTGAAATTCGACTCTAGGGTGAGTGTCGGTTCTCATAGTCTTGCGTCTATCGTAATAACTAATTACCTTGTGACCAGCTTCTGTGCGCATACCAAGCTGCTTCTCCAGGGTCACGATCCTTCAATACACGTCTCATCGAGATCCTTGCGATAGCAGTCCACCAAATTGCCGTACTACTCTTCAGTCTTGAAGAGGGTCTGCACAAGAACGATGGTGTCATAGAATGGGCACCACCAAAGTCTGAAAAGACCTGGTGGGCACATTGCCCAAATGGGCCTGAACCTACAATGTTCTTCCACCCTTGGTATTCAAGTCACGAAAAGTATCCCAAAGGGGTAGCAGACATGGTTGGGTATTGGGCCGAAAACCGAATTCTCGGTGGTGTCGTTTTATTCGACCGGCGCCAGCCAGTACCAGGCTCTGGCGTTGACCCGGATGCTGTATACATCCACCCTGACAGAGAAGACGTAACTTATAGAATCTGTCGCTTGACCTCTGAGCAAAAGCTGCGGCTGCTCAAGTTTCTCACTGCCGAAGAGTCAGGCCATAACCCTCTACCGATTTTGGCTGACGAGAAAAACAATTTCCGCGTCGACCCGGAAGAGTCCCCTGAGGAAACAGGGATATACAGGGATATATGGGATCGCTCAGAGCTTCGCGAAGATGAGTATGATCAAAGATTGAGGGACGTTTGGAAGAAATTGGATTATCTCACTCACAGTGACAAAGGCGACGCTGGGGACCGAGCATTGGAGAGAAGAAACAGGATATTCTACGCATATTCTGATGATGAGGCCTGATGAGGTTTTATAGAAAAGCTCATAGCATATTTAAAACATCCAAAGCATAACGGTCCATGTAATACAGCCGCACTATGAAAGTTATTTGTCAAGATAAGGGGCATGTCGCTTGCTTTAGTACTTAGGGGCCCAAGGCTTCCCTACATATGGTCAGCAACCAGGAACTCCTGAAATTCACCGAATTCCTCAATGAGTGACGCTATAGCCTGATGTTACAAGCAGGATGCTCGGACACCATCAACTCTCCGGATGTGGTTAGTGTAGGGCTCTGAATCTACGACCGGTAGAAATGATACTCCCCTGGATGTTGCCCTGTGTGCAAGAAAGAGCCCTGTAATGAAGCCCACCGTGAATCAGAAAGTCACGGGGTTCGTCGTCCCACCTATTTCAACTGCGTTTCTGACCCCCCTCATCTTCTTTCTTCCACCATCCCTCGTCCCTATCACCATCGCTATGGAGAAGGACAACATCATGAAGGGCTTTACTCCCAGCCCCGGCTCAAGCAGCAGTGCTCACACTGACTCCTCTATCAAGGACGAAAAGAAAGATGCCCTTCATCCCGTCCCCAAGGGCCAGTACCAGCTAGACGGTAAGTCAATAGTTTGAGAGTCGACATTGTACGTATCTGTGACAAAGCTGACTATTGAACAGTCCTCAAGATTGCTGAACGCACCTATCCCAAGGAGCTTCCCCCGGGCAGTAATACAATGCTAATCCACCACATCCGTGTCTCTGGTGCATACGCCGATGCCCGCGATGAGTTCGCTGCCATTTCTCAGCCAACTGCTCTCGGTTGGTCTGAAGTCCACTGCTTGTACAAGTACCTTCTGTCTTTCGAGCTCAGCCACCCCGATAGCAGGGCAAGCGGCCACCTCACCAAGTACCGGGATCTTCACTACTTCTTGACCGCCGTGTTCTTCAACTGGGACAGTGGAAAGGAATTTGGACTCCAACCTGTTCTCCCTGAGCAAGTCTTCGACGACTATGCTAAAGATGTCGGCCTACTCATCCGTGACCTCGACCCCATCGTCAACAAGGATGGATCCCTTTATACTTCCGGACGCTGTATGTGGGACCAAGCCTACTTGGCTTTCAAGGTCAACCAGGAAACCCTGGAGTGGCATGTCTCTTGGGTGGATTATAATGGCAATTCTTTGAAACGTCAAGACGTCCAACTCTACGATGAGTACAAGGACAACTACAAAGAGGCATTCAATGCCACCATTGAGAATTTCGACCGAAAGCAGAGCCAGCGAATCATGGCCTACAACTAGAAGCTTGCCATCCACGCCGCTCGCAATAAGGTCATGGAGTTTCACAAGAATGGCTTCAAGATGTACATGCGTATCCCTAGCCACGAAAACATCGACATCAAGAATTGCTGGCTCGTCAAGCACTACTTGCCCGACCTGAGCGAGTCTTTGGATCACGAGCTCGACTACTGAGTATTGAGAGTTTGTCACTAGGCATCATGGCCTGTGGAGGATGCTCTCATGAGATGATGTGCCTGTTGATGGCGGAAAGATAGCAAATCAGTAGCTAAGAAGCATAAATTGCCACAATGTGAAACTGTCGTGCATCCTTGCTCTCATTATTCCACTGTGAAGAACAACATAGACATGAACATGTGATCCTTTATGACTCCAATGCTGTTATATTACTTGCTATTTAGTATTACATATTGTGCAATATCTGTTCGAAGCTCTCGACCTCAATGGTCGGAGGTCGAGACCATCTGTCCTTAAGGCTCGCCACATGGCTCTGTCGTCCCTCGCCAACATGGGAAGAAACAGCAAAGACCGAACTAATCAACCAAACTTCCTGAGTAGGCTCTAGCTTTCTTGCAATGCCAACGGAAGCAGCGGGGATCAATGCTCGCTGGCAAACGATGTTCGTGTTGGAGTCCGGCTTTAACGCGAAGCTCTCCACATCAATTTTTTGTCTGTCGCAAAGAGCTTCGGTCAGAATTCCACTGGAGCCAGCTTCAGACGAGATGATTGTGGATCCCTCATCGGACCAGGTTCCCTCGAAAGTGCCAGACACGGCTCCGTCGGGGACTGAAAGCGTTGGTAAGTTCATCCCATCAGCATGCTTACGGCCATTTATAGCGAAACCCCCTTCAACAATGTGAAGCGACTCGATAGACTTCTGACATCGTATGCGGTGCATTCGAACATGCCAATCTGGCCATTGCTCAGTCGGTGGGATCAAGATCGTATCGACAGCCACAGCTCGATCGCCCCAAGGATACCATCTCACGCTCGCGATGGAGACATTCGCCACACTCTGGTTGTCCGTCTTTATCATCAGAGTCCCAAACTTGACTTCATCGCACTTCCACTTGACCGCCCAAGTCTCGCCGCCATCTCGGCTTAGCGCCAGTTGGTTGTCCGGTGCAATCTGTTGGATCAGGGGGCCTGTTGGAACTGAGAATCCGAAGGCTGACGAATAGGCAAACTTGCAGTACTTGGCTTGATTGGCCTTCATCGGCCAAGCAACGAATTGACCGGGAGTTAGCATGAAGTGGTGATTGCCTCGTGGGTGGTTGCACAGGATTTGCTGGGGAGCTCGGATGTCTTGTGTAGGGGGTTCAAAGGGAGGATATGGAAGTGGCTCAGAGTTCCAGAATTCGTCATCGGCACTCAATCCAACCGCTATAAGTGTTTTGAGGCACCAGTATACGGACTGGGGAGAGTTGTAGTCTTCGGCCATGTACATATTTCTACCGTTGTTAGAGACACTCGTACTTAGTACTCTGGTTCGACTTACGGATACAGCCACCCAATCGTAAGAGTTCCATCAGCCGAGAAGATGTCACTAGAATGCTGTGCCCACCACCTCAAATGTCGGGTCAGGAACCCCTTGATTGCTCCTGGTGAATCAAGCGGCTTAGGCATATTAGGCACCTTGGCGAACGCCAGCGCGCCGAAGAAGCCTCCACAAGCAAAGCGGTATGTGAGCGATCTACCGAAGGGAATTGAAGATCCTGATTGCTGTTAGTTCACTACGAAGGTCAGTTATGGTTGTGGTATTAGGTACCCTGAGAGTCGAAGTATCTCCAGAAATGAGTCCCAAAGTCCCTAGCTCGCTGTTGATACATTTCACAGCGCGATTCATCGAGATCAGCGGCGAACTTTGAGTAAAGGACCTGCGAGAACTGAATGGCAAAGCTACCAGAATAGTAGTCTGCTTGTCGTCCTGTTCCCACGGCATCTCGACGCCCTGTCTTCTCAGCGAGTTCCTGCTCCTGTGTTGCTTGCTCGACTGTTTGCCAGGGACCATCCGCCGACCACCCATCGCCGATGTAGAAGCTATCCAACAGCTCAAGATCCGAATCCATCTCTTGTTTGACTTCCGAGAAAGGGACGCCGCAAGTCTTTACTAGAGCAAGATTGCAGAAGACTCGAAACCAGCGCCAGTTAGTCGGGGGCATTTTCTTTCCGCGGATAGAGGTCAACCAGTTCTTCAAGTTCTTCTTTTGGTCCTCATTCAGTGGCTCATAGAAGCGCTTCGGTGCTGCTATGAGAGCAAACGCTAGCATCTCTGCCTCCACCATTCTTTGATCCATGTCGTTCATTGCTCCCCAATACTCTGGATGATGAGGGTCTGTTCCCGCGATGAAACCGTCGACCCATGGCTGAACGAGCTCATCTACACGAGCTGCTATGTCTTTATTGGTGATAGAGTCGTACCCGAAAAGCAATGGCGCTATCGCCCATAGCGGCCTTGCAAAGCCTTCTAATTGTGCCGCCGACTCATCGAAATGTGCACCTGTCGCAACTGGAATACGAATTCGAGATTTTCCAGGTGAGAAATATTGTTTTAGAGGATTGATCAAGGCAATTATGGCTTCAACAAAGTCGTCTCGGCTTTGAAAGGGGTTGTCGGAGAATCCTGGTAGTGGCGGCATGTTGGTGTAACTCGAGCGAGGTTGGAGAACAAGAAATTCCGGTTACACAAACTGAGCGATTAAACCGCTCAAAGAGGAGAAGCAAACTTACGGAATCTTCAACTTGATCACCACCAACAACACAACACTTTTTGACTCCCGACACGACAGAAACGAGCTCACGACAATTGAACTGCTCCAGCTTCGGGCGTCGGCCCATTCACGTCCGAAGCTATCATCAGCTGATGGTGATGTCCAACCATTGGCTCGCTTACAAGACCATCCCCATGGGGTAAATGATCCAGAGCTTGTTTCTGGCCAAGGATCGACACACGAACGCCTCCTCTTCTACGAACTCTCTCGTTATTACATAAACTATGCGATCCCTCGGGCAGCGGGCGAACTCTATAATCACACAATCACAAGCAAAATGGACTATCAGAGTGTGCAGTTAGGTGGAGCTGGCCATGGGTCTTCCGCTGGAGACCCCGAACTCCCCTCGTGTCAAGGGTGTCGGCGGCGAAAGCTCCGCTGTTCCAGAGACAAGCCAACGTGTAATCATTGCCACAGATTGGGTATGTCGAGGCGCCCAAGCATGAGATACAGTGACTGACTTGCGTAGACTCCCTTTGTGTATACGACACCAAAAAGAACAAACCGGGGATCAAGACCGGTGTCATTGAAGGCTTGAACCGTCGAGTTGGTACGTAGAACGTGTGATAATTCCACTCACAACTGACCAAGATCAGAGGCTCTGGAGAACACGGTATTCAACAACGCGCAACTCCCCAATCCAGCTCCTTCATCTGAGTCGTCACAAATTATTGGAGCCTTCTCAAGTCTCATTCAGGAACTTCGAGGCTTGGTTCACAACTCGGCGGGCTCCTTGTCATTGCCGCCCGCTCACTCATCAATAGCCCAAGCACAACACGCGACACCGGGGTCTGTAGCTCTCTCATCACCGAACGATGTACAACTTCAACCGCGAAAGAGAAGAAGGGTGGACAGCTGCGGCAACCCTAACATAGAGCTAGCTACCCAGCTCAATGAGTTGGGAAGCACTTCAAGCCAGTTACCCCCTCCCGAACTCCTAGAAGAAGTCATCAACGCGTACTTCATTTTAGTTCAGCCATGGATACCCATTCTACACGAAACACGGTTCAGGAGCCGCTTCTACAGCCATGAACAACTGCCCTGCCTCACTGTACTACTGCATGCAATCGTAGTCGCTGCCATTCGCTTTGTCGACACTGAAAACGAAAAGGTATCTGAAAAGGAGCTAGAGACATGGACCTCAAGATCCAGAAGTATAGTGCTTTTGTCAGCTATGGACGGCATGTCGGTCGAGAACCTACAAGCCCTAAGCATTATAGCCTTCACAGATGTAAGTACGCTGTATTCGTTGGGAAGCACCTCTAACAGGACTTTTCTAGATGGGTAATGGAGACATGTCCAGAGCTTGGCCTATCATAGGCTCACTCACAAGGACAGTTGAGTATCTCCAGCTCAGTGTTGAAGCAGACGACCGACAACAGGGACCCTTACTAAAGCCTTTAACCTCTTTATCACCATCGCAGAACTGGACTCAAGAAGAG
This sequence comes from Fusarium sp. NRRL 52700, assembly GCA_013396095.1. Taxonomy (NCBI): domain Eukaryota; kingdom Fungi; phylum Ascomycota; class Sordariomycetes; order Hypocreales; family Nectriaceae; genus Fusarium; species Fusarium sp. NRRL 52700. The sequence continues at coordinate 72,049 of JAAQRM010000453.1, read as the reverse complement.
GAGCGGAGGAGAGTATTCTGGAGCATCTTCAATCTCGACAGGTAGGTTTACACCATCTGATGATTACAGGCACCAGCTGACCGCTTAGACTTTGCTCTGTGATGACTGGGTAAGATGACACAAGCCAAAAAGTAGTCGCTTCATACTTACAAGCACAGATGGAACACCAGCTTGACATCCGACGATGTTCGCAGACGATTACCAGCAGATGGAGGCCTCTGGCACAAAGAAGAAACAGTGCTGACTCCCTACTTCGGTATCTGGGATCGCTCAGCCGCAAAGATGGGGAACTCGATTGTATTCCTTCCTGCACACTACCCAAGCCCTGATCAAGTCGCTGAAGCACCGCCTGAGACACCATCGACGAACACGACAGCACCCAAGGGCAACGACACAGTGGACATGACAACTGTTGGGGCGTTTGCTTATTGCATCGAGGCGACAGAGTCTTTGAGTAGAGTTACTACTTACTTCCTCCAACAGAGAATTAACTTCAGGGATCGTCAAGAGGTCGGGAATTGGCTTACCAGATTTAAGGAGCTGGACCTACGCCTTGTCCAGTACGTCTCATTTTCTCACCTTGAAACCACTCACTGACAACTATTACAGCTGGAAGATGTTCCTCCCTCAAAAATGGAAAGACTCCAATATCTCGCGAAGACCAACCATTATTAACATGGATCCAAACTTGACACTGGCTCATATTACTCACAATACTTCTATGATCTTACTACATCAGCAGATCGCGTATCCGTCGCCTCAGTGGACCAGCATCGTACGGATGCCTAGTGCCCATAGCGCAGAGACATGTCAGATCGCTGCAGCGGAGACAGCAACAATTACACGCAAGTATCTCAAGTACACACCAGAAAATAGCCCTGTTAATAGCCAGTTCGCTTTCTGTGTTTTCGTCAGTGCTCGTGCATTGCTTGGTAAGACTTATCCCCTAACCCTTACGGTCTTGGACTGATGATTCTGTAGTGCACTGGAGGTTTTATAAAACAGATCTAGCCCCTGAGTTCTGGATTTTGGTCGAAAGCCTCGATGACTTCTCTAAGAGATGGGCAGGCCCTTTATCCCAATCGAAATCCAGTACTTCGTTGCCCGGGAAGTACAGCTCTCAACTGCGCGCACTTCACAAGAAATGCGCCGAGGATCCAGGTTATTCTCCAGATGTCGTTGGATACTCCACCGATGGTTTTGTTGCGCAGACATCGGATCATCTCCACCAAGGACAAAGTGAAAATCAGCACAGTAGCCAAGCACTGGCCGGGGTAGCATCCGACACGTTGCAGAGCTCATTTGATAGTGGGTCCCAGAGATCTATTCTCAATCCTGGACCGCCGAGCAGTCATCTCAGCTTCGTTCCCCAGATATCTCCTACTAACCCCGGAGTGGAGCACAATTCACCAGATGAGCTATCAGCCATCTCAACTGTACTTATGGATCAGGATTTCATGCAGTTGGATCGAGTCATCAGCTTTGACGACATGATGTTTACGGCTCAGACAATTGACGATCAAGGGGGAGCTTTCTCTATGAACAATTGGACACTGGGGTGACGAAGGAATATCAAACTATATTATGACAAGTAGATGAAGGTCTTTACTAGTTCTTTATATGAAATTCCTGGAGATACATTTATACCAATCCCATCTTCAACAACCTGTTCCCGAACTCAATCAAGTAGTAATCCGCATAAACCAGTCCATGATCCCAATATCTCTTGTAGTCTTTGGCATTGTGATTCGCAGTGGCGTTCTTCAGAATAGCCTCAAAGTGAGCTTCGGGCTTCAAGTCCTGAACCTCAAATTTTCCATCAGATCTCAACGTCACCTTGGACTTTTCCTGTGCAAGAGAGAAATCGAGCGTGTCCTTCACGATTCGAATCGCCATTGATCGATATCTCTCACTTAAGTCGGGCGATCCACTTCCAGCCAAAGCCTGCGAGAGAACAAGCATACCGTTCGCAGCAATAATTCCCGCTGAAGAGTCTCTCAGTGGTGCAGAAGTATCAATCGGGGCGTCAAAGTCCCAGAGAGGGACGTATCGACCCTTGGTGCGGTTCTCTCCGGAGACAGGAACTTCGACACAGTCTGGGGACTTGAGTAGTCTAAAGATGAAATATTCAGCTAGACCAATAGCTGCATCCAGAAACTCAGGGTCTTTGGTCCAGTTATACGTTTGTGAGTATCCTAGGATACCCCAAGCTTGCCCACGAGCCCAGGTCGAGTTGGCCGCGTAGCCTTGACCAGTTCTCTTCTCCTTGACGGATCCGTCCTTGGGGTCGAAATTAACAACATGAAACGTGCTGTACATTGTCCTTCCAACAGATTCGTCTGTCTCCTTTCGTAGCAAGGCCTTTATCAAAGCCTTGGCGTGAGCTGTTGCTGCTTCAGCCATCTCAGTCTGGCCAGTCTGTGCAGCCGCGTAGTACAGTAGGTCGAGATTGCACATGGAGTCGATAATCACCAGAAAGTCCTCTGTCATGCTAGAAATATCGACACCATTTTGCGACAGAACATCCCAAGATCGGATAGCCCCGACATTCGCGTTGTATCTTGAGTAGAGTGAGCGCGCGGCAGTGATGATAGACTCGAGGGCTGACGACTCTTGTAGAGTCTCCCAACGAACTCTCATAGATGGCTGAATCATGAATGACATGTCGTGGGTATCTGTTCTCTGGGCATACTCATGGAGCGGGTCAGACCATGCACGCCCAACATCGAGCAGTTGCTGGAGCAGTTGTTGCTTGTTGGCATCTCCAGCTGAAGCTTGGGGATACTTGATGAGACGCTCGATCAGCGAGTATATGGAACCTGGGAAGAAGCCGCAAGTCCAGAAAAGCTTCTCACGAAGGATATATCTCCCAGCATCTGACCCAGTCTGGGGGACATATTCGGGGTAAGCTAATGGGGGGTTCTATCAGTGTAAGTGAGGTATTCACATTGATCTGAGGAGCGCTTACGTTGTTTACAAGGCTTGTCTCTGCAGCGTGGAGAATCTTTGCAGTGATGTTGTCCTCAAAAAGTTCTGAGACAAGGGATGATATGGACGCTTTGTGAGGTTTTGCAAATAGGGTGGCATTCTTTGAAGTAGTCCCATTGCCATTTGTGTGACCGTTTGTGTGGCCATTAGTGTGGCCGTTGATGCCGTTGGAAATTGTCATGATTCGTGGTAGTGAAGAGTGATTACAGGTAGAGTGTGTGTAAGTTTGATTGAATTATTTAGTGTTGAATCCTTTTTTAAATGCTGGTCATGATTGATCTGCAGGCGTCTCTTGTCTTGGACCTCAGCCTGAATGTGAGATGCCCGAAGCTCCGAAGGAATTAGCCCGAGACTTGACCCGATGCCCGCTGCATACCTAACCTACTCTTTTAGTCATGGTGGCAGGGCTCGTTCTCAGCAAGAGAATCGCTGGCTTCGAAGCACTCAAGATGCGTCGCCAAAGAGAGTCACAAAACAGTGACAAGATAAAAGTACATATTCATCAAAGGACTGACATATTACTTTCTTTTTGCTCGCCTGAAGTATTGCCTATGTTCAAGATCTTTGAATCAGATGTGGCCCAGTGATGGTGTTGGGTCCACTCATGTTCTGCTATTGCAAGCTGCAAAATAACTTTAGACATCAGAGACCATGAGATGCAGGGAATAACATAGGGAATCCGTTGATTTCACAGCATTTCTGCTATTTGTGACATGTTAAGAACAACCGGGAAAAAAAGAAGTAAGAAAAAAAAACGCGTTTAGACCTCGCGTTCTGTTTTGCTTAACAATACGCGCTATAGCTTTAGGGTAGTCAAGTCAGCTTCGCTGTCAGTTGCCCTGTCCTCGGGGTGAGGAAAAACAGCACAGCAGAGCGGTTTACACCAAGAATCGCTCATCTCCCACCATAGCCAACCTCAACACCACCAGCATCAATCAATATTTGACCATCACATGATCCTCATAAGCCACTATAAAATCCGTGCGCATTCAAAGAATCTCTATCTGAACTTAAAATTGTATCCATATCCAGCGTAATCATGGGATGCTTCAAAAGGTCAACCATGGTTTCAATGAAGGACAAAGAGGCCTATAGGACCATCGTAGTGCGAAGAGACGCGACCAAGTTCTCAGGAAACTGGACATCACTGAGTTCTACTCAAACTATGGTAAGAAAGATCTATTATTATGATGAGTGCTATGCTGATACTCTAATTGCGCAGTCTATGGTTGCTAAACAGTCTATGATGATATCCGAATGAAAACAGAACTAATTTTAAAACCTGGATGGATCAGGTTGCCATGTTGCTCCTACTCCGCCTTCTTAGAAGTCTTGGTTCGAAGCTTCATGAGGACGTAAACAAGAGCATACGAACTGAAGACAAACGCAACTGTGATGCCCGCGTCCCTCCAGGCGTATGAGTACGACTTGAGGTTGAGAGTCTTGAGGTAGTCATCAGCCTTGCTGTAAGTACACACCTTACACTCGTCGGTCGCATCGGGGTTGATGAGGTTGCTGGGCACGTGTGTAAGCCACTCCTTGAGGTATTCACCACATGTAGTACCGTTGGGAGGGCTGAACCGAGCAAACTCGCTTTCCTTGCACTTGACATCGGCTCCCCACATGTCAAAAACCAGCATACTGCCCATGAGGTAGTTGAAAGGGTTGATGTAGTAGATCCAGTATTTCCAGAAGTCCTGGATGCTGGAGTAGGGCACCAGAACACCACAGAAAGACACCAGGACAGTGAGTAGAAGTGGATTGACCAGCGACGCGAAAACCTCATTTGGCGCGTAGGCAGCGATGAATTGACCAATACCAGTGTAGATGAACTCATACATAAGCATGACAAAGAAGGTGCCGCCAGCACGGGTAGAATCGCCTGGGAAACCGACGGTGTAGTACCAGGCGACGTAGTAGATGACAGCACAAATGATCAGGTAAGGGACTTCCGAGACAATCAGGCCAGTGACAAAAGCGACCCAAGAGTACATCTTTGACTTCTTTTCACGGGTCTCGAAGATGTCTCGACGATGGATGAATAACGGCTGAAGCTGAGCCATGACACCGGGAGCCACAAAAATGAAGTTGAAGACTGTAAACAACTTCAATTGAAGTTCAGCGACAGAAGATTTAACCATCCAGAAACTGAAACCGTTGAAGAGGGCAGAGGACAAGTGGAGAGCGAACTTGTTGTTGATGTAGTCTGTGTTGCGGTACAAGGCGATGTTCATCCGATGGGTGACGAGCTTGGTCTGCTCCCACAGAGAGGTAGCAAATTCGTGTCCATCGTCGGTAGTCGCCGGGGGCTTGGAAGCAGCTTCGCTGATGATGCTATCGAGCTCTTTCTCAACAGCATCGTGCTCAGGGGAAGACAGCCAGACCTGGTTCCAATCCTTGCCTTGCGAGAGATGTCCAGAGACGACGTCAATCATGTGCTCGGCAGGGTTGACATGCTCTGGGCAAGGAGCTCCGTAGCGACCAAAGTAGCCAGTAACCGTTTTGCCATGCTCGCCGATGTCGCCAAAGTACACTGTCTTACCGCCCTTGGCGAGAAGAAGAAGGGTATCAAACTGGGAGAAGAGCTGGGCAGAGGGCTGGTGAATGGTGACGAGGATGGCTTGCCCGTGGGCCGCCAGCTTGCGCAAGAAACGAACGGTGTTGTACGCAGATTGTCCGTCAAGACCAGAAGTAGGCTCGTCAAGGAAGATCAGGATGCTAGGCTTGGAGACCAGTTCGACACCAATAGTGACACGCTTGCGCTGTTCGACACTCAGACCGGCGCCGACTTGGCCGATCAGGGTATCCGCAAGATCATGAAGTTCCAGAAGGTCAATGATGGTGTCAACATACTTGAGCTTCTCCTCACGAGGAGTGTCACGGCTTTGTCGGAGAAGGGCAGAGAACTCTAGAGCCTCGCGAACGGTAGCGTACGGTTCGTGGACGTCAAGCTGTTCACAGTAGCCTGCAGAGCGCTGGAAAGAAACCGGAAGCGGCCGACCATCAACCATGATAGAGCCCCGAATGGTACCCTCAGTCTTGCGTTGAGCCAGAACATCGAGCAGTGTAGTCTTCCCAGCACCTGAAGAACCCATAAGAGCGCCCAACATGCCTGGCTTGACCCAACCTTGAACATTATCGAGAAGAGTGCGATCGCCTTGAGGAGTCTTGACAGTATAGCTGAGGTTCTTCCAGGTAAACACAGAGGTATTGCGGACCAGGCCCATCTCTTGACCACTGGTGTCAGAGTCATCGCCAGATACAACACCACCGTCACTGCTGCCGATCATTTTCTTCTCACCCTTTGTCTGTCCCTCCTCATCAGACTGGCGGAGGGCAGCGGTGATGTGGGCGTTCTCGCGAGGAATGACCAGACTGGGTCCGTCCTCGGAGGAGGCGTGCCACCTGGTGGTGAAGAAGATGGTGATGGCAACGTAGAGAGCCCACCAGGCCCAAATGATACCAAAGTTTCTCCAAAGATGTGCATGACTATACGAGAGAGATGCTAGGTAGTCATCACCAGTGACAAAGTTCACCCCAGCCTTGGCTCCACCTACTCCAGAACAAGCCTGATGATCGCCATTGGTGAAACCAGGACCACTGGGTACGAGACTGTGCCCAACACAAGGAATGATCTTGTCATGAAACTCGTTTGACAGAAGAGCGTCGAAGCCGTATGCCAAGGGGTTGATCCAGAAGAGCCAGACAAACCAATCGTGCATCAGAGGCTTACTGATGAGATAGCCAGAGTACATCATTGTGGCGCTGATGAGAAAACCCGAAACCTTGGAAGCAGCATCGAAGGTGCTGAAAGCCGCACCGACAGCTCTGAAAAGGGCCGTGACACACTAAAAACGCATGTCAGTACTGAGAAAACAGGAAGTAGGAGTAATGCACGTACGATTGTGATTGAGACGAGAAGAACCCAGAAGGTGAAGAAGTGACCCGCCGAAGCGGTAAGGCCAACCATGAAATACTCAACAACTGAAAAGGTGCTGACCTGCAACAGAATTACAGGTATATCAGCAGCAATCTGAGCGATACAGAAGGCAGCAGGATGGTACATGGCAAAGGATTTGTGCTTGAGGAGAACAGGGCGTCCAGTAAAAGAGTCAGTGACCTCAGACATGGAGACAAGGGAGTTACAGAGAAGGGCGATGAAGACAGCGCCTGATTTGATGAAGAGACCGCTTGAGTCGTCAGAGGCATTGTAGAACAGAGAGCCAGAGATCAAAGCCTGTACGATCATGGAAAGCTGCTTGATCAGGAAGGTAGGCTTGTCTCCGAGGACAATCTGATACTGACGCTTCACACAAGCTTTGGCCTGTGAGATGAACCCAACTGTCATGGGACTACTATCGGGAAGCTTCTTATACTTCTGCTGACGAACACCCAGCTTGAACTGCTTGGTCTTTTCGTCGGCGATCGTAGAGGTAGGATAGTCGTACTCAGACTTCATGCGTTCGTAGATGGGCGACTTCTCGTACTCTGCTCGGAGAGCGTCTGCGTTTCGTGGGAACCGGTTCTGGTGATCGGGGTGTATCTGTCGCTCGGTTGGGACAGTGACACCGGTGAGGTAGTCTGCGACGTTGGCACCGTGCTGGCAGATGAAGCCCATGCTCTCCATGAAGGGCTTGGCTTCCTTGAGAGGACCGTAGCAGACTTCCTTGCCTTCGTCGAGCACGAGGACCTTGTCGAAGAGGTCGTAGATACCGTTGCCTGCTTGGTAGAGGGTGACGATGGAGGCGAGACCCATCACATCGGTCATGGCGCGGATGGCTTTGGTATACTCGAGAGCACTGGATCAGATTAGATAAGTCTTAACGGGTTTGAGTATTGTGACTTACGTGCTGGCATCGAGGCCACGGGTCGAGTTGTCCCAGCAGTAGACTGAACCTAGGGTTGCCAGAGTCTCGATGATAGAGACTCGCTTTCGCTCTCCTCCAGAGACTCCACGAATGAAGGCGTCACCAACCTTGGTGTCGATGGTATGCTCGATACCCATTGACTTGAGCAGGAAGTCCCTTGACTGGACTCTCAGCTCCTCGTGAGAGGTGACACCATTGGGTAGTTGGAAAGGCACCTTGAGCCGAGATGCAAAGTCCATGGTCTGACGAACAGTCAAAGCTGGGTAGAAGATCTCCTCCTCGGTGTTCATGACGATCTGGCCTCGATAGGTCTTGGCCTCCTCAGCTGTCATGGATCCATAATGGACATCACCTTTGATGTTGGCGTATCCTCGTCGTTTATTGGCGATCATGTTGAGAAGAGTTGTGCAGCCTGAGCCAGGACGGCCGAGAACAAGGAGCATCTCACCAGGCTTGACGCAGCCATGGCTGTTGTCGAGGATGGTCTTGAGAGGTGACTTTTGGCGAGACTCTTTGATAAGCTTGGGGATGTTGTACTGTGACAAGACGTTCTCGTGGATAGCGGCATCAGCAGCAATGACATCGACAGTGAGGTTGGTCCAGGTAACACCAAGCTCTCTGTCAGGGAAGCCAGATGCCTTGTCTCTCTCCTTGTACTCCACCACTTCAGACTTCATAAACCATTCGGTGTCATCATGGGAGCTTTCCTTCATGGGTGTCGGTTCATAGACCGTTTGCGAGTCGTTGTCGGAGTCCATTTTGATGGTGGGATTGTTTTGGTGGTGGACTATATGTTCGCCCTGGCTAAAAGAGGATAGCCTTTACCGCCGGATTGCGCACCGAGATAACGGCTTTGATATCGAGCAAAACTCTAGAGAATAATAATAGATTGATGTCTGTTAATGTATGCCTTTGCAGGGGAAGTGGTTGCATGCTTCTTATAAACAACAAGACGTTTTTGGCAGGCATCGGCTTTACAGACTGACGGGGTTTTTCGGCGTCCGACAGCAACGTAAAAAAAGCAGGCCGACCAATGAAATAATTGGATCTGATCCCTTTTTTGACAAGCATTTTTAGTTCGAGCGGGTTCTTCCATCCACTTGGATCTGACGGAAGTTGTTGATCTGTACGTGTATGGATAATGGACCCTGATAAGAATGTTCTACGCAAAGTCGAATCGAATTTACCGCTTAGTCAATTCGGCCCGCCGTTAGTGGCTGCGCTGTAGCGTGCATAGCGCATCATTTGGCAATACTCCGTAGTGGTGACTCAACCGCTAGACCCGTTTTCTACAGAAGGGAAATGGGTTGTCTTACAGGGGCTATTCAAGCCGCATTCAATACCGGATTCACATGTTTTGTGAAACGTGCTTTAAGCAAACATGACAAGAGAAATGACAATGACGATTGCAATTACAACTGTCAGCTTGTCAGCTTAGGAATACATACAAACTTGATCGTCGCAATAGCGGACAAATGAATGAGTGCGAAAAGACCGACTACGAGGGAATGGGCCTGTACAGCCAGGCTCGCATTCGTCAAGATATGAGACGGACTGTAAAAAACTGCGACGAGTTCCGGCTGAGCTAAAAAGTAAAAACAATGACGCAAAAGATAACGAGCCGCATCCGAGTCGGTCATTTTATAACCGTCTTTCCGACCTTGCATTAACCCCCCTTCCCTACAGGATCAGCCGCAATCATTTTCCAGGGGTAATCGGAGATGGATTCATCTATAAATTGAAAAGTATCTGCCGTCGATAAAAATGGGCCGGAAGAAGAGGAACTCTTGAATCTTCCGCTTAGTCAACGTCCTCGGCAGATCAATCCATGTCTAGTACATGTTTAGACCGTCATCTTCACGTGCGATCCCGGTTCAAGGTTTGACACTTTGTCTGATGTTGTTTAGCGCTCACCTCGCTTTCGTTTCTGCTCTGAGCTTCCTCCGCTTATTCAGCGGTCGTGTCGCATTCTTCTTGGACACCATCCTCCGAACCATCCTCGGAGAGCCTCACGTCCCGCGTTTACGAATCATTCGGTCATGGACTTTTGCTGCGAAAAGACCGTCATCTTGACACATTAGCCTCGTTTTGCCTCATATCTTGGCTTTTCAGCCCGAGGGTTACACTCTATTGTCGCTCATTGTTTATTTTCTTCCAAACTTCCGGCCGCGGTTTGGTCTAGTTGTGGAACTGAGCCCCAACGTCCAAGTTGGCAGCCTCGATATCGGCGAAATTAACCCGCCTCCCTTCTTCCTCCAATTTAGTCTTACCTGCATGTCAGAGCGGAATACGGATAAGTAGTCATGATGCAGAAACGGGCCTGCGATGCCTGTCACAAGAGAAAGGTACGTATACGAAGCCCCATCTCCGTTCATTCCCGCTACCTCCGCTTCCCCTTTATCGATCAGTTCCATGCATCTCTTGGCGAGATTGATGCTGTCGATCCCATCCTGCATACTAGTCTTTGTAAAGGTGTATCACATTCTCACCCAGTTGGCTAACAATTTGCCCACGTCCTTCTAGATCCAATGCGATTCAACAAGCCCAGATACACCCTGCAACTGGTGTGAGCACCATGGCTTGGATTGTACATTTAACCGAGTGAGAGGGCGGAAAAGGGCAGCCAAGGCTAGGTAGGTTCTGACGTGGCGTTTAGCCCCGTGTAGTAGTTCATTTTAACTCGTCTATTAGATCTCGTCAAACATCAGAGCAAAGTCTGGCAGAGCGCCTCAAGCGCATTGAAGATGCTCTTTCTCACACACTTTCTAATCACAAGAACTCAGAAAACAGTGCAGCCAAACCACTGACTCCAACTTCACAAGCCACTGACCCCCACAAGACTTCAGATCCTGGTACTGGAGACTTGACCAACGATACCCCTCAAAAGCTGCCGTTCAACCGGCCATCTTCTTCCTTTTTGAGAGCTACAGATTCGGGATCTACAAGCGTCTCCCAAGGATCGCCCTTTATATCTCAAGCCCCATCTCCTGCTGGCGGCTTCACCAGCTCTGTTTCCTATGGGCAACTACATTATGGTGGCTGTCACTTTGGCCACATCAGTCAGCACAATGGACTACCTTTGCTTTCAGAAGATGGTAGACAGTGGATAAAGTCGAAGACTGGCCACGAAGTTATTCTTAATCCTGGCATCACCGATCACTCCAACCCCTCTGAATCGCCTGCACCTCACGTTTACCATGACCAACGTGACCTATACGAACTTCCTGATAGAAGTATAACTGAGAAGGCTTTCAACGCTTTTATTCATTCCTCTTTCAGTTTGGTATTTCCCGTTGTGGAACGGGTTCTGTTCAAGGATACCATTGAACTAGCGTATCGACCTTGCACAGGCGATGTTCCTTCTTTGGAGCATCTTAGTGCCAAGGTTGGCGTTTTGGCTTTCCTCTCAACGATAGTACTCTTCCAAGATACCTTTGCAGATGCGATAAGTATCGACACAGACCTATGTGCCACAAGGGCACGTTATCTACTCACAGATGTCCTAGAAATAGCCAGTATCAACAACCTTCAGATAGTCTTCATGCTGGTAAGGACATGATCTGAGCATTCGACTCCAATCGAGCTGACAAACAATTAGAACATGCATGAGATATTCTCTGGACGCCTTCGATCCGGTGCCATGTTCCATGCCATTGCGTGTCGCATGGTATACACGCTTGGAGGTCATACGTACATATCGTGTAAGTCACGAAGCTCGCAAGTTACACGTTCAGAGAGGGAACGGCGCCAACTTCGCATGCTATTCTGGCTATGCTATATCTTCGATAAAGACATTGCTCTACGGACAGGCCAACCACCACTCATGTCCGACGACTATTGCGACCTTACCCTTCCAGAGACCTATTTAGAGTGCTATGAATACCTTCCCAAACTCAATGAAAGCCTTCCCCAAGTTTCCTTCGAAGAAGAGAGTCTGATGCCTCACCTTCCGGGCGACCCTCGCCTGAGCCAACTCAAAGACAAAACTAGTCGTCTGCTATATTCGGCTCAGGCTGCTAAGAAGTCTCATGCACAGCTACTTTGTGATATCCGGGAGCTTGACGAAGAAGTCGAAGCATGGAGGCAAACGGTACCCCCTTCATTCCGTCCTGCGCTCTCAATCACCAATGAGTCTCAAGTCGCTCTTCAAGGGATGCATCTTCCACGCACTATGAGACACATCACTCTACATTTGGACTATCATCATCTAATGATTGCAATCCATCGAGCAAGTGGAAGGTGCATGGGCCCTGATCCTGGAAACCCTAACGACCAGCCCGACTGGGTCCCTGGAGTTGAATCGAGCAATGCTCTTGCGCTAGAAGCTAGTCGGTCGACACTTGTGTACTTGCGGGCAGCGATGTGTGGAGTCGCTGGCGAAGCATTCTGGCAAGAAAAGTTCGCGCACACCGAATCCAGCTCAGTGACTAACTCTTGTGTAGGGTTATTGTCTTTTATCCCACAGCAGCCATGATCACTCTCTTCTTCAACATCTTGCAGTATCCGCTTCACGAACGGGCTGAGCAAGACCTGGAGCTTCTCAAAGCAGCCGCTGATCTAATCAACAATCTCCCAGTGCGGCGACTGACCACATCCGAAGTCTCACATATGAAACTTATCAATGATTTTGTTGTTGAGCTAGTTCGCCTTGGAAGGTGTGCAATCTGCAAAGCAAACATGGAAAGGGATCAGGAGCTTGACAGACAGTTGATGATTATACACTAAAAAGCATAATTTTTCTGTATTTTATTCTTCTGTGAAATGGTCTGGGGGCGCGCGTGTCGGAAATACCATTTTGAATTCAATAGAGGGGATATAGAATGATTTTACGTGGGTGATGTGACATTAGCTTAGGAAGCTAAGGACCTTTTAGCAGATTTAATGACACAGGGGAGTTGAGACTCGGAATAGTTTGCAATGGTTCAAAGTCCTGTTTCTTTTGCGGGTGAACCGGTAGAATCTGAGCCTTCTACAGATCTTGTCTTTGGCCATGTGCCCCCATACTCCTAGGAATATTAACACGCAATGATTTGCGGAGCACACACATCTAGATACCCGCTTAGGCAATTCCAACTGCCGAGGAGATTTATGCCACGGCTCAACAAGCCACTCTCAAGTCCAGGTAGCGTAAAGGTTATGTGCGATTCAACCTCTTACCCTGTACAGCTGTAAAACCCCGGTTACTGAAATAGAGACCGGAGCTTGCGGTCAATACCATATAGTTAAGCAAAATGAATTGCCTTGAATCAATGGGTGAATTATGTAGTAACTAACCTTTACTATAATCTTCCCACCAGATATTACCCATGTGAAATTTAAATATCTCTTGAAGAGTTACTCGGATAGAGGGACTCCTCAGGGTCAGTAAGTGAAGCCACTAACCAAAAAAATCGGCTACTACGGAATACAACTTAGACAATGGTAAACTGTTTATTGATTGTAAGACCTCAGAAAACTCAACTGAGCTTGCAGTACTCAAAAGTTCTCAATGAGTCTCGCTGCCTTGAACAAGAAAGGAAGTCCGGGGCGAAATGTCCATCTCCGATGCGCGTCATTTAGCGACGAAATCGCACCAACTGTCTCGGACAAACTCGTATTCCGCGCCCTCCAATGACTCATTGTCGTGTATGATAAATGATTTATCGAAGCCTTAATATGTATCTATATTTTTGAGATTCTCTCCTCCAAACCTTACTATTCTATTATAGATACTGTAGAAATTTGAGTTTTATACAATAGCGTATCAGATATGCCGTCAGCAACTCGTCAAGATCAGCTCGTCTTAATTCCTTGGGACCCCAACTCTCCGGAGCATGTCAACCGCATTTATGCACAACGAGTTCAATGCGGTTGGGATAAGCAATTAGTTGAAGGATGGAGAGAGAGACAAGTCTCGGGCCAGAAGTCCATTTTCTGGATTGTCAGTTTCTTCAAGGATCGATTCATGATAGCAGAGGTTTAACTTTGACTAGACGCTGCGACCAGATGACCCCGAAACTCGCGAAACGCTTCAACTGCACTTAGATGCATACCCTGAGGTAAGCCTATATAAACTGATAAATACTTGCCACTATTGACATCTCTCAGGACAAGGCACCATTGGTTGACACAGCTGAAAGCCTCAGAGCCAAACCCCGAAAACCGACACATACAAAGTTCTATCCCGTAGGCCATATCTCACTCGATGACAGAAACGAGAAAACGGGAAACTTTGTACTCGATCTTCCCAAAGAAGGCGTCTACTGGATCAAGACCTTTTACGTCTCAACAGCACTTCGAAGCAAAGGTATCGGGCGAGCAGCCATGGACATCGTTGAGTCAATGGCAATCGAGGAGCCGCTATGTGCCAAAACCCTCGCACTTGATACAGCTGAGAAGGAGATGCAGAAGAAGTTGTACCGTGAGAAGAACGGAAAGGAGCTGGGCGTAAGTCTGGGGCGTTGTGAATGTTTGCCATCTACAGAACTGACACATTTTAGTCAACTAACCAGGATTGGTACGAACGGCGAGGATATAGGCTAATTCACATGCAGCCTGGTCATTACTTAGATGATGAAGATCCTCCTGTCGATGCTGTATTCCTACGAAGAGATATTGCATAGTCTTCAGAGAAGTTTGATGAGTGAGATGGTCTATGAGCTTACAAGAGCACAGACAACTCGGTGAACGGCTACCAATACATGTGTTATTTGCAGCTGGGGCTTGTGGCTGAGAGCTTAAATCGCAGATAGAACTTAGAACGACTACCAAACAATAGGATTTGAGCTTGATAAACAGAGACAAAGGAAATGGGTAAGTGGACCACAAAATATACTAAACACTGACTCAAATGACCATCAAACAAGATCGCACATAAATAATCATAAGTCATGCCCAGTCGCACTTAATTCCCAACATGTACTTCCCCCCATCACAATAATACATATCCCTCCATTCAGGGTCCTCCCAGCATCGAATATCCGAAGGTCCATCCTCACAAGCCAAAGTACCTACAATGTTAGAAGTACCAGAATAAACACACCCTTTGGCTCCATGGGCCTCGAATGCGGGAAGTTCGGTAGGAAACTCCAAGTTATTTTTGTCTCCATTTGCGGCAACCTTTGATAGGATTTCTGCAAGGCAAAAGTCCTTGATAGGGTCTTCGGGGGTATCCTGGACTGCTATCCATTGAGGGCCAGCCGCTGTTTGCATCAGCAAGATGCGAACACGGTTGTGACGAGGATTCGCATCGGCTAACCAGCCCCTCATCTGGCGGTTGTAGTCCTCGGGGTAGTAGCTCTCGTCCATAAACCATGCGCTGGAGTTGAAAGGGACGACGTTATCCTTGTCCCCAGGACCATCTTCATCATCAGGGGCCTGGCATTCATCTTGATCTTTGGGGCCGACTATGGTTGTCCTTCCCTCTAGATCGATGATGATGTTGCCCGTCATGAAGAGATCGGGATTGTCCTGTACTCCCTTAAGTGTCACTGCTAGTGGAAGATGAGGGTAGTCGCCAGTAGCCTTTTGTACAGTTTTGGCCATGGCATACATTGCAAAGTTATCTGCATTTCTCTTCAGCCACCAAGGACCACCAAGTTTGAACTTGGCCAGGCCTTTAGTTAGCTGCGGGCCATAAATGGGCAGGCTAAAGGTATCACCATCTTGACCGGTTAGCATACAGAAAAGATCAGTGATATGGTACGGCGAGTCCACTCCAGAAGCCCAGTCGATATGTAATAACTCGTGGAACCAAACGCGACCTAGGGATACTGTTGGCACAACCATCACAGGTATTGGTGACTAATTCTTCAAACTGACCTTTGTTCTTGTAATAGTTGTTGAGATTCGCACGATGCTCGATAGGCAACTCTTTCTTACTGTTGTCTTTGACAACCTGGTAAAGATTTGGCAATTCGAAATAGGCAGGGCAAAAGTTGATACGCGCGTATCCGGAGCTAGAATCCCTGTTGGTCGTGTATGCCATGAGAGTACCGCTGCCTGGGTTGCAAGGGCATTTGCCTTCAGGATCGTCGCATCGAACGTGAAGCCACCACTTAAGTGGGTTGAGATTGCTACCACCTCTGATGGTTACAACAGTGTCGATGATGTCTGGCTCGGATTAGCACTGCACATATAAGTCAAACATCCAATGAGAATCATACTCTTGATAGCAGCTCGCTCTTCTTTGTTTACGAAGGGTGGAGCAAGATATTCAATGGCAGCCCCTTCATTCCAGTTGAGGTTCTTCCCCTGAACAGCATCCATCATTTTCCAGGACTGCTCCCACCCAGAGTAGATGGCTTTTCTCTTAGAAGAGCCCCAGCCACCACAGCCTTACCAGCCGAAGAGCCTTGTTGCCAGTTCACCAATATCTCCGTCTGCATCCGTCAGATTGCACTCACTGTCTGCTAGTGCATCCCTGAGGGTATCAATAGCTGCCTGGCGGTCATCAATCTTTGAATGGACTGGTTCTACGAAAGGCAGGAGCTGGTAAGTCAACGAAAAGATAAAAGTGAAAAGGACTTTCATAGTTACAGAACTCTTGTTATAATGCGTAATGTGCTTAAGTATTGTGGTCTGGATGCCGTCATCTCTTAATCTTTATATAATGCCGTGCTTGAGCAGTCCCAAGATCATGCCAGCCGTCAAGAGAGTACCATACATGGATTTTAGCTTTGACCTCTTGCTATGCATGGTGATATGCAGTTGGTTGACATATGGTTTCAAGTAAATCCTCTGAGTTGGCAACAGCCATACCAACCGACGATAATCAGAGCCAGGGCACAGGCGGAGGAATACGGGAAAACCAACTCGTAGGATGAATCAAAGCATCATCAGATCGAGGCTGAGTTCACAACCGAATACCGAGAGAGAGAGAGAGTGTGTGTGTGTGTGTGCGTGTGTGGTTTTATTGAATCTTGTAGACTTGTGCCAGCCATAGAATAACATGAGTCGATCAGCGCATACTGTATAGGATACACAGAAATCTCCTGTAACATTAGACCTATAGCCTGCTTTCAACTTAGCACATTGAGCACGATCCCCTGGAACGAGCATCCTGGACTTGAGGGAAACCACGATTGACCTTTTCAACTGTCAGCAGATATGCTAAAGTATGGTGTGGAATATACGAAACTTGTGATATCTACCTTCACCGGGGTTATGCTTGTATATCTCAACTGCCTGAAGTATATTTTGGGCTTTGCTATGACTCGAAATCCTTTCTATGCTCAAAAGATTTACAAAATGACGACCTACACATAAGATTTGAAAGATGTGATTTGATGGGAGCCCTGACAAAAATCGAATGCTTTAAGGTTGGTTAATCCAGCGTCATAGTGTCATAATCTTGGACTGTTCAATATACACAAGACCACCTCATGCTTTACGCACAGACATGAGCAAGCAACAACCAACAGTCTCTGGACGACGGGAGCTCGTTCAATGCATTTAATTGGCCAGAATTTCCGATAGAGAGCAGCCAACAGAAATTTCTGAAACAATTCTACTCCGGCAATGTCCGGAGGGCTGGGATGACACCACTTCCAATGCTTCATATGGCAAAAGCGATAAAGGGAAAGATGAGCTTGTTGGGTGCGAAAAAGCGCTCAGCTCCCTCGTATTACTCATACTAAGGAGTGCATGATGCAGGGCAAAGTTCCATCGATCGCAGAGTAGTCTACGCTTTGATATCTATCCCGTCTGGGCGATAACTCGTGGTGTTGTGATGAAGAAATCCCTCATGACATCCATGGTAATGCCTAGTGGCAACAAGATCCGGCGATCGGAACATCCGCTGTTCCATATATACTTAGGTAGGTAGCATAAAACACCCCTCTCTAGGCACCAACATGCCAAAACTCGAAATCCACATCGATCCGCTTATGTCTTTTCGTATCGAGAAACTGCCCGATGTTCACATACACGACCCTGATTTTCTTCTCGGCTTGCCTCCTTCTTGGTATTTCTTGCACTTCTTATCAATCTGATCAAAAGACATTCCTGAAAACCGAGGGATTTAATCTTAAAATGTCTAAAAACCTGTCAGACGGTGGGTTTCATGGCAAATTTGGAGTTACATGGTTTCCCCGGTGTCGATTTGGGGGTAGATTCGGCGGTGTAGCGATTGGCTGGCCTGAAAAGGGCGGCTACTATAGCCATTTGTGCTCAGTAGCAGAACTGGAGTTCCTTGGTATCGATCGATTCAAGCCCGCCAACAAGTCAGATGAGCCTGACAAGGAGGAGGCTCACTGTGCCAAAATGCGTCAGCTTGGAGCCAAATGGTACCGCGACCCCTTCCACCAACTTTCAGACCAAGACAACAACGACGATCCCGATACTCCCTGTTTGTTCGTGGGCTGGCCAGCCGACGGTGGTGTTTGGGCTATACATACTACCTTGTTTGACGCCGAGAAGAGAGGTCTGGGAAGGATCGGCAACGCCTTTACTATGTCAGAGCGTTGTGAAGTAATCCAGCAGCTTGGCGGATCGTTTTATAACGATCCTAAAGATTGCTCTTTTCTTGATCTCGATGGCTCTAAAGATGAAGAGAAGTAAGAAGATAGAAGCAGTGTTATATCTGGTGACGACATCTTCCAGTGCGAGAACGAATATGGCTAGGAGTGACGATGGAGATAGAACTGACAGATTTATGAATGGATGAGTGAACTTTGGAATATTAAGCCTTCTGCTTAGCAGACTGGTATGGCATAGCTGTATTTATAACATCCTGAATATGAGACTAAGCTATTATGTCATGTTTGAGTAAGCTTCGGCCTCACATGTCTAAGAGTTCCAATACAAAGCCTCCTCCCTTCTCGCTTTGATACTCTATCACTCCTTTGTCGTTGCTGTGACTAATGACCCTGAGGAAGTTCATATACCCATTCGGACTTGCCAGCCCACAAAGGAAAGGAGTTTGGATCATGCTGATAATGATCACCAGGTAGAAATCGGTCAACCTTGGACTGAACACAGCCTTGCCTTTGGACCTTGCGTCTCTCGAACCGGTCCTTAATCCAATCCATCCAAATCGACCGAGTTGCATACATACCAGGAAAGTGACCAACTCCAGGAACACCTAAGAACTCTAGATTACCGGGATACTTCTCGCAAGTAGCCTTTGAAGTAGCCAATGAGGCGTTGTACTTCACCGCTGGGTCTTCATCACCGTGAATGACAAGCATAGGTCCCTTCCAAGGCCTCCCACCAGGATTGACGATTTGTTTGAGAGCAGCCACATACCATGTGTTCATCCAGTCAGGCTGGACGATCTCCTTTTCGGAGTCAAAGAGAAAGCCGCTGACACTTTGAGATCCCTCAACCTGGTTGAAGAGAGTGACTCGATCGATACCCAAAGGTGTAAGCCAGTCACTAAGTTTGAACTCAGGATAGACTTGGTTCAGGTACTTTCCAACCCAGGTAGTTATCGAACTAGCTGGCAACGAGAATGCATCTGTAGGTGGAGCAAAAAGGAGAGTTCCCAGGTGTCCCTTAACGAGATCCTGGAACCTTCCCTTCTTTTCTCCAAGAAGCTCAGAGACACCCCATCCAACGGCACCTCCCTGACTATGACCAACATTTACATAGTCAGTTGCCAAACGCCCTGGAAATGCGGTCAGAGCAGCTCTCAAGGCATTGAGAGCATCTGCTCCACCAGCTTGATAGATGCCATATTGGTGAGGAATGGCAGTCCCATCCCATGAGGTACCAACGCCGAGACCGGCGTAGTCAGGGGCCACAACAGCATACCCTGCCAGAGCCAAGGCGTATGGTACAAAGTCCTGATAGAAAAGGCTGCGATGGGTAGATGGTGCGCCGGTGGGATACCATCCAGATGTGCCGTGAGTCCAAAGCACTGTTGGGGCCTTTCCGTCAGGAACGCCTTTCAATTTCTTGGTGGTATATGGCCAAAGGATGTACGCAGAGGCGGGGATAAGAGTGCCATTGACGTTTGTAGTCGAATAGAGGAAACGAGACATTGCTGTCGAAGCAGGGATGGTGTATGGCTTTGGATCCGTGATTTCTTGGAGCTTGATAAGCTCACCCGGACCCTTTGGGAGCTTCAGACCAGCAGGGAGGGTGTAAAAGTCATCTTGGTGAGGACCACCATTGGCGAGTAGAGTTCGATCAAAGTTGATGATGTTGTTTATCTGCGCGCCTTCTTCACTGGTCAAGTTGGCAAGACTAAGTTGCTGGGGCGAGAGTTCAAATGTTGAGTTCCATGAAGTTGTATGCAGAGTGGCCTGTAGATCTTGGCTAGCTGTAAGAGCTACGAGGGCCATAAAGGTCAGACAAGTAGTTTTAGGGAACATGATGATTAGGATCTTGGGTTTATTGTTTCTTGACTGAAAAGAGGGAGATGGAATGGGTTTTAAGTGTTTTCAAGACTATTGTGCTTTCACATGTTTCAACAGCTACATCCTTCAATTGGTCTTTGAATACGCCTCAATGACCACTGCCTCAATGATTGCAAGACTTCAATCATATGTCTGTTCATGATGAGGTCTTGATTTGTCTGTCAGCATGTAGACGTGTCTGCGCGGCAAAGGCAGCAGCTGCGTATTCTTGCGTATTGCAATATATAAGCATTTGGTGAATACGCAGGTGGAATTAGTTTCGCCGACTCGGCACCGAGACTGATCATTTAGTAGCTCAACGTAGTAATACATGACGCAAGAGGCCATAGGAACTATTAACAGTTATATCTGAACATATCGAGAAATCCAAAGCTAGGTCTGAAATGTCTTATTGACTTGAGGCCGACGCGGTCAGTGTCAAGTTCTGGACTATCTTGAAACAGGGATATCGAGAGTCACATACACGCCCCAGAAAGCCCCTCACAGGCCAAAAGCTACCGGTTGAGGTCAAGGGAGAAGAGCTGAGCCAATACTTAGTGGGCTCTCGCATATTAAAAACTATAACTCAGCATCGAATAATTCGACCAACAAGTGACACAGGTATAGAGACATGGAGTTGTTTATTCTGACTACAGAGTATATTCGCATCTTTGAGGATCTTATTCAACGAACTGAGTTATAAAACATGCCACTGCATTGCACGAAGAATTGCATACTACGACCCGAGTTATGTACAACATTTTGAAATTTGATAGCTATTCTACAGACTGTATCTCAGGAGGCAATCATCTTTGGATCCCAGACATCTGGCCCAGATACCATATTGGTGTTCGTGAGATAGATAGAATCCGAGACAGTTCTAGTCAAGAACCCCGACATTCCCAGCATATCAACACCTCCTCGTGCACGCACCATTTTCATCACGCCAGCACCATGGCTCCAGTATGCACACATGTCTCCTTCAAGGAACTGAGATGATCAAGTTAGTTTTATTCTGAAGGCAGAAAGCAAAACCGAAAAGTGGAAAGGGATGCTCACTGCCTCAGAGGCCATCAGCATAGCCAATGCGATAGTTGTATCTGTAGCGATAGCCTCCGACTCGATGGCGTCTTTAGCCATTTGGATGCACATCAGTCGATATTGAAGTTTTTTGACCGCGAATTTACTCGATAAGCTGTTCTTTGTAGCGGCGACATAGTTCCGGCACGCCACGTGAAAGACAGCTGCCATAAGACTGAGTTTAGACATTGCATTGGGCACCCAGATATGCCTCATGAGGTAACTAAAGTTCTGCTCATCATCTGGGGCATAGCATGCTGTATATCCATAAGAAATAACATAATTTAGATCTGTTGTATAGCATGTTAGTTGGTTCAGTTGTT
Organism: Fusarium sp. NRRL 52700; assembly: GCA_013396095.1. NCBI lineage: Eukaryota > Fungi > Ascomycota > Sordariomycetes > Hypocreales > Nectriaceae > Fusarium > Fusarium sp. NRRL 52700. The sequence continues at coordinate 50,470 of JAAQRM010000453.1, read as the reverse complement.
TGAAAGTCCAGGAGGGGAGACAGACAAAAATCAAAGAGATAGTGCTCATCATCTGAAAGTGGTCTTGCAAATCCTGTGTATGCGTCACCGCGAGCACCGCCAATCAGCTGGATTGGACTTGGTGGTCGATTTTCGGTCTGTCCATGTGTCTTTGCTTTAGGCATGATCTTTCGGTATCGTGTATTGCTTGCTAGGTGAACAAGCGATTTCGACTCTGTCTCAGCTTGTAAGTTTTCAGGGTCATATCCCTCGAGAGAATCCTCGTCTTGATTCTTTTCCTTCTGCAAGGCACGGGAAAGTTTTGCTGCATGTGATCTTATTAATCTGATACTTTCTGCATTGGTGATCTCGTCTGGATGAGCAGAGTTGATGAATTGCAGTGTTCCAGGCTGAAATTCTTTTTGTTCTTCGACTGATTGCTTTTTTGATAATCTGCCGCGACCTCTTCTTTTGACTAGCGTCGTTTGTCTCTGAACAACTGATTGATACTCCGTGTTTCTAGCACAATTCTCCATTGTTGATGAGCTAATATGAGGATGACAAAGATAAAAGAAGTGAAGGGGATGCCAGAACTGGTCCTGGCTTTTTCAACATGAATCTGACTCAGCGGGGACCAAAGCCAATCATCAGCTGATGGTACATCATTATTGGGCTAATTAATAAGCTCACAGGTAAGCCATAACAACCATATGAGCCTCTGCAATGAAAACTGCCTACTTGTTATCCAGCCTCTTAGTTTTGATCAAGTAATCCACTACTTCTTTAACACTTGTCTCCAAACTGATCCAACCACGCCCGGCCCATTTCTGTAGGAGATCAAGAGCAATATCGTTTTCAATGTTGTATATCAATTTCGGGTCACCAGGAATAAAGTCATCAATGAAGCTGCGATTCGGGTAAGCCCTTCGTAGGATGTCTAGACAGTCATTCCATGTGAACGATGATGCCAGAACTTGAATGCGTCGACCTTGAACTTCGGGGTCGATTGCGGCGGCGACATGAATAATCGCAACATCGGTGACATGGCTATAATACACTTGTCATAATTAGTCATAGGTATCAGTTATGGAGAAAATACTTACTAGCAGGGGTTTGCAGCTTTTCAGTGTTGCCCAAATACAGCTGTTCAATCAGCTGAGGCGGTACGGATCGTAGATGCTTGTCATCTCGGAGATCTCCCAGAATAACACAAGGGCTGACCGAGTTGACTACCCAGGGGAGTTTCTCATCTTTGACAAACTTCCAGACTGCCTTTTCTGCCTCAATCTTGGCTGCAATATACGCCGGTAGAATCCGATCTGGCTCATATGGAGGAGGGGCCCAAGCAGCTTGGATCGCAGCATCGTTCCAAGTGTCGAGGTTTGTAATGGTGTCACCGACACCAGGAACTGGAAAGGTAGCAGCCCAAAAGGTTGAGGTGAAGACAAACCGCTTCACCGATGGCTCCTTTGCTGCTGATTGACAAACAGACAATGCTGATTCTATAGTAGCTGGAATAGCAACATTGGGGTCGGCAACCAAGTCTCCAATAACAGCAACATGTATGACAGCCGCGACACCTTGTACGGCTCTGTCGAAGTCGTGGGGGTTGGTCGTATCAGCAACTACAAGCTCGATATCACCGCGTTGAGCATATTTGGAAACAAAATTATCCTCAAGGAGCCACTTGCTGGACTCCAAGTCTCGAACAGTGCCGCGGACCTTGAAATCTCTTTTCAATAGCTCAAAGACAATATGACTCCCGGTGTGACCGTTTGCGGCTGTGACAAGAACCCAAGAGCCTTTGGGGATAGCCGTCTGATGCTCAGACATTGTGGCAAGAATATGAGTATTGAAGAAAGGGGCAGGATTGCGAGTTAGTGAAAGATAAACCCAGGTGGGCTGCAGCAGTTGAAGACTGCTTTATATGCTTATTTCATATTGATCGTTCACATACAAGCCGACACAGCCATTCTGAGAAATCGACATACAACAGCAAGCAACATGAAATTCCTGCCAATCAGAATTGCCTTTCATACAGTGACAAATACTTGTTCTGGCAAGGTATTATCATAGTCTTGATGATAACTCAAATAACAAACCAAGTTGCTGGCCACAGCGTTCGGAAACCAATTACATAACCTTAACGAGCCCGAGAGTCCCGAGCATATTCCTTTTCTGAACTAGTCTGTCAGAATATTAGAGACTAATGGCGAGGCCATATAATTCTGCGTAAGCGGTGAACACAATCAAGTCTCATCACTAACCAAACTCGGTTCGTCTCCTGCCCATCTCTTTGGTCCGCATCTTCCGTCTCTCAAGAATTAGCTTGACATATGTATTATGTTCATATTTTGTAAGAGTTAACGATTATCGCCGGTGCTTCGCGTTTTGCCTCACTACGTCGAAGACATGACCAATGGCTTCATCTTTGAGGGTCGCGGTGAAATGGTTAGTTTGGCTATGTTTCTTGAAAGACCTTTATTGGCGTAGCAAAACCTACATAGTCGCAATAATCTTTAAGGTCTACAGAGTTTGATACCACTTCATGAGACAATGGTACCGATACTGTCTGTATCTTGCTATAGTACTCGACAACCTTAAGAACTTCAATACTTCAAAGAGGTCCCGAACCTCAGGGATGAATTGAATTTTCTCTACGACGGATTCCTGAGGCGTTCTTTCCAGAGGAATTTGACATTGTGGGACGAAGTCATCAAATATATCATGTTTCTGACATTCTTGGTGGTACAATGTATGTCCTGGCCTGCAATTTGTGTATTGCGATTCGCGAATCAGGCCCACGCATTAAAGAAACGAACAGCTTGATAAAACGCTTCGTCTTTCGCAAAGACCTGCTGTGGGTTTGACGCATTTGCGCGAACAGCAAAGCCATGAGTGGTACCACTGTACAAAACCGAAGTGAAAGGCTTGCCTATTTTAGTGAGGATATCTTCAGTCTCGGCTTGTCTGGGCTGGGGGAAGATCTGATCCTCGGCTATATCTACATCAGTTTTTGATTTTTTATTTTTTTTTTACTTTTGTTACAGACTAAAACTGACCTGCACCGGCGATAGACACGGGCTTTCTGACAGCCTCAATCTCATCAGTAGCCAAGAGACTGGGATGAGCAGTGAAGCCAACATCGACCTTGCCGTTTTGGCCGAGTGAACGAAATACGTAACGTCCGCCGTAGCAATAACCTGTCGCAGCGACGGAGTTCACTTTGAGTTCATTGCGTAGGTAGTTAATTGCCTTTGCAACAATCGGGTCAGCGACACTGGGAGGATGCTTGGCAAGGAACTCGGTGACGTTGAAATCTGGAGTTTCTTTTGCCGGATCACCTTGGAACAGGTCTGGCGCAACAGCAAAGAAACCTTGTTTGGCAAAGTCATCGACCAATCTGCCTTGGTTAGCTAAGAAAAAACAATAGTGGGTGAGCAATTCCTACTCTCGATTCTCCTTCAACTGGATGCCGTAGACATCGGTGAGAAGAAGAACGCCAGTTCTTTTTCCAGGCTTTTTGTGGCCCAGGTTAAACCTCCCAGGCTTGGATACATATAGATTCACTAGGAATAGTCAATTGAGCACTCGGCCAAATCTACGGGTGAAGGAATACCGACATCCTTGGTATCTCACAGTCTCACCCTTCTGATATTGAGTAGCTGCCGATTCTTCCATCGCCATCACCCCGCTCGGGGCAATAGAGGTGAGGAGAGACAGAAAGACGGCGATGGGCTGGAAGAACTTCATTATGATGACTTGCAAGATCGAAAGATATTGAAGCAGAATGGTAGGTAACAAGGAGGAGGGGAATAAATACAGCAGGGGAGGATAGGTGTTGCTTACGAATAGTCTAGTAATTATCAGGCTAAAAAGAGCTTAACTGTCGTCATTATGCTTGTTATGATGTTGACGTTCCTGGATTGGACGGCATTATTATGCTTTAAAGTCCGTGACGACGTTGGAGCGGGGGTGGCAGGGGAATATGCTTATTCGATACAACCTTATTTCAAGGCAAATGCCGCGCTATGTCTGGTCCCTACGTGGTCTAATTCGTGATTTCACTCGTTCTTTTTATTTTGTCTTATGGTGGGGGTTAGATTCTCTAATTGTGGCTTGTATATAGCTTGACCGTCTTGATAAAGAAGTCTATAGTAAACGCAGAGGTTAAAGGACGAGATATCGAAGACTGTAATGCGAAGGCCTGGGACGGAACAAGCATTCATAAGCTGTCTTTGTAACACTTTTCTCCAACAGTGGGGCGCTGGCGCAACGGTAGCGCGTCAGATTCCAGCTACTTAGCACGGAGATTCCTGAAGGTTATCGGTTCAAATCCGGTGTGCCTCATTCGTTTTTCTTTTCAGTTCTCGACTCGAGTTTATTTTTGACTTCGCCAGTAGTCAACAATATCATTGAGGCCGAATTTACGCCCTCGGGACAGAAAAATCAAGCTTAGGTAAAATGAACCAATTACATACACAATTGAGTGCCCTGGCCCACTCGCTACCCAATTGGGCAGCTGGCTATGGCCTCTCTGTTGATCTTGGGGCAACCATTTCATTTACAGGCTTTGGAACTAGTTAAGGCAATAGGATGCTGTTCTTATGGTTCGACTCTCTAAACAAGATATATTTTTACATGTGAGCCCTGAGCTGAAGATATGTGACTTCCAGAACTAACAATACACAATCAACATTTGTTGTCTTTACTTGGATGCTCATGGCAAAGGGATAGACTGCTTGTGACCAGTGAACAGGCCCTCAGGATCAATCTTGGCCTTAATCTTCTTGAGACGCTCATAGTTTGCACCATAAAGGCGTGAACTCCACTCCTCTTCAGTAAGCTCGGTATCAGCATAGTTGACAAAGCCGCGGAGTTTAGAGCCGCCCTTGACAAGCGCATCCTCGAATGGCTTCATAAGACCTCTCAGGTAAGGAATAGCATCGGCAGGGAAGACGAAGGGGTTGACAGAGTTGGCGTCCCAGCGAATCAACCACAGGTTTCTGCCATGCGCATAACCTGTATCGCTATCCTTAATGTTGCGGGAGACACCGCCCCAGAGATCAAGGTAGGCGAACTTTGTCAGGTCAGTTCGGTTAAAGGCCAGTGTTGTGCTTTCGAAAAGAACCTGGGCTTGTTCAAGGGTGAGAGGGTGGTCGGTAGTAGTGGTCAGAGATTGAGTGTAGAATGCTCGGCCACCAAGCATCCCGCCGTCGGGCTGGTTCATGCCAGCACCAGCGACAGCGACTTCAAGGTCCCACCAGGGAAGGACAGTCTTCTTGACCTCGACGGCGGATTTGATGGTCTTGAGTTTATTAACAAGAGGACTAATAACGCTGTCAAAGTTGTCGGGGTTGCCATAGAAGTATCCGGTACCGTCGTAAGGAGGAGCCATCAAGCTCCATCGGAATGCAAATGTATCAGGGCAGTCCTTGCTGGTAGCGTAGTCCTGAATGGCCACGAGAGCCCTGGCGCCATCTCGGGGGCTGAGATCCCCCATAGAGAGAGTGAAGTTGATAGCCCTGTCGAACTCAGGCTTGAAGGTCTTGGTAGTCGTGGAGAGAATGATACCGTAGGAAGCTCCAGCACCTTTAGCAGCCCAAAGGAGCTCGGAGCCCTTTCCAGCCTTGACAACGGTGCCATTGTACAGCATGTACTCGACCTCGACAATGTTATCCATGGGAGTACCAAGATAACGCGAGGTGGTGCCAAAGCCGCCTCCGATGCTGGATCCAGTGACACCAACATGGGCACCACGAACGTGAGGAACATGGCGTCCAGCAGTGTCCCAAAGATACTTGGCAACAGGTCCAACATGAGTGCCGCCACCGAAGGTCATGAGGGTGGTCTTTGAGTCATACTTGACCTCGTCGAACGCAGCCATGTTGATGACCAAGTTGCCGGGCTTTCCAAAGCCATTTCCTTGGAAGGAGTGGGCAGGACCAAGGGCATTTGCGTGTACATCAGCCTCTCGCGCACATTCTAGCGCAAGGGCGACTTGATCGCGAGATTCAGGGAACGCAATTGCAGCTGGCTGGGGAAGGATACGCTTCTGGAACTGAGTTGTCTCTGCAGCCCATTGACTGTCAGACTCGATGACGTTTCTCACGCCAGCCTTGTCGAGACACTTGGTCAATTCCTCAGCCTTGTTCTGGGCAAAGGCTAGGGAAAGGAGAGAGGCGAAGACAAAACGTCGCAGAGATGCCATGGTTGCAAAGCTAATAAAGATCAACGCTTGAGAGAATCAGTCAACTCATATGGGTTTCTGTGGTGTATTTATGTCTTACTGCTCCTGTTTGGCTTTGAGCAGTTGAGGTAATACACGGGATTAAGCTTCGGCCTTTTGTAATGGTTGGCTGCAGGGGAAAACCTACAAACCCTGTCATAAGTCAATCTTGGCTTTAACAGGCTAAAATGCAACGTTCCTACAGCACGTTTATCACTATGATTATGTGATATAATCCTTTCAACGAGCAACTTCCATCCTATTATGGAAAGGCCGCAATCACTAAACTTACGACAGCGACATCATACAAAGTTCCTGTCTCAACGGGGAATATCCCTCAAGTGGTATGATCTTCTAAGCCACACTTTATCTGACTCGAATACCGGTATCCCACTCCTTCTGAACCTTCATCAGCATTGTATGGAGACCTGTAAGCATTACGCTCCACTATAACCAGGTTCGGCGAGCCAGGTTCCGACGCTTCTGGATTTTGTTACCTTCTTTATCCAGGCCATGTTCCGTTTCATACGGATAAGAATCTTGTCACTACCCTTTCCTAGCATTATGTTGCAGCAAGTGTGGACTTTTCCGTCTCAAGTCATTCAGGCTGTTGGATAAAACGGAAATCCATCTCAGATGGGTCGGCTTAACAGAGAATTAGAGGATTGTCATCGATGTAAGATGCCATGTGCTTGTTGCAAACATCGCTAATGAAGGATTTAAGAATAGGCTTAATTGCAATGTTTCAGAAACCTTTCCGTGCTCATTAGTGTACCGACCGCTCCGACGGGGCGAAGCGAGTAGTCTAAGCAATGCTATATGCAGGGATTGTATATCACTGTTCCCTGCTCTCCGTTCGGACTGAACATGTAGATATCGCTTATCACTGTCGAGGAGTCAACGTGTAGGGGAGTGGAAGTTTAAATAATAACACCGAGATTAACAAAACATGACACAGAGAATGTAACTGAAACGAGCTATATGAGCTCTCTGTGATGACTACCAAAGCCTAAATCTAAAAGTAACGAAAAACAAATCGTCTTCACTAGGCCTGTCTGTCTAGCGACTGAGCCTGACACATGTCTGCATATACACCTCCCTTAGCCTGAAGTTCCTCATGCGTTCCCACCTCAACAACCTTTCCACCAACAAGCACAAAGATGACATCGGCGTTTCGAATAGTCGAAAGGCGATGGGCAACTGCAATCACACTGCATCCGCTTTCCTTTCTCGTCTGCTCCAGTGCCTCCTGGACGAGTTGCTCGGAGTGTGTATCGAGCGCCGAAGTTGCCTCATCGAGAAGAAGAAGCTTCGGTTTGCGGATAAGAGCACGGGCAATAGCGATTCGTTGACGTTGACCACCCGAGAATGCTGTGCCTCGTGCACCGCATGGGGTATTGAACCCTTCTGGAAGGGATGAGACAAAATCGAGGATGTTGGCCTGTCGAGCAGCTTCATTGAGACGCTCGTCAGATGTATCGTCAGTGTCCCCATCGAGGCCCATCAAGATATTCTCTCGTACACTTCCTTCGTAAAGGACAGGCTCCTGTTGAACCATAGACATCTCGTTGCGGTAGAGACGAGGTGAAATATCCTTGATGTCTTGCCCACCGACGCAGATCTTGCCAGATGTAGGATCGTAGTATCGCTCAAGTAGAGATACCAGGGTTGATTTGCCGCAGCCACTGGGACCGCAGACAGCAACGAACTGAGATGGGCTGATCTGGGAAATGTTAGTGGCTATTCTTCAGATGGGTAAAAGGGAAACTCACATCCATCGAAAGTCCATGAAGGACCTTGGTACTGCGAGTCTTGTACTTGAAGTGAACGTCGTCAACACTGATGGGATAGTCAAGATCAGGACCTCGATCTTTGTTCTCACCGGTCTCTCGAACGACTGGCTGCTCCTCCCGCAGGTTAAAGAGATAGTTTGCTGCACCCTTTGCTCTCGTGAGACTACCCAAGTTGGCAAACAACTGGGCACCGGCTTGGCCCGCAAACAAAACGCCCATAAAGATGAGGAAGAACTGTTCTGATGTATACTCGCCAGAGGAGATGAGTCGTGAGCCATACCAGAATCCGAGTGCCATAACCAGGAACTCGATGGATTGTGAGAAGGCGTATGCAAACATTGAGATCGAGAGAGACTTGACCGATTGGGCGACGATGCTTGACAGAGTCTCTGAGTATGCCTGAATAAATTCCGACTCGGCGGTCAAAGAGGCAACGGTTCTCAGAGCGGATACAGCCTCGCTAGCAAGACTTGCACTTTCTCGGAATCTTGCCTCATTGCTCTCATGAAGTCTAGACTCGAGGCGGATCTTGAAGTAACCAGAGCCCATGAGAAGAGGTAACCCTGCAAACACCATGACAAGAGCCAGTTTCCAACCATACGCAAGTGCAAGAATGGAGCTAGCAGTTATGTTGACAACCATGACGAGAATAACGTAGATGTTCAGTCCAAGAAGCTCTGTCAAACTTGTGGGGACTGAGGACAATGTCGAAGCCAATGCACCGGATGAGTTCTCAGTTCGATCGAAGAAGTCAATGTCCATGACAACCATACGGCTGAACAGCTCGAGGCGGTACTGATGAGAGATGGATTGGGCCACGTGGTTGGAGATGTATCCGATGGTGAAGTACGCGACCAGATTACCAAGCGCAATGACGAAGAACATGAGGGCATAGAAGTTGGCATCTGATGCAGAGGGCTGGCTGGAAGAGAAGGCAGTGATGAGTCGGGAGAACAGGACGGCTTGACCTGGCCAGGTAGCGGCGGCGATACTGCAGGCGAGTGCTGCGACAATGATGTGAGGGAGAAGGGTCTTTTGTTCCTTGAGGATAAGGAAGATGCTCGTCATAATAGAGCGGTCTTTGGGCTTGGCTTCTCCATCCTTGAGCACTGTGGACTTCTCGGTCTGTGCTGTCATGACGCGCGCCACCTCCTCGTCTGTCTCGATTTCGACCATATCTTGCTTCACACTCATGTCCTTGTGAACGTCATTCGCGGAAACTGTAAGGTTTTGTGCACGAATGAGTCTGGCATAGTGAGCATTGAGTGCAAGAAGTTCCTCGTGAGTACCCTGCTCGACAACCTGTCCAGCTGAGACAACAACGATGTTGTCAGCGTCCTTGATGGTTGATAGGCGATGAGCTATAACTACCGTGGTTCGCTCTTGAGAAACTCTCGATAAGGCCTTTTGAACGATGCGCTCGGCATTGGGATCGAGGGCACTTGTAGCTTCGTCAAGAAGAAGGATCTTGGGGTTAGAGACAACGCTACGTGCAATGGCAACTCTTTGCTTTTGGCCACCGCTAAGTGTACCACCTCGCTCGCCGAGATATGTATCATAGCCCTAGGCAATGTTAGACAAATTGGGCAGTAGTTTAAGAGCGTGCTTACCTGTTCAAGCTTTTGAATGAACTCATGAGCGTAGCTGGCTTCGCAGGCTTGCTGCACCAGCATCCTCTGTTCATCAAGGCTAAGAATCTTCTGTGCTTCTGTGAAGCCCTTGGCCACATTCTCAAACACGGTCCCTCTGAATAGAACTGGCTCCTAAGAACATACGTCAGTTGAAACGTATACGAGGACCAACAGCAGCTGTCTTACCTGCTGGACAAGAGCCATCTGAGACCTAAGCCACTTGACATTCAGCATAGATACATCCATGCCATCAAGGAGGAAACGGCCAGAGGTTGGTAGGTACCATCTCTCTAACAGACCGATTATAGTACTCTTTCCAGAGCCACTGGCCCCGACAATGGCGGTCGTTTTGCCAGCTGGGATGTTCAGACTGATGTTGTTGAGCACGTTTGTGTCGGGTCGTGATGGGTATGCGAAGGAAACGTTGTTTGCCTCGAGATGGCCGCGACAGTTCTCGGGGACCTTGCCTTCATCACCGAGAGGATCCAGTGAAGATGGCTTATCGAAGATCTTGAAGAGCTCGGAAGCTGCTGCCGCGCCGTTGGCCAGGGCTGGGACCTGTGGATAGAGAAGACCGATCGATGATGATGCAAGCAATACAGATAGGACAACGCTATTAAGGGTCAGTCATTTACGAAGTAGTTGATAGATTCTGAGAGCCTTACGTGAATACAGTACCGACAGAGTCGATCTCGCCACTCTGATACATACGGAAACCCTGCCAGAAAGCCAAGGCATTTCCAGCATACATACAGAAGTAAGTAGATGAGCTCATGACACCGTACATGAAGGATTTCTTCTTCCCGTGGACGTGAGCCTCTTTGAGATAGTCGTCATATCGCACTGTCATTCTGCCTTGTGCCCAGAAAGCATGGACAGTTCGGATTGAAGCCATGACCTCCTGAGCGAAGACATTGGCTTGGGAGTAACTGCCCTGGACCTTTGCTTCGATGGGCGCATCAAGGGTCATTCCAACGCCAATGATGAAGAAGAAGAGTGGCACGACAGTCAGAGTGATGAGTGCCAGCTTCCACTGAACTGCTATCGCGACGACAAAGGATGAGACAAACATGGCCAGTCCTTGGATAAGAAGTGACAGTTTCTCAGCAATACCCTGGTTGATACGAGTAACGTTGGTAGTCATCTGGGTCGCGGGCGATCCGACGTTAGCTGTATCAAAGTACCAGATCTCGGTTCGAAGAAGGTGTTCCAAGAAACGCTGTCGAAGTACTCGTGTCGTTCGGATTCCGGAAACAGTAACAGTTAAAGTGGCCAGATAGCTGAGGACGAATTTGCCTACAAAGAGGTAGACAAACCATAGAACAAACGTGTTGACCTCATCCTGAAAGCCCTCGGGATCAAGCTTGCCGCTTGCATAGTCGCTAAATCGGCCGGTGAATTGCCCAAAGACGATAGTCATCAGGGGTAGTGTTGCTCCAGAAGCGATGGAGCAGACAAGGGATGTGAAGTTGAGGATCCAGTCGAGACGGTCGGCAAATCGAAAGACGCGCTGCAATGTGTAAGTAGTGAGTTCATCTACTCTAATTGAATAGACTAGTCATACCCAAAGATCTCCAAGTTCAGCCTGTTTTTCAGACTCATCCTTTTGTGTTGTTGTAGTTGAGTCCTCAACAAGGATCTTCTTCTCATTGTCGGCGTCCATGTTGAAAGTTAGAGGAGAAGCTATTATGAAAGTGGTAAAAAGGGAGAAAGGAAGTTGAAACGAAGGCTAGAAGCTTAAAGGAACGCTCAAGAGAAGCAAGTGAAAGAAACTGTCTAATTGAGATTGTCTAATGTCAAACTAAACGAGGGTGGCGTTGACTGATACTTATTTACACTCCATGGACATGTCGAAGCTCACTTACTTGAGGCAGATACGCAAGCGGGTCATACAGAATGGCTCATGCTGACTGCATTCCCATAATTTCGCTGCCAAGACAATCATTTCCATCCCCGAATACGCTGTAGCCTTTGACAAGACGCCAAAAATAGTTAATCCAAGGTGTACTAAATCTATGCCATGTTTGCCTAAGCTTTTTTGTCGTCTAGACTCCCTCGTTTGGACGGACCCGCGGGAGACACGGACAGCCAATCGATATGATCTGCACTAACAAAATTAAGGGCCGGGCCCGCGCCTCCGAGGTAGCGAGGCGTCAGCATTCCCTCTCCTCCGCGAGCCCGTTCTCCCGCAACGCAACCTTTGACCTCACATTGCATTGAATTCTCGCTTAGTGGGTGAAACTTGGCTTGTTAGTGCCATGTCAGGAGAGGAGACTATTCTGGCTCGACGAGCTAGGCTCTCTCAGGTCCCACGGGCGGTACGTACTGCTCAGACAAAGCCCTCTTATCCCATTATGGCTCAAGACACTGACAATGCAAAAGTGTGAAGCATGTAAAGTCCGCAAGGTGAATACTATACTCAAACTAGTCTCTCCACTTCTGACTCTTTCTAGATTCGCTGTGACAGGTTGCATCCCTGCGGAAACTGTAAAGCTGCAGGTATAGCCTGTCAACAAGCTCATTCTGTTCAATCAGATGCACGTTCAAAGCCAGACAACCGAATAAGTCAATTGTAAGCATTTTCCCTCCTTACTGTCTATTACTACTCATTCTGCGAAAAAGAGAAGAGTATGTGGCTACTCTTGAAGCTAGACTGGCCAAGGTTGAGCTACGTCTAGACAAACAATCTGAACCGCCATTGACTGCCACGCCTGCTTCGACATCCGCGACCACGCGCCTGAAAGAGACGTCTTCCGTTTCTCCAGCTGGCTCTTCTGAGCCCAGTGTCTACGATGTAGCCCCATCTCCTGGCGGTGCATTGTACGAGGGAACAACGTCGTTTCTTCAGCAATCTGTCCAGGCTAGCCAAGAGGTTCAACGCTCTGCAGCTGCAGAGAGTCCTGAAGCAGCCCAGACAATCAGCGAATCGTTCAACCAGCTGAACTCCATCTTCAAGAGCCAAAATGATAAGAAGTTTCCATTCACTGCCTCGACTCGATCCATGCCAGAAATTACACCCCTACCAGCTTCTGTTGTTCTTACAATTCTACGCAAGATCAAAGGTAATACCCAGCACACGTTGAGCAATTGCTTGAAACACGACAACTAACCCTATATGTAGCCAATCCAACCAGATTCTTTCCTGGCCAAGCCCTCACTGACGTGCGTCTCATTGAGCATCTATGTCAAAAGGTCTACTTTCCCACAGAACCTGTAACCCTTGGACATATTACAAGCGTCAATGGTATCATGCGATTACTACTCCGCGAGTTCATCATCACAAAGGACAGCCTAGGTGAAGAGCATAACCTGGAGGAACTAAAGGCGCAGGCTGAGCGGAACTTCGACAGAGGCCTTCAAACTTTTGAGCTTATGACGGTTCCCAGTTTCGAGAATATTCTGGCTATCACTGCCGCAGTTAGTCATTCTCATATCTCTTCTCATGTCAGACTTTTCATTGATTCATTGATTCATCGCAGGTTCTCAAGATCCAAAACGAAGCCGCTCCTGTCCTGGCTCGTTCATTAGTCAATGCGGGCCTCAGTCACTGCCAGATGATGGGTTACCATCGAGAGGTAACCTATCAAAAAGACCAAAGTGGCTTCGCTGACAATAAACGTCGCCTTTTCTGGACACTCTATGTCTTTGACAAGACAAACTCTCTCCATTTCGGCAACGCCTCGAGGATCCAGGACTTCGAGGTTGACGCGCATTACCCTGCTATTCCGGACGACCCAGCTGAGAAGCCCTGGACTGAACTGTTTCGACTGGCTGTCAGACTAGCCAAGACCCAGGGCTTGATATTTGATAAGCTTTATTCTGTTGCCGGACTGCAATCCCCTGCTGTAGATCGCAGGCAATGGATTGATGCAATGGTTACTGATATGCACCAATGGCGATACGAACTGGACCATGTAGGCTTCCTTTGACATATTTGGATGTGAGTTCGTTATTCAACTGACATATGTGTAGATGGATGGAAGTACAGTGCGCTTTGCGGAGATTCTCAAGCTTTCAAAGACCCATTGGGACATCATGTACTACTCAACTCTAACCATCTTATTACGAGCCCCAGCAATGCCAGGAGTAGGCACAGATATGACATCCCAGTGCTTTCAGGCAGCAAGGCTCTCTCTACAAAGTCATCTCCGCGCATTCTCAGGCTACGGTGGCGACAAGATGCTCTCGAAAGCAGACTACATCGACTGGTAAGTCAGTTCTAGCCTATGCAGACCTGTCAGCTTACACTAGCAGGGCTCTTCACAACTCGTCATTCACACCATTTGTCGTAATATTCCTGCACTCAATAGCAGCTTCTAGTCTTGAAGATGTAGAGCTTCTCGAGCAAGTAGTCACCACGTTCCGCAGCGCCCGAGATATCAACATTGGGGCTGAGAAGCTCTATCAAATCTGTTCTACCTTTGCACGACTTGCCCGCCGCATGGTCGAATCTCGAAACACGTCAGTGGGCATGTATGATCAGAATAATGATACACTCCAGGTGGCTGGTGTGTCCGAAAATGACCCCTTGACTTGGACGGATATGGCTGTTCAGCCTTCGGAACAACAGGCTGGGACTGACGGTTTCACGGACTTTCTCACTGATGACATGACCAACATACTGGCTGATTGGATCAACGGACAGCCCCCTGCATCTGATATGTTTGCTATGGATTTTGGAGAGTGATCTTGTAGACAACTTGATTAGATGAGATCGAAGTCTAGAAAAAGTCGGTGCCTTGTCTCGAAACGCGTAATAAAATCAGGCATCTTCAGGAAAATGCGAGACTTGTCCAAGGCAACTATATTTGGTGAGACATTTTGTTTTTGAATTTGAATAATATTGTTGCCTTAAATTCGTGGCCGTGGCAAATCCCTCATATTGCTCAAGGCTACTATGATAGCATTGGGATGAGGTCCGCTCTCGAGAGAGCAGAATTATCTGTCTGCCTGAATAGGCAGAGATGCCCCAGACCATTGAACTTTTTTTTCGGATACCAAGTTCTGGTATCTAGTGAAAGCAAAAAGTCCTTTTGACTATTTAATGAATATGATCTTCCTGATATTTGCTTGTTGTTGGAAATTCAATCCACTTCACATTTCAGAGCTCTCCAGTTCTCTTGATTGTCTTGGTTTTTTAATCGGTAACAATCTCGCAAACTACAAAATGGCGGTAAGTACCTCCTAATCTTGTAGCTGGTTAATCTTGTTCTGACTTATTTCTTGTGCCAAGTCTGCTTCTGGGTATGTACTGCCGTTAAAATCTTTCTCTAATGCGACTAATCTTTGATATACAGTGTTTTGATTGACCAAGACTGCATCACCGCTGCCAATGATCTTCGATTTGCAAAAGGAGCTAGTAAGATCAAATTCGTTATATTCAAGATTACCGACGACGAGCAGCGCGTTGTTGTTGAAGAGACGTCTCCTGATATTGAGTATGAGACTTTCCGCCAGAAGCTTCTCTCGGCAGTTGACAAGTCTGGAAAATCGGCTCCGCGCTATGCACTCTACGATGTCGACTACGACCTTGGAGAAGATGGGAAAAGGTGAGATCTGATATCTTAGTACCGGAATCCGCTGACAATAGAATATAGGACCAAGACCATCTTTATATCTTGGGTTCCACAGACCTCGCCTATCAAGGTAGGGCTGCCACATGCTAAATGGACTCAGATTACTGACTGGAGCATAGCTTCGCATGCTCTACGCTAGTACGATGGAGTATTTGAAAAAGGCAGTCAATATGAGTGTTTTTATTCATGCTGATGATCAAGAGGGCATTGAGTGGGAGGAGTTGGTCAAGACTGCAAGTGGTGGCAAAGCCAAGTGAGGCCAGCAGCATTCAGGCCTCCAAGGCATGGTTATTGGTCTTGGTTAAAAAGGCCTCTAAAATGTATCTTATTATTCTGGGCAAGGATCTGGAACAATCAAGCTTTTTCTTCCAGGGCTGATCCTGATCTTGATCTTGATCTTGATCTGACTTTCTGATTGCGCTAGCAGCCAAAACGTGGCCAATGACCGGTGCTAGTGCTGCACGATGCCATAAAATGACGTTATCGCCAACAAAACGTCAACGCCTTTCATCTCCCCTCAACAGGATTGGATTGGCTCCTTTGTACCATACACACTCGCCACGCGTACTTGGATCAAGTGTGGCTGGAAAACCTGGAACTCCATCATCTTTGTCCTACAACCGACAACGTCATTATCTGTTGCGGGTGCGGCAAACTTTATTTATTTGTTTGTATTGTTACTCCAAACCCCAAGGTTTCTGCTTCTGAAACGGAATCATCCATAAGCTACACCAGTATTCAAGATGCCGCGTACTTTGTTGCTTTGTTTTATCCACGGGTTCAAGGTGCGATAGTCACGAGTCTTTCACTATCAGTCACTGACATTGTTAGGGCACCGATAACACCTTTCATGAATTTCCCTATGTAAGTGGTGACCCACGCTAAGTGCGACAGGCCTCTATAGCTTAAACTTACACCATTAAAGGATCTCAAAAAAGCAGTCGCAAGAGAACTACCAGACGATAAGATTGAATCCATCGTATATCCCAAGTATGAGACTACCGGTGAATTAGCTCAGGCCGCTGAAGGCTTTCTAGAGTGGTAGGTCGACTCGACTAAACCAAAGACGCCCAGGTTACTCACCCTCACTCAACACAGGCTCAAGGAGCAGGTCATGACCATCCGAAAGAAGAAGTCGGAAAAGCCATGGCCTCCTCATGACAGAGATGTAGGAGTTGTTCTCGTGGCTCACTCGATGGGGTAAGTTGATCAGTCCAAACTCACCCTTATGCACCAACTAAACAATCTACCAGAGGCTTCGTTGCAGCAGATACTCTGTTCCTAGCCATCAATGATAGAGCTAACAATGGAGACGAGAATGATCCCTTGTTTCCACTCATCCAAGGCATCCTCACATTCGACACGCCTTACAATGGTCTGGCCCGCTCCATGTTCGTCTATGGCGCTTTCTCCAATTACCAAAAAGTCAACAGCGTCTTCAACGTCATGACAGCAATCTCTGCAGCTGCACCCGCTAGTCTTGCGAGATTGAGCGCTCGACGTGCTGCAACCACTGCTGTTACCAGCAGTACACGGGGACCCCAGTGGAAGACGTGGCAGCTCGTAGCTGTCAAGACTGGCACAGTAGGGGCCATCGCAGCTGGTGGTGTAGCAGCCTACATGAACCGCGAGGCCATCATTCAAGGGATGAAGAGCATGAAGAACATAAACAAAGAGTCTGTTGCTGAAAGCTACCGCCAGGGAATGGATGCTCTTGGACAAGGTCTGGCTTACATCAACCGCGGAAATGTCGGAAAGTCTTTTGCCTGGCTCTCAGATCATGTCACCTTTGTCGGCGCACTCCTCCGACAAAAAGAGCTGAACCGTCGACTCGAACGCATCGGCTCGCTCAAAGGTGTCGGTATGCACGACTTTTACTGCTCTCTTGGTGAGAATGGCTACTGGAGTGGAGGCTACTTTGTCCCTGAACGGACATTCTGTGCTGTTCCTGAGGAGAGCCACTCAGCTTACCCAATCTTCGAAAGATGCGTCATGCCCAAGGCTGAAGATGAGATTGAAGCGCACCTCAACATGTTCAGGCCTGAGAGGCACCGAGGCTACGAGGAGATGACGGATAAGTCAGCCGAACTCATCAAAGAGTGGTTCCAAAGCGAAGAGAATGTTTTCGATGATCCGAAATTCCGCGAGACACCTCCTGAAGAAACAGAAGAGACTGAGACTACCAAGGAGATTCTCGAGAAGGATCCTGGCCAAATTGAAGGAGTTGACAAGGCTGAGGGCGCAAATGATAAAGATGGCGAAAATGACACGGGACTCCCAGACGAATCACCGCTAGACATCGCCAACGCCGCCTCACTCGTGCCCCTCCCCGATGACAGGGGTGAAGGCATCGTGGGCGATGCAGATATCGAGGGTGCTGACACGGTTGAGAAGCGAACCTACCTCAACTATCTCTTTGGCGTAGCTCAGCAAACCGGCGCCGATGCAAAGGGTTGGCTGCCAAACAAGATTCCGCAAATGCCAAACCTTCCTAGCATGCCCAACATGCCAAGTATGCCCAAGGTACCTAGTTCTGTGTCATCACTGGGCAATGTTTCCATGCCCAGCGTGAGAATTTGGGGAAAGAAGGATGGTGAAGCTCAGGAGGAAAGTAAAGAGACTCAAGTGAATGAGAGCCAGGCTGTCGAGGATAAAGGTGACCAGGGTAGTAAGAACGGTGCCACAGAGGAGAATGTCACTGTACCTCAAGATGGGGTCAAGGATGGCCCCCAGGAAAGCATTGGGAACAACGGCGAGGCTGTTCGAAAGGTCAACGAAGATGCTGAGAAGAAATCGGATTAGGTTGGTGGAATTCCGTGACTTTAGGTGTATGGTTTTGTTCGACGGTTCGCTGCTCACTGTTTTAAGATTAATAATCCTTGTTGTCCTCTAGTTAGTTTACAGAGACATCACCTTTTCGGCTTTAGTATGATAGTCCTAAGCTTAGCCTAAATATATGTTAGAGTCTAACTCTATTGAACTTGTAGACTTTTCAGCAGTGTGAGATCAACTATACGAGCCTTTTCACATTACATACCCAACTAATACATTCATATCAAGCGAACAGCTGAAAATCAAGATAAAGTCATGATGTCATTGTGCTTTTGAGGCTTGCGGCAGATAATAAAGCCGAGTTCCGTTTGTGCGACGTGACTTGCAGCCTTATTTACACAGAGATTTTCTCCTTCAACTCACCCCGCTTTAACCGTCTGTGGCATAACGTCGACTCAGTTTAACCCTCGGATAGAGCCCCAATATTCCGGACGATCTAACTCAAAACTACCTACTTCGTCATGTCTAGTCTGGTTCCCCTTCTACCTCGCCCTGATAAGCCAGTGGAGACCCAGCCTACGACAGCTGTGACCAAGAAAGATGTCGTCTTGCGGAAGCGAGTCCGGCCTGTGTCCGCAGCCTGTGAAGAATGTCGCAAGCGGAAGTTGAAAGTATAATTGCCTCTGTTGATTCGAGAGCTCGGCTGATTTGTGCAGTGCAATGTTCCGTGGCCGTGTGACCCTTGTGTGAGCCGCCAATCGGAATGTAACTTCAGTCCAAAAGCCGACTTTCAGATGCTTTATCGGGCCGTGCAACGTAAGTTCGCCCAAGTCAAGATTGACAAAGGCCGCCTTGATTCCGTCGTTTTAATGATGCGCGAGAAGCCTGAGGATGTAGCAATTGCTATCTTCAGGCGCCTTCGAGCAGGGTCGGACCTAGAGACTATCTTGAGCTCAGTTGAGGGCGGGGATATCCTGATGCAGCTGCACCTAGCCCCTGCATCTGAAGTCCGCTATCCGTTCCCAAACCGGAGTGCGTTGCCTGGTACATTCGCCAATACGAAGAGTGCATACATGGAGTCCTTGACCCTCGAGACGCCATATTTTGACTCCAAGGCTCCACAAACGTTTGATGCACGATTGATCTCGTATCTAGAGGCTCCAAAGTACATGCCTTACCGCTCTGCGAAACTAGCCGACCCATTGCTAGACCACGCTACCATCTCTCGTTGGACCAGTGTGTGCGAGGATGAGGCTTTGCTACACAGTCTCATGGAAGCTTACTTCCTGCATATATATCCAGCGTTCCCCTTCTTTCACAAAGAATGTTTTGTACGCGATCTTGATTCTGAATCTCGTCGTTTCTGCTCCAACCTCCTTGTCAATGCTGTCTTGGCTCATGCTTGTCACGCTACCCCTACTATTGCGCACCGCAACGAGCATTGGAATCCAAAGACTTTGGGCTATACATTCCTCGCCGAGGCCCGGCGTCTGCTGGAACTTGAAATGAGTCGAGAAAAAATCACCACTGTCCAGGCCATGCTCGTGATGAATCTTACCATGAACGACCATGGTATTGACGGCGCTGCATATCAGTATTTGATCAGGGCCGTGTCTCTCGCAAATACCATGGGTTTGTTCAACTCTCCTAGTGAAAACATGGAACAGAATGCGGACCAAGATGTCAACATTGTCCGTGAAGTGACAGCCTGGGGTCTTTTCGCTTGGCAAGGGTGGTCTTCCTACGTTCCCTCTTTGAATCTGTAGCTGAGTTTCGAAAACAGAATCATGTCCTCCATGCTCCAAGAGCTACCTCTGGTCAAGGAGCCGCCTCAGACATCCTATCCGGACCCCGCCGAATGCCCATTCTGGTATGGCGATATCTGGGTCCGATACCCCTCTAGCCAACAGCCCATCGCAACCAAGTATTACGAAACCTTCAAGGCATACTTGGAGTTCTGGACCATATTCAATGATATCTCCCTCCATTTGTATCGTCCTGATCAAGTCCGGTCACTTTACCTTGGCCAGGCAGTTGAATTCTATACTCGACTTCGGTCCTGGTTCGATGGTCTCCCAGATGATTTGCATCCCGGGAAAATAGCCCTGCCTTTTCAGCTAAAGCTACAGTATGTCATTAAAGCTTACCTTACTCCTTGCTAACCGCTATAGTATACAATATTGGGCTCTTTTGATGGATCTCTTCAAGCCCTTTGCAGGCTGGAACGATCCCACAAAGGCACTTGGCCAGACACCCTCTGAGTTACTTGCAGATGCTCGAAGGAACCAAGAGCTCGTGCTGCGCATTTATTACTTGCGCCACGGGACGGAGACTCACGATTCTTGGCTCTCTATGTTCCTCTTCAGACTTGGTTTTCTCGCCCTGCAAGAAGTGGCAATTTCATCAGGCGAGGGCGACTCGCTTGCAACATTGATCCTGGCGCTCACAAGCCTTGACAACCAAGGTAAATGTTATTTCAGGGCCGAGTTCACTCTACGAACGATCTGTGCACAGATGCTTTCTCGAGACCTTGAGACCTTCAAGCAGTTCGCGACCTTTCAGGATCTCGATGTCCCTCAGGCTATAGCAAGTCGCATTGGCCATATCAAATCAAACTGGCCTGTAAACATGGATTTTACCAAACAAGAGCGGAAGAGCATCCGCGATGTAGCTGCTGAGGCCATCGGGATTAACTTGATGAAAGATGAGTAGTCCTGTACCAGCAGGATAGTAGCCTTGGATATGATAAGAACTAGTAAATCTTTCAGGATTGACACACCATATTTCTGCACCAATTCCTAGATTGGGCGTATTGGTTATACAGTACAGCTAGCGACCCAAAATTCCCTTATTAGAGGTTCGTTCAAAAGGCACCATCCATTCATTATTTCCCATCCATTCATTATTTCCTTCATCATCCATTCATTATTTCCTTCATTCATTCATCCATTCATTATTTCCTTCATTCATTCATCCATTCATTATTTCCATCATTCATTCAAGAAACACAAGCTAAGGACAATGGCGATACTGAGAGTGGGGAAACCGGAAAAGGCTCACCGAGATTGAGTATGCTTATGAGCGCAGGATAGCTCTCTGGGTTGTTTTGCTATTAGGGACCAGATTGACATAGGATCAAAAAGTGTGTTTGTATTTCTCCTGCCAGTTTCAAAGTGACTCATGAATTCTCCAGCTTCCACACTGCTACTAGTGCTTTAAACATTTGAATATCGTATCTGTCGAACTATTCGTATTATGTCGAGTGGTTTCTCAACAGAACTAGCCTATGTAGATCCCTTCAAATAAATTTGAAGCCAGACGAGCTGTAAGCAAGAATCTACAAAATTCAGAATTGAAAGTTCCCAGAATTGCCTCGATAAGACAGACGCCACCTCCCATAGAATTATGATATAACAATCCTTCCCTTCCCACGGCTAACGCAACTTAGCATAGATCCCTTCTTCTGCTCTTCGTCTAGAGCCACGCCCTTGTGATCAACCTCTCCCTTGTAATAGTCTATCATGCATGTACCGCAGTTTCCAACCAGGCATGACGACTCGATCTCAAACCCAGCGTCAGAAAGTACCTGAAGTAGGGACTTCTCTCGAGGTACCTGGACCGTTTGGCCAGTGGACTTTATTTCTACCTCGAATGGCTCCCCAGTGCCTGTCGTGGCATCGCCAAACTCTTCAAAATGGACGTTGGCCTTTGGATAGCCAAGGTCGGTAGTCAAGTTACGGCAGGCATTCATTAGGGATGTTGGACCGCAACAATAGACAGCATGTCTGTGACCCTTGTCATCCGTAGGCTCAGGGATAGCTTGGTTGAGAACAAGTCGTTGGCCTTGATCTTTTGCATAGATGGTGGTCTTGTCGAGTGGTAGGCGACTCAAATAGGCCGCATCCTTGAGGCTCCGCACAGCATAGTGAGCCTCAACTTCGACCGACTCCCGAGAAAGCTTCTCGATCTCGCTGAGAAAGGCCGTTACTCCAATACCACCGATGATGAAGATATGCTTAGACACGCTGCCATGCAACTTTTCGTTCCGTCCTGCAGTAGCATTATGCCCTGGGGCCACTTTGATGATATCTCCAACATTCAGATTATCATGGAGATAGATGGATCCACCTCTCGAATTATCATCTCGAGCGATACCGAGTTCAAAACGACTCGTGGTTCCGGATACAACAGAGTAGGCACGAGAGATTTTTCCATCTGGACCAAATTGGATTCGCACAAATGGAAATTGGCCGAACTCTGAGTCCTCGTTCTGTTCCTGAGCTTCAAGGATAAAGGATTTGATCCTTGGAGTCAATTCCGTTTTGTTTGCCAGCTTATAAGGTCTCCAGACGACAGGGACTCGATCACCTTCAAGACGGCCACTCATATCCTCGGTGCCGTGATCAAGTCGGGCCTGAAATATTCCGACCATCTCTTCGGACAGGGCAGGAAGTGATACCAGTTCCTGGAAGATTTCGGTGTTATCCTTCTCATGGTAAAGGTACTTCTGAACTCGCGAGAGGGGCCAGGTTGGGTTGATGCGTTCAACGAGTTCCATGGAATCACCTTGCTCGATAAGTCCAGTTTGGAGAACACGGTAGTACCATCCTGTTCGGCCACTTGACTGCGTCATGGCCGAGATCTTTTTGTGCTGAAAGCGATGATTGAGCTTGTAGCACGGCTGTCTCGGTCCAGAAACCTGGATGATTACATCCGGTCCTACACGAAATATGTCTCCAATGCAGACGTTCGTCTCAGACATGTTCATTGCAGATAGATTTTCTCCAAAGCCACCAATTTTGAAGAGATCCTCTCGACCAGGCAGCTCAGCGTTCCAGACATCATAGTGACCGGCACAGTACTGGTGAAGAGCCTTTTCAGGGCCACCATGATGAATGAACTGCTGCTCGTCACCGACGAGGCCAACAGGGGTCACTTCCCATTTTCCTCGCCGCGCTCGCTTGTTAATGGCGGTGCGGATGTTTACACCGCCGAGCGGGCGGATTTTGCCTGTTCGCAAGCTGAGAAGGGTATCTGCAGGAGGGAGAGGGGCTAGACCTACAGCGGAGCTTTCAGTGGTGATGGTCATGTTGATAGCGATAGTGTTTGTTTGTTTGTTTGTGTCTGTTTTCAAGTATGACGATTGTTTAAGGATGCTAGAATTGAGTCAACTTGGTTGAGTTGAGGTATTTGAGAAAATGTTGTGTGAAGGATCAGCAGGCAGCCATCCACTTAACCTGATCAAGCAAAGTCCCTCAAAAGTTCCCATATCTTATCGCTAAGAACAAACGACTACCATTCCAATTGCGAGTCAGCAATACCACTATATCATTGTCTATTATATCATTTATCATTGATGTGTTGTCTCAACTGAAATCTGCCCAGTTCTGAGGGCAGAGGCTTGAACACATCCTGTTCACTTGTCTCCCATGCCTCTTCTCTCTTTACTAAGCTCATCACCAATCATCATGCATGTTATTCAGTACGAAGTCCGCTTTCATGTAAAGCAGATAGCTAAACTAGTATGGGCCTTATTCGATCACAATCCTTTCGGATTCTCGCCCAATGCCAAACATTCTCGACATTTCCCGTCTCCCCTCTAATACTCGTCTAGCTTCTCCATGAAGTTCCGCAGACTCGGCGAGCACTGAAAACAGGCTCGTACAGTTCATCCACCTCTGTTCCATGTTCTTAACCGCTTCTTCCTCATTTCGATAACCTCCCAGCCATTCCTCCGATAACTGAGAAATCTCATCAAACCTCATCGACATCAAGAACATCGTCTCCTTCTTAGCACCTGTGGGGAATAGCTGACTGAAAATGTTGAAGAGGAATTCGTGCGCTTTCTTCCACGTTCGAAGCTTCGTCTCTGTTAACGACCGCCGGGCATCGGCGTCGCCCTTCCATCCTCGGCCACAAAAGGGAGCTGAGAAGCGGCCAAGAGTCTTGTTCCAGTGCTGTATTTCCCGAGTGGTCTTTGTAATATCCAGTTCCTTCACCAGCTTCTCAACAGCGTCAAAGGCTTCCGAGTTCCAAAAGTTCATGAGCTCCGTGAACTCTGACAGTAAGTTGTCCACTAGTGCCGATTGTCGGTTTGTCTTCCAGCCAGGGCTTGCTTCCAATTCAAGCCTCCACTCTTGTCTTTCTCCCGAAAAGCCCGATACGTTTGCGCCAGTGAGAACTGAGTGTCTGACAAAGAAGTTCCAGGCGTGAATTTCTTCGTCTTTCAGCGAAGAAGAATCAAATTCGTTGGCACCAGGTGGTTGGCTTCTCAGCTTGATCATACGCCTCCAGTGATAAAGAAATTTGATAATCTCCAGTGTAAGTGGATATAAGACTTCCAAAGTACAGATTCTGTCAAAATCAGGATGATTGCTGTAAAGATGATCATTGCCTATCGGATAGATGATAGCCGAGGCACATGGATAAAGGAGTTCGTATGTGACGCTATCCCCATCCCGTACATGCTTGTTAGCCAGAAAGGGCATTCTGCAGCCAGATATGCTGACCAAAGAAAGGAGATCACTTAAGCCCAGCATACGTTCTGGTTCAACTCGGAACTTTGACATGGGGCCACTGGTGGCAAGGAAGACGGAGTTGTTGAGCATATGATAGTTAGTCTCACGATACTGTCCATCGACTGTGCCGTTTCCATCCCCAGACATGAAGCTGGCGTAATATAGAACGGTGATCTCATACCCGGCTGTGATGAGGCAGCCTGTCTCGGCATCTACAGCTTTGAAGCTTTGCGTCAGGCTCAAATTTTCTGGTGTGTCATGATTGGTTAAGAATGGGATAGTTCTGAATTGCTGAGACAGAGAGTTCCCCGTCAACGATGAGAGAATAGGATCCCGACTCGAGAGCACTTTCCAGCCAAGCTCTATCTCGCCAAGTCGCTCTGATAAGTCGACTGAGTTGTAGGCAGTCTCTTGTAAATCCCACATGGGAACCCAGCTAGGGATTCCGTACTTGGAACGAAGTCTGAGGTTTGTCATGGACTCAGCAAGTTCAATGACGTTGTGCCAATTTCTTTGCTGGATGAGGTATATGGCAGTCCCAATATATACTTCTCGTACCATCAGCTTGTAGTTTGCCTTCAGTGCGTTGACCTCATTGCCATCAGCCAACCCAAGTAGACCGAATATCTTGTCTCGTATATCGCTCATCTTGCAAAGTGCGGTTGCAGACAGGAGTTCCAGCATATCGCCCTTTGATTGTGCTCCAATCCAGCCAATCTTCGTCAGCCACCAAGGGACCTCGGCGTTATGTAACTTTGCTTTAATAAACACGTCTCTGGAAATTGGCGTTGCTGAATCGCCGCAGTGAATGGTGATGGATCGGGCGAGCAAGACTTCTTGTACCACCCATAAGCGAGAAAAGAATGATCTTCCCAAGAGTCTTCCAACGGCCTCCTCAGCGTTGTCTTTGAAGTGTCTCGAGGCCAGTTTGGAAGACTGGAGCTCATCTTTGAGCAAAGTTATCGCCCCAAACTCTCCGCCTTCGACGTTATCAGGGTCTTCGCCTACGTACCCGTGTACTTCTATTGCCTGCGAGAATATGGTGCCCATCATGCCAACCTGGTCAGACCTTTCACCAAGGTCAGATTGATTGATACAAATGGCATCGACCCATATCAGCAAAGAGTCGGTTCTGCGGCGTAGACGGCTCAGTGCTTGATGACAATTGCGCGTGATGGGTAGGGCTCTGTTACCAAGGCCGATAAAAATGCGTTGACAGAGGGAAACATCATTCTTCTCATCTGCCCATGTATATGATAGAGCTTCATATGCTGGCATCTGCTCCAAGTCGACTACCTGGAATCGGCCTTCAAGGGCCTTTTCTCGAGGCGCCGGTAAGAGCTCCAGAAGCCGGATATGGGAGCGCTCTGTCAACTTGGGATAAATGACAGGGAGTATCTGATTTAACCGGTGAGATTCCAGTACTTGCTGCAGGTGTCAGAGCTCACCTCTCGCCCGTAAGCATCGCTCACTTCTCCCACTCGATAAGTAACTCCCGAGGCCACTTTTGGGTAATTGGCTTTGACGAGGCACAAAGCCTTTTCAATATCTTGACTGAATGATTCTTGGTAGTATACGACACAATCTGGCCACGATAAACGCTTTATGGGTTCTTTGTGCGTGTCTTGGGAACTCGCAGGCTCTGGGGTTGCACATTCGCCCAGCGAGTCAGCGGCGAAGAACCTGAGAGGACCAACTGTTCCGCAGGCTTGGCACGTCCAGAGGTCATTGTCAAATGGCACAGGGTCCATTCGACGACAATCGGGGTCATGCCATTCCATTCTGGTAGCTCTCGATAAGGATGTGCCGGTTTGCAAGGATTGTAATATGCTTGTTTTCAAGCGGGGTTCAGAGGTTTTATGCTGGAATGAGGCTGTGTCACAAGGCAGACAAGCAGACAAGAGAGTTGGATCAGGGCTTCATCTCGCTGCAGTGTCTCGTTTCAATGGGATGCGTCATTTGCGATTTTCTTCAAGTGCTACATAAGGTACTCAATTTCAAGCTATGCTAATGCAGTCCTCCACTATCCTATCCCAGTGGCCAGCAAGTCCATAGTTACGTATTACAATGATGCCATCGACGTGTCATCCTCCTCCAGTCCCAATACAAAAGTCTGTTTGCTCAAGTACAAGTCCATCACTTCTCAAAGATATGAACAGCCTTCTTGTTGTTACGTCTGATGTTGTCCCGCTCCTCCTTTGCAATGCAAGCCTGGCAAATAACAGCGTCGACATATGAAGTGAAGGACACTCCAAAGCATGTCCCGACGGAGCAGTTGGCCTTTGGGTCGCGGTACGATCCTGGAATTCTCAAACCGCAGCTCTCGATTGGGTCTAGAACGGCAGTTGTGTAGCCACATCGACTGCACTCTTCCACATTTTCTGTCTGGGTGCACATGTTGAATTTTTGCAGTGACAACTGGGTTGGCTTGGTTTGGTTTGGTTTGGTTTGGTGGTGGTTTGAGATTGTGCAGTTGGGCTGTGTTGCGTGGTAGAGAGTGTTCTTGAGAGACAGATAGATAGATAATCGAAAGGTGTCCAGATCAAGTCAAGCATGGGGGGGGGGAACGGGAACTGTTGGACCCGGACCAACCCCCGATATATAACTCCATGTCAGCTGGTTCGCAACATGATCAGTGCGAGCAGAATCGGGATTCCTGCCTAGACGAGGCAGACGCAGACGCAGACACGGGCAGAGATTGAAAATGAGGCGGTGTGATTTGCCCATTTTGATTGCACTGTTACACAATCACCCAAGGTCGTTTTCTCTTCTCACAAATGATACCTGCAGATATTTCACAAAAAGTCCGAATGTTGTTGCATCACATCAAATCACAGCGACGTTGGACGTGACATTTGTGTCAGTAATTGATAGGCTTATTGGCAAAATGACCATTGGTGCGGGTTTTATTGATCACCTACAAGGTTGTATTGCCACGCCGCATCAATATATGTCGGTTCTCGTTATCATGTCCAAACAAGGCTGATCTCTGCCAATCCTCACTGTGACATTGTACTTCTCACCCAACGTCTCACAAACTTCCCCTCCCAATTTCCACGCATGCATGCCTCCTTGTTTTCGCATATTTCCAAAAGCGTTGCTCTACAGATACGACACTCCACAATAAAAGCAACAAGCCGTTCTTCAAGATATCATGATCTGCCGATAAACACGTCTGTCCCACGCACCCAACGGAACCTACGGGTGGCAAGTCAATCGCCAGGGGTATGAGCTGCAACCCTTCCGGTCTGGAACCTGGCTATCGGGCGAGGTGGCTGGCCTCGGTTAGAAGCACGAACCTCAGCGCCCGTGTTGCCATAGGACTTATCTTGCTCCGAGGTGCATGCTTCATGTAGCTGGCCATCATTGTCGGATGACCAAATTGCTGCGAGTAGCTATATGAGGGGGATGTGCTACCGCATTCTCGACTGAATAGGAAATCCTGTTTAGCGAGGATACATTTGTGCTTCACACCAAAACCGCGCCCTTGATGTCCACGGTGAATGATTCTCGGGCCTCACTGTATTCACAGTGTAGGAATCAAGGTCTGAGAGGTACCTCACGAGAACAGTTCTGGCGTCTTATCGTGTACGCAGAAGGCAACCAACAGGCTTTCCCCCGGCGGTTCACATCATCGCATGTGGAACAGGATGGGAAAATGGCTTACGGGCAGTTTAAGCCACATGAGTGCCCTTCTTTTATCCTTCAGAGTTCTTTTCAAAAATACAACGGCGAACAATATACACGCTGGCTCAGGTAAGTACATAAGACATTAGACGAGGCAATTCTCTTCAGGTCGTTAACTGTGTGAGTCTGTGTCACATCATTTTCTTCTGCCTCAGGCATATGGGACTCAGTTATATCTGCAGCCCCCAACTGTTGCTTGTTTTCTCTCTCACTCGCAATCTCTTGAGCAATCTACGCAATGTCTAATTCTACCGCTTTCTCCGTTGCGTATACCAAAGCCCAGCAAAATTTTGACAATGTTGTACAAGCATTGAATGGAGAAGCTTGGGAGAAAGCAGAGAAGCGGCTGTTCATCCAAAGGACCTGCCATCGGATTGTGTCTTTTGTTGAAGCCATTTGCGATAAGACTGCACGCTTGGTCCCTCCAGTCATCTTGGGCAGACACAATGTTATCTATCGGATTCACTGCGATGGAGACGCCTTCGATATTGTTGTTCGGCAACCACGCCCCGATTTGGTACAGTTCTGGGTCGAAAAAGCTCTCTGTGAGGCTGCAACCATATCTTTCCTCGCCCAAAACAGTTCTGTAAAGGTTCCGGATCTCTTCTTTCACACTACGACATCATGTATCGGACCGGTTATGATCTTGTTATTCGTGAAAAGTGAACGGAGCATGTTAGACGCCCTCTCGGGCCCTGACCAGAATCCGGGGGAGGCATCAGTTCTGGACCCAGAGATACCCGAAGAGGATCTAAGAATTCTTTACGGGAAGATGGCTGAGCTTCTGATCAAGCTCTTCGAGCCAACCGGGGACAAGATCGGGTCATTGGCCGAAGTTGACGATAGTCATTCAGTGGCTGGTCGACCAATCACCCAAAATATGTACGACATGGTATGCCAGGCTTCTATTCCAAAATCGGTTCTTCCGCCATCGAACCAGGTTTATGGCAGTGCCGATGAATGGTACGCCGCTTCGGCAGCTATGCATATGGCTCAGTTTCTTTTCCAGCATAACGATATTGTTGACTCGGAGGACGAATGCCGAAATAAGTATGTTGCACGATACTTGTTTCATTCACTCGCAAAGAATGGTCAGCTGTCTTCTTTTGGATTTCTTGAGGATAATTGGTCAGCTCAGTCTCAGTCTTTGGAATTATTGTGCCCAATGCCATACGGAACTGACGCTTTTCGACTTTGGTGCGACGATCTGAGGCTCCATAATGTTCTTATGGACGGACAAGATCTTATCCAGGCAGCTCTTGACTGGGAGTTCACATACTTCGCTCCTACGCAATTCAGCCTCGATCCGCCCTGGTGGCTGTTGCTGCAGGCTCCAGAGCTGTGGCCATCTGGAATCGATGATTGGACCCAAGTCTACGAAGCTAGACTCGAGACCTGGCTGCTTGCAATGCAAGATCAGGAACGGGTAGAGGAGATCAACTTCCCGGAAAACCTTTCAACTTATATGCGTGAGAGCTGGTTGAGTGGTCGCTTCTGGCTTACCTACGCTACGAGAAAGAGTTGTGCATTCGATACAATATTCTGGAAGTACTTGGATGAGAGGTTTTTTGGGCCACGAGATGAGGGTATACAGGAATCTCAATTTTGGACGACAAGGGTTCATCTTCTAGGGGAAGAGGCACAAAGCTCTATGGAAATGGTCGTGGAAAGAAAGATGAATGACGCAGAAGAGAGAGTCCTAGTAGATTGGGATCCGGATACAGCGATCCAACTTCTTCGAGAGGCATTGGGGGATTTTCCAGGTTCGCAGTCGTAAAAGCTCAGTCCTTTCAATGTAACCATACATGCTTGTTTGATGAAGCGTCTCATCTCGTCCTGCGGCTATTCGCATCCTACATTGGCGTAACTACTAAAGTCGTAAGATACGTTGGGAATAACCGCTTGAATTATCTTCTATTAATCAGCAAAACCCAATTGTTTAATGATATGGGCCACTAACGGAAGGCCTGGAGTCCTCCGATTGCGGGTTTTATCAATTGCCAATTCGTCCAACTAATTGCGCCATACATCTGAAATGGCCTCATCACCATCAGTACTTGCTAGCATACTACCATGGTAACTTCTTGTCTTCTCTTATACAACGCAAGAAAACTCCGTGTCTGTTTTCAATCGCTGAAGTCATCTTGGTCGTTAACTTGAACTCGTTGCTCGTCTATATATGTACACTCGCCACCATGACTGTTAAAAACACTACAAATGGCAATGGCAACGGCAATATCAGAGCTGCTATTATTGGTGGAGGTCCTGGTGGTTTAGGTGCTGCAATTGCCCTCGCCAAGTTACCCTTCGTTGATTGGACTCTGTATGAGAAGAAGCCCGAGATCAGTGAGACTGGCGGAGGTATCAGTCTTCAACTTCATACATGGAAGATGCTCGAATGGAACGGATCAGCCAAGAACATTAAGCCCAGTGACCTGTTCAGGTCTCCTGACGGTATCAGTGGACAACAGCGGTAAGTCATTTTCAAAATTGTCAGGGGACTTGAAAGCTGACTGTATCAGAAATGGGCGAACGGGTGAGCTTATTGAGCAAAGCTACCATCCCGAAGATACACCCATTTGCCGGCGCAGTGGCCGTCAGAGGAGAGCAAAGTTACAGGCAGCTCTTCTCAAAGAGGTCGATGAGTCCAAAATCAAGCTCTCCAAGAAGCTTGTGGGCATTGAGAAACTGGCAAGTGGCAGAGTAATCGTCCGATTTGAGGATGGCTTTACGGATGAGGTTGATCTCTTGATTGCCGCAGATGGCATAAGATCGGTAAGTAAAGTAATCAAGGAGTCAACATCAAAAGCCTGACACCATCTAGGTCGTGCGTTCGTTTACTTTTCCTTCGCATAAAATCAAATACAATGGACAGTCCGCATATCGCACCATCATCAGCAAGTCTCAAGTTAATGCTCTTGGCACAATCCCTCAAGTATCAACATTCTGGCAGAACCTAGGTGGTAGATATGTCTTTACGAGTCCGCTTGGAGACGACGATTTTGAAGTCACGGCACGTATCTCCCGGCCGTCAGAAGGTCAAGATCAGGTCAGTTGGGGTCGACCCTTTGACTTCAGCACACTTGTCCACGAATACGATGGGTTCTGTGAGCCTGTTCGCCAAGTTGTTCAGCTAGCAGCAAAAGGAGAGACTCAAGAATTTGCTCTGTTCTCTGGGCCGCGACTGGATCGAGTAGTTGCTCTCGATTCTATAGCCCTGATCGGAGATGCCTCGCATCCCTTATCAGGAGCATTTGGAGCGGGAGCCGGCTTTGCCCTCGAGGATGTGTATACACTGTCCAAAACCCTTGAGTGGACTTGGGCTCGAGGTAGAGGTATCAAGGCCGCACTGGAGCTGTACGATCGCATCAGGTCACCTCATTACCATGATCTATATAATGTCCTGGACTGGTATGCAGGCATTGGCAAGGAGATTGCGGCAGAAGGGCTGTCGGTAGATGAGGAAATTGAGGCAAGGGTCAGAAGAACAAAGGGCAAGAAAGCGAACTGGATGTATTCCTACGACATCCAGACTGTCGTTGACAATGTTTTTGATAGTTTGGATAGCAAGGAAGACTGAGCAACCAAGTAGGAGCGTTCAGCTCCTCAACAAATCTTTACATACAAACATCGCATTACGCACTAGCAATATCTTCGTGTATAACATCTTCAAATGTTGCAGAGAACAAAAAATGTTGAGGTTCGTTTTCTGTGTCACAAGAACGGTCGCTGTCACGCCCGCAAGTCACAAGGCCTCTGTGACCGGCTGCACCGGACACAACAGAAAGGCATTCAATTGCCACGATGCAAGGCTGACGGGAATCAATTGGCGGGGATAATTCAAAGGCATGGGACATTTTTGTCCAAGTCCAACCGGTTTTGAATGCGGATCATCCGGTCCTGAAAAGTGACATGCAGTTGATGGCCAGCACGCCTAGTGTGGAGTCAACCACTTAAGCGGAATCGGCCGAGATGGACAGATAAAGCCGCGGGTTAGGATGGAAATCGGGAGACGATGCAAGTCAAGCAGCGTGAAGATGTGACGTTGGGGTAAGAGAGACAACGTACGTGGCATAGTTAGGAGGTGAGAGAGACAATGCGGTGAAGAAAAGAGTCGACTGGACGAAGCTTGCATGAATAATGCGAGCAAGTGGACTTGGAGCTGATCATGGCATTATGCGCCTCTTTGCGCGAATATGGTGTAAAGAGAGAGAATAGGTGTCTAGTGAGATGCAAATGATCAACATATTGACGATCTTTAAACTACGGCGTTTGATACTGTAGATCTTCCAGAATGGGGAAACGGACGATAGTTACTATGACGTTTCGAGACGTGGCGGGTCGGAGGAGCATCTTGACAGCCAAGTACTCACCCTGTACCATCCTGTTGGAAGCGGTGATGCTAGCAGGGTCTCAGAAACACTCGTGCATCTGGCTGCTGTTGGGGATTGGGTGGAACATCCATCCATTCACGATGTTTGCTGGGTAGTTGAATGACGGTGAAAATATGAGCGCATGATGAAGAGAAGTGCGCTGGTAGTAGTCCAGTTCTGTCAGTCTGATGCATTCACACAAATACGTCAATGAATCCTTCTGACTGTGAGAATAAGCCACGCCACTTCAGAGGCTCAGCAATTTACAACGTTCTGGCATTAAAGAAAAAAACATTGCATGTTGGACGAGAAGCGTTTTAGGGCGACCTGAGTTGGGGTTTGCTTGGTTGTGCTGTCGTCGCACTCTGGTGAAGAATGGTGATGACGATGATGTCGATCTTATCATGTCGGTGGGTGTGATGGGGACAATTGCGTCACAGCTGTCACTGGCTTAACTAGGTAACTAATACTGAGGATATCCCTAGAACTCTCCTTGTAGTGAAGCCATCCATTCATTCTCAGTGAGTACTGAGTACCTACGTAGGTAAACAAGAAACATTGATTGAGCTGGAACTGGAGATTAACTCAAGACAACCAATAACCAAGACATGCATGAAAGTTTCCGTGAGCTCCATCTCGTCAGTCCAGGCAGTATCCGACAGGGGAATTATGGTCTAGGCTCTAGTGAGGTACTTTGACGATACTTGGCTCGCAAACTAAGACAAAATTCGGAGTCAGAAGCCATCCGCTGAACCCGATACCAAACGGAAACCCCTGGACAGCCTAACCAGAGAGGCACAGCACAGACGTGGAGGACAACGTGTACTTGGTTATGAAGAAGCAGGCATGTATGTCACCAAGAGATCAGGGCATTATAAAGTCTGGTCTTTTGTACGAATATTCATGCGATTGAGGGAGAAGCATCATCAGCTATTCAATATTCACTATTCACTCACTAATGTTACAGATTACGATGAACAACTAATTTCCCCCTGTTCCTATTTATAATCCCTGCTGCTGATTTTCTTCTCCTTTTCTCGCTTTCTGCCCAAAGGGAATTCCACTGCCCTGGGATGGCTGAGATTTTTATCCTAGTTCGGCAGCAAGTGGGGTACCTAACATGTACCTTGGACCCCCGTAACTCCCGTCCCGAAGTCTGAGGTGGTCCCTTTCCCTTCCACCTAAAACTTGGCCTTTCCCTTCCTCGACTTTACCACCTCAACCAAAGGTTGCCAAACACAGGGCGACCTCCCTCGGCTGCGTCGCTTTTGATCTCTCGATATTGCTCTGGCTGTCTCATGCTTCAAATCAACTCCTATACCTCTCGTCTTCGTCTCCTCGACTTCACCGAATCTCCCCTAAGATCTGACGGGGCTGGGCTGAGCTCAGCAGAAACGCGAGCGCGATGAATGCAATTCAGCAGAAATGTCGGCCGAAACACCAAGTCCTCGTCCTAAAATGCTATCCGCGGACTACAAAAGGCGCTGTAGATGTGAAGCCGAATAGCAGCGAGCTTAGTTACCTTCTCTACTATGCTACGAGTCGTCGCTCCAAGATCCAGAAGATTGGCGCTTTTTTGGAGAAGAAGACCGCTAGCGACGTCTGGCGTCTGCGTATTGGGTACGTCGCATATCATTGACCTCCAAATAGTAGATGTGTCAGATCTGCCCTCTTCAAGTCGCCTCTCGCAATGCGATCTTGCGTTTGGGACTTGTCATGATCAAGTTGGAATCCATGATTGCTAATGTGGCCCTCGGCAGGAATGTTCAAGTCACTCTACAGATTCTGTCAGCCTTGATGGAAAAGCTTCACAAGGACTCGGTCCTGATTGCTCCATTCGTACTCAAAATCCTCGACACCGTCCTCCGCTCCGATGATATCACCATGATCGAGTCCTCCCTTCCAACATTTGCGGCCTTTTGCGATTATCATGACGCCGCGTTCCTCATGGCTGATCAGACTTACCTCCGGCAATACGAGGAAATTGTTCGGTTGTACGTCCAACTTGCTTCGACAAAGCCTGCGCCCGGCAA
The DNA here is from genome assembly GCA_013396095.1 of Fusarium sp. NRRL 52700. Taxonomy (NCBI): domain Eukaryota; kingdom Fungi; phylum Ascomycota; class Sordariomycetes; order Hypocreales; family Nectriaceae; genus Fusarium; species Fusarium sp. NRRL 52700. Next base: position 15,879 of record JAAQRM010000453.1, on the reverse strand, counting down.
GGAATCTCTCACTACCCCAGTTAAAGTTCGATGGAGGAATGCGGGCCTCGAAGCTATTCGCAGCATCTCTACGGCAGACGCACTATCTTCTATAACGGGCAGCCAAATGAATGTCATTATGCCTCGCATTCTCGAGAACTTGTGGTCCGAAACCCCCGACTTCCTCGAAACGCTACACCAACGGCTCGAAACGGAGGAAAAGGTCGACACCGAAAAGCAGCTTAGACGAAGAACTAGTATCGCGACAGTTGGGACTGACGGAGCAAACGACCCGAATCCTGTCGCTCTCTCCGGAACTGCCGGTGATGTCGATAAGCTTGCGGAAGAAGAGGTTGGCGTATTGGCTCTCCAATGTTTGAAGAGCATCTTCATCGTCCCTGCCCGCTCCCAGATCCACGGCGCAACCGTCTCTCTCCTAGGATTTATTCAAGAAAAGGTCGCACAAGGCAACGCTGCGGTGGAACTCCATGATGACCGAGAACGAGACAGCGGCTGGGCTATCAGTATATATAGCATTATCTCGCGTTGGGCTCCCGTACAAGACAGATACACAATCCTTGTTGCCGCTCTCGAAACCCTACTACGGATCCCCGTGCAGGATTCTACATTGGACGAGCAACTCGCATTGGTAACAATCATGAGCTCCCTCCTACGGTCCGACGTCAACCTCATTGGATTGAGTATGATGGATGTTCTCCTTGGTCTGATCAAGCAGATGAGGAAGCTTTTTAGGATGCGAACACCAACCAGCCAGAGCGATGATGGCAGCCCCTCTGCCGTGGAGTCTGATTCAGTCGTGCGCCAGAAGACTAAGCATCTTGTGGGCAGACTTGAACTGTGCATTGGCGACTTGGCCACCCACGTGTATTACGCAGATCAGATCTCAGATATGATTTCTGCTATTATCTTGCGTCTCAAACCGTCTCGATCTGCTAGCGTCAATTCCTCACCTGGCGGTGAAAAGAACGGAAACAATGAAGCTGGACCGGGCACCTCCACCATCGAGTTGAGCGACAGCCAGCAGCTTGACCATTATTTCTCTCTCAATACGGGCAGAGCATCTGGCCTTCGAGCTATCAAGGAGATTCTCCTAGTCGCAAACCCTCAGAAGAAGCTCACCGGCAACATGGGGTTGTCCCGCAACCCTGTGCCAATCTATGTTTGGGAGGGAACTCACTGGCTTCTGCGTGATCCAGATGGTTACGTTCGTAAGGCATATATGGACGCTCTCATTACATGGCTTGACCGAGAGACTTCGTTCGCAAATGAGATCGCTGTCGAGGAAAAGCTTCCTCGTTCCCGCTCGTCTCTCAAGATCAGCAAGGAGACTCGTAGAGCCGTTTCAAACGCCTCCCATCGCGAGCGAGGATCCAAGCCGCGACACTCGCAATTTCTGGCTTTGCTGCATCTGGTCATCTATGATAACGCCCTCCAGTACGTCGAGTATGAGAATGATCTTGTCATGCTCCATATCCTTCTTACAAGATTGGTCTTGCAGTTGGGCGTTAATGCCGCCCGATATGGCCTACCAATGATTTACCGTCTACAAGAAGATATACAAGAGATCGACACGCCTCTGTACAAGGTCCGGACTGCAGCTCTCTGCCATGGGTACTTTTGGGCACTCATCGAGAAGTTTGACTTCAAGGACTCTGACATTGGTATAGCGATTGAGCAAGAGGTGGCGCGCCGCAGAAGAAAGGGTTTCTGGGTACAAGGCATTACTATGCCACCCCCAGAAGTTGATACGGTTGGACTTCCAGGTCAGGCGCGCCCACAGCCAGATTGGGACTCGGCGTCGCTCGAAAGAGAAGAACTGCTTCCGTTTGACGACAGAGAGGCGCTTGTAGAGTACATTGTGTCGCACTACCACGATAGCCTTCAAGCACCTCCTGGCAGCCCGGGTCCTTCCCCAGGCAGGGTTCTTTCAGGACCAATCCTTGGCTCAACTCTAACTGGACAGGATCAGCCCGATTCGGAGCTGCCAGCTGTATTCCGCGAGCAGATGCTGGCAGACTGGACCAGAGATGCCGCGGGCGCCATGCTTGCCGCTGCTGGAAAGTCGGAATCTTTGGCAGGATCCAAGACAGAAACCTCGGGGACACACCGAGGCCACCTCACGGTGAAGACGAACGGAAACGGATTCGCTAATGGGAATGGACCGACATCACCTTATGGAAGCCAGTACAATCTAATGAGGCCTCACTCATCGCATGGTCACCGCGAGAAAGATCGCGAAGGAACAATTCCCAAGCACCGTAAGAGCAGCTTACGGAGTTCTGCCTCCCCCGCCCATTCAGCAGGCAACCGAGGTACCATTGCATCGGTGGATCAGCTGAAGCTCGTGCTATCAGGCAACCCTCCGCCTAAAACAGCCATCATCGGAGACGATGACAGCGGAGACAGCATGGTTAGCTACGATTACAGTCCTTCAGAGATGAGCTTTAACCCTGCTACGCAGAATGACCAGCCAAGTAGCCCAACCAGCACCAAGCGCCCAGGCACGGCTTCCAAGCGAGGACCTCTGAGCGCTCATCCTCCCCTCGGAGGGGCGCCAAATTTACTTGACGATAACGACGAGGAGGACGAGCCAGTTCCTCCTGTGCCACCACTGCCAGACGTAAACTTGCTCGGGGGTAAGAGGAGTCCCATCCAGTCGATTGAGACGTCGTTCCAGGATAAATCGGCACGGCGCAGCCTGACCAGCCGAGGAGGGGATGGGACTCGGCCCAAGTCGGTACGATCACAGAACACGAAGACAATGGATCTGCAGGATCTTCTTCGAGGAATTGATAGTCGGCCGAGCGAGGGAAGTTTGGGTAATGTGACAAAACCTCCATACTAGGGTATATGGATATAATAGGAGTTACGGAGTGAAGGAATGGAGGATAATAGCGACGGTTGGTTTGATTTGTAGAATAGCGATATTAGTGTAATTTGTAACAGCTCTGAGCAAAAATGAAAAACAGTATTGTCATCGCATTGTTGGTCTTGATGGTTGTTACCGTGGGCTGAACCATTCGGTTTGATTATCAGTTTCTGAGTTTAATCCAGGTGAAGAGAGTGATCCTGGTGATCTTAGCATGGAGGAATTTTCTTGATGGAGATTTTGCAAGGGTCGAGCTGGTTTCAGATCGGCAACTAAAAGGTGCTAGTTTACGGTGCCTCTTCTGAGGTTAGAGGCCTCGTGAACAGTGAAGCTATATTCGTATTATGAAGCCATCCAGACCGAACTTGTCAGATCTTTGATGGCCGGAAACGAGGCCTGAGTTTCGCAAAGGAGATGGCATTTTATTCTATGATATGATTTCGTTTAAGCCAAGCTTGACAGTCGATCATCTCTTATCTTTGTTCTGCAAGATACGGATACATACCATGTCCTCGCATCCCCTGTCATGGGCTCGGCGCCACGGGGGGCAGTGCAGGACACCATTAATTCGTCTTATTTCCCATAGAGTGGCCCCCGAAGTTAAGGAATAGGAAAGCCCCCCGCAACTGAAGGGTTCTTGGGAGACTCCTCTCTCGTCTGTGCCAACCCTTGTAACAGCTGCCGTGCCCGTGAGAAGTGGGCAGTGCTTCTTATCTTACCGTTTTCCCTTTTTCTCACTCTTTCTCACGCCATTTTTGCCTCAATCTCACTACTGTTTGTTTTTGTTTTTTGTTGTGCTCGTTCCGTTCCTTTGGAATATTCTGTGTCACAGTTCATTTACCGGTACGGATAGCAAACAAACAAACATCGGGCTCGTATCTCGCCAGACGCCGCTAACAGCAAAGCGAGAGTGGTCTGTTTATCCAATATCCTCGACTTTTAATGCATTTTGCCGAAAAACAAGCAAAATAGAGGATACTTATCCGGGGTGTCGATTTCTGAGACGGAGCATCGGGGTCGAAACAGGGCAAATTTATACGAAACGAACACTTGAGCGGGATATTATGGATGCGCGACACGTTGGACAGACTTGATTCTTTCGCGACGACAAACGGAACGAGTTCATCTGTGAAGTTGGATGAGGTGTTGGTGAAACGTTGACGGATCTGAAGGAGCTCGTTGTTTGTTTGTTTGTGCGACTGCGACATTTATTCGGCATCACGATATAATTCTCAACCTCACCTCAAGTCACCTCATCACATCACATCACCTCGCATCACAACACGTCTTGCAAATTCATAGTCGTAATCAAACTCAACCATGGACGCTCCAAACCCTCGACATGGAAGTCATCCATCAGACTCGATTCCCGACGCCGCATATCCCAACGACTCTCCTTATCGACCCGGCGATCACTCACCTCAAACCATGGCTACTCCCGGCGCATCGCCATCCTCACCATCACCGCCAACACACTTCGGCGCCAGTATCCCCGCATACTCCAGTCCAACCCCATCGCCATGGTCCCCCGCTATACCCTCAAGTCCACCTCCTCCATACGATCCGTCCCGTCCGCCAGCGATATACTCTCCGCTCGCACCACCATCGCCAATCTCCCCGCCTCCGCCTCAGTATCCGCCTTCAACGCCCTGGCCATACCCGCAAGGCAGCAGTGCTGGCTCTAGTCTGAACGCACCATACAAGATGGGACCTGTGGCTACGGCGAGAGCCCGACGGAAGAGAAAGCTGCAGATCCTCGCTCTGGCGCTTTGTGCGGTGATGATCTTCTTCGTTGCATTGATCATGGGAATTCTGATGGGTGTTGTGAAAGTGCAGTGGAAGAACAATAACGACAATTAGGCTCGATTGGCTGGATATGCGTGCAACTATCGCTCACAGTTTACTTACTTTTCTTTTGTTAATATTTATTTTAAGGGATATTCGGGCTGTGGATGCAGCAATGGCAAGGCGTTGGACATGGGTCTTTTTTTTCTTGATAAGAGGATTTGCTTGAAAGTGAAGCGATAGCCACTCAAAATACAATTAGGCTTGTTTCCATCAGATCTGGGATTTCGTCGACGCGTGATGTGATGTCTTGTTCATCATGTATCCGTCCGCCTACACAATGAATGGCAGCCAGCCGCCTTATGGCACACCACCACCGAGTAAAGGAAAGTCGTCGTCTCCTAATCTCAGAACACGTTTAGAATGCAATTCATCCTCATCTATAAACGTTCTAGGTCTCCCTTAGGCAGCCGTAACATGTGTCAAGACTGGAGAGTATAGGTAATTTGGTGTTCAAAAGTGAGGGAAACAACCTAAGTCAGCTACCCTGTATGCACAGATTTCAAGCATAACACATGAGCTTTGGTCTATAGCACTACAAGACCAAGTCATCTGCGATAGTATGAATTACAGGCACATTATAAACATGCTCCTATTGTCTACTACCGCATGTCATTCGCTAGGGGACGTTACAGGGGCGTTAACATTTGGCCTTCCATCTTTAGCACCCAGATAAAATATCCAGTCTAGGTGGCCAGGCTCTCACTCACCAACCCACCCAATGGTACATTCCTGGCGGAAATGATCCAGCCAAGAGCATTGTGGCGAGCTGATAGACGAAATGAATCAATACAATTACATCAAGATGGGTTGCCTTTGCGGCTGTTGGCACATGATGAGCGCTGGTGAGCGTCTACTGGCTGGGAGTCATTCCGTCGCCAGAAGCGGGAGTGGGAACGGGAGCCAGATGCAAGATTACAACGGGGAGGAGGGAAAATGACCCGATTTGAGCAAAACTCTAAATGATCGGCAATTAAAGATGACCCCGGCCAAGGCCTCTTGTTGGCTGTCATGTTTCAATTGACTTTGCCTTTATCACTTGATCAGGCTCAGCCTTAACGAGCCCACCGTTGGATCCGGACTAGATCTTGACAGAAGGGTAAGAGTGAGAGGGCTAGAGAGGGTTACAGTTCTGGCCGAGCGCCAGAAAAGTCTATCATCCCACCCTCTACCGCTGTGTTGGGTTCGTTGGCCGACGTACGCCCTATCTTGGATCCAGACCTGACGTTTTCGTGAACACGGCAAACGATATCCTCTGTTAGGCGAAGCTGAAGTTGTCTCTTTCCGCTTCAACTCAAGAGCGTGTGCAAATGGAGACAAGAAGAGGAGCAAACAATGCATCATAAAGGAATGAGACACCAGTTTCACCCAAGCCTTTCTTTTCTCATTCATAAATACACCGAGTCTCAGAGGATCTCACCCTGCGCTGCGCCATGAACTGATCTTTGACGTGTTGTTGCGTAAAACTTAACAGGGCTGAAAGTCCGAGGGTGGCTTGTTTGTAACGTCACTCGATTTGATCCCAGATGCTCAGGGCCCGGATGGGGCTGTTTTGATACCACTCACAGCCCCTTTCGATGGTAATGGATGTCTCAAGGGGAAGTGAGGGAACAGTGATTCACATCTCAGCCTGTATACTCCGTACATCTTGTTGAAACATGAACAAATACATACGACCATGTCGAGTAACTGTACTGTATATGTAAGGTCACCTTGGACGTTACTATGCAGGTTCGACGTGCAGAACAGCTCATCATGGATGCCGTAGCCGGTGCAGGTACAGAGCGTTTCTTCCAGGGATGTTCCCGGCTCGACTACCGATCTACTCCATAATCTTGGGTATGGATGCCTCAGATCTGTTTATGTGAATCTAGCCGTGCATCCGGGTATCACGCAGATGCAAGTGGTGAAGAGTTTTCACATCAACGCAAGGGCAGAAAAAGGCATCCCGTCGAGGATGCATACACCGGTGGAGCAAATGGACCGGTACCGTCAATAGTGATTATTGACTGATTAACTTTTCTTTTTACGCCTTCGAATAGATAGGCTATCTCCTTTATTCCGACTCAGGCCTGGGCTCGGGAATCACTTTGTACCTTTGTGATCTATAGGATGACTTGGAATGATGTGCATGTAGGGGAGAACGAGGCGACACACACTCGTAAATGCACTCTTTACTGCCGTGACGTGGTGGAGATGTAAGGTAATGGTGGATAAGTTAGGTACAAGATGCCTCGGGTGCTTGCCATGTACTTACAGCCCAGTGCAGAGTGGAGGACAGAAGATCAGCCCAGGTACCTTACACTGGTAAATGTGGCTATTCATGTTGGTCGACTTAATTTACTAAAGCAAACTAAAATAATGCTTCCATGACGTCGGGTCCAAGTGTAGGATCAGTGCATATGGAGACAGACGGCATCATTATCATTGGCATCCATGGAAATGGCAGTGGGAATAGAGAAAGAGAGGCCCATTGTTCCGAGCAAGGCACGTGGCAGTACAACTAACTGACAGCGGCCTGCGGCCTGCAGCCTGCCAAACAGTCAGGCCTCAGCCTCCCTAAACTTTAGCGGCTGGTCGACTTCAATTTACCCTGAACACTCGGTATGTTCCTAAGTCATCATCATCATCATCATCATCATCGCCTGCATCTGCATTGCAGCTCAGCGCACACGCAAATCATGATTTGCATTGCCCAGAGCCACCTCTGGTGGTGACATCAGTGCGTGCCATCTCCAGTCCAGCTGGTCCCGGCAGTCAAGCAAGCCTGGGCCTAAGGTAAGCCAAGCCAAGCCTAGGTACCTTAGCCAAAGCAAGGATCATGCTCAACACTGGGCCCAGCAGCCAGCCTCTCCCGTTGGCCTACGGATAGCTCACAGCAATTAGTTGGCGAATCCTCCTTACTCGAGAAGACTCTGACGTTGTTGATGTGGCTTTGTCCCGCATCTTAACTTTCAGTATCTCTAGACCGGGTTACTTTCCTAAGCGGCCGCTCGTCAATTCAACTGTTGGTCGACCCGGCTCCAAGGTTCACTCGGTTGCTGGAAGCGGGTATTTCCCATTGATAGCGTGCTGCCTGCCAATGACCCTTCAGGCTTCAGCCTCCCCTCCCGCGGCGAAATATGCTGTTCCCCCGTCCCCTGTGGCCGAGGCCTAAGACGTCTCCGATCCACGCCCCAAGCTGTACGGATACTTGTAGGTCTGCTGTCATCCTCCCAACGACCCACCGCAACTCCGCTGCAGCTGCAATCCAAGGCTGCCGAGTGCCCAAATCGTTCGCCATGTCGTCTTCGCTACTTTTAGCCCTCCCCTAGCTCCAACTGTAGGGGACCAATCGACAGCCATATTCAACTGCGGCATTGGGAGCCCTCCCGAGCTACTGGAGTCAAGCTAGAGGAAAAGATACCGACAGAATCCAAACAGAAACCTGGCCTCATCATAACTCGGGGTGGTGGCATCTTGGTCTGATATGTCTCACTTGAGCCCTCGGTCTCTTCTCTCCTTGGTCCTGTGCCGTGCGGCGTGCACCCTCAGTCAGCAATCAACGTAAGAGATGTTGACGTCGTCGCTGCACTGACATCAACACTGTCAATCATTGGATCCGAGACATTCAGGAACGTTGCGAAACTGGTACAGCAAGTGGTCCACTAAACGATACCCTTGCACCAACATAAACCGGGACCTGACCCTCCATCCGCGTTTCCCCTACCCCTTCCATCCGTAGCCCATCAATGGCAGTTGAGCACTGCCTGGTTCAAGCTCAACTCGGCCTATTTGGCTATTGACCTTGAACAATGCAGTACAATTTCCAGGGACCAGGAGCTTTGCGGAACTCGCCTGGAGCCAACCATATTCTCTATCGGCTCTCTCCATCAAGCCTCTCCATACCGGACCCCAGCTAGAGATCCTCAACTCGGTTCATGTTGGCCGAATCTTTTCGTTTTATTCTTGTCCTGTCCGTGTTCCTGATTGTCATCGATTGACAGCTGCCAACCCTGCAAGATGACTGGCTGCCGAGATTCAGTCTCTGGTAATGACCTTGGGGCGCTGAATTGCCCCCGGAGTTTTCGCCTCATGCCCCATATCGTACTCAGTCTATCTGAATTTCGCCAGTTGTCTCGTGGTTCTCGTTCTGCCCAGTCGCTTTCATATGTCGTGTTGCCCTTCACAAGCTTATCCCTGTACCCGGCTGCCACAGTCTGCCGATGATACATTGCTCCATCAACCTTCTTTTTTTGTTTTGTCACTGACTCCCTATTGCTACTTTACTCCGGCTCTCATTGATGGATCAGACCCCTCTACCTTGACATCTTTCTTATAAAGACCCCTGGCCATGTTTTGCTTTTGACTTTCCCCCTCCGAGTTCTCATTGTTACTACCTCCGGATGCCTGTTGCTACGCTCTCTTTTCTCATTGTGCAGGTCTTAGCCACGTTCTCTCCCTGTCATCATTGAGTTATAAGTCGCCTCGTTGACGCCTGTCCTGATTACGACTGTCGAGAAGCTGCCTTGTAAACTGGTCTATTAGACAGCGGCGGGTATAATACACCTCTCAACCCCCGATATATAAACACGCAGACAAACACGCACACAGCAACAATCCTCTTCACTTACATTACTCTCATTGCCGTCATCATTACCGTCATTCTCGAATTAGGTGCTGTCTCTGGACCACCCAGCCATATTTGATTCATCCCAAGCTCTAGTCCAGCCGAGTCCAGCCCGATCCAGCCTGGTCCCGGGCCTTGAAGATCTTGCTTTCAGTTCAAGCCAGTTCTAGAACGCCAAAACCTGACAACCATTACATTTAAGCACTATCCTCTTTTTTAGCATTCGAATTCTTGGGGCAGTGCTTGCCTTAATTCAGCCAGAAACCCCTCCCAAAAAAACACCGTCTTTCCCTGGTCATTCTCATCTCCCTTGCACCCTGAGGATCCAAGTACCAACCAAAGCCAGACAGAGAAAAAAAAGAAGAAAAAAAAAGAGGCGCCGTACGGACGTCTTGCACACGTACGTACCCTTCCCTTGATCTTCAGTGGCTGCCCTCCGCTTCCCCAAGTAAAAATCTTGAGCTAGCCGCCACGGGCGCTTCCCAGACTCCCGGTCCTGGGACCAAACGAGGAAACTCAATTTCAGGCATCACAAATCCTGGACATATTTATTTGGTTCTAGTGTCATCCATCTAGCTGGCTCTATCTCCCCTTGGTCTCATTTATCCCCTCCTCCCCAAGCTCGTTTTCACACCATTCTCTTTGAGCTTGACTCAACATCTCGGTTCTGCCCGTGTCGTGTCGTGTCGTGTCTCATCCCGGCGTGCGCGAGCTGGCTTCTTTCAACGTCTCAACATACGATTGGGTGCTCATCAACTGTCAAACCTCAAGGCTGTGAGGCTCCAGAAACATACATAACCGCAACCGGCCACGATCAGTCTCGCCTTTTTCTCAGTGTCCAATTCCTCACCAGCAGTTCCCCGATCTATCTGTACTTGCTTGTCACCAATTTATCGACTCTCAGACTTATTAGTGTCTGTTTTTCCCTCGCTCGGACTGTGCATTGAAGACGTCCGGTTTCAGTATCATCATCAGCAACCCCAATCTTTTTTACCGTTTGATTGATATACAGTTTTTTGAGGGGCATACATTGCTTGTCACTCGCCTTGCGTCGGCATACGCTCATTCATCACGAAATTCTCTGGTTTTACTGTACCGCCATCATGCCACGACATTATCACTACCAACCCAGGTTTGGCTTATTCATCCTTGACGCTCAGTTGTACTTGATGCTAATTCATTACTCAGTCGCGAACTCCATGTGGTAGTCCTGGGAGCAGGTTCGTCCATACCCAACACCGCACCACGCACGCAACCCTTTCGCTTTGACTCTCCCTTTATTACGTGTGCGCTTGTCTGACTCGTTTATCATTTGACAGGCGGCGTGGGCAAAAGTTGTTTAACTGGTGAGTTGTCACTCCTCTCCCTTTGCCGTCGCCTTCGCCTTCGCCTTCACCTTCCCCTCGTCCCATGTTCTTCATGTTGCTGCGCCTGCGTCCCACCGTTGCATCCGCGATCCTACCATGCTTCCCTGTCTTCCCCCTTTGTAGCACAAGGCTCATGCGAGAACAGCCCAGTTTGTCCACAATGAGTGGATCGAGAGCTATGATCCCACCATAGAAGATTCTTATCGCACACAGCTTCAGGTTGATGTGAGTATTGCGCATGGCAACAATGCCACTACCTGACCCCTTCTGACTGACTCGTTCGTCTCAGGGACGTCAAGTTATCCTCGAAATGTAAGTTTTTACACCCTGATTGTCTCACCACTCAATCCGTGTTTGGAGAAGAGCTGTCACTGACTCGGCCTCTAGCCTCGATACTGCGGGGACCGAGCAATTCGGTAGGTCCTCCTCTATGTCTCAACAACTTTCGCCCGACTCTCGTACTGATGTTGGTACAGTCGCCATGAGGGATCTTTACATGAAAACCGGCCAGGGCTTTCTTCTTGTGTTCAGTATTACATCGTCTTCCTCCCTAAGCGAACTGGCAGGTTTGCGCGAAGAAATTATCCGCATAAAAGACGATGAAAATGTACCTCTTGTTATTGTCGGTAACAAAGCCGATTTGGAGGAGAATCGCGCTGTGCCCCGAGCCAAGGGTTTCTCCATCTCACAACGATGGGGCGCACCCTACTATGAGGCTAGCGCGAGGACAAGGAGTGAGTTTGCCCGGCCGTCCACCCATGCCTGGCTTCTTTCGCCGCATTTGGACTAACAAATATGCAGCCAATGTTGATGAGGTCTTTATCGATCTCTGCAGGCAAATGCTGCGCAAAGAGGACGAACAACACGCGAACGACGGTCCCCATGACGACTACAAGTATGATCACGGCCGGAGTTCTCATAGACGTCAACGACGTCGCCGAAAGAAGGACTCACCGCGATGTGTGATCCTGTGAACTCAATGAATCGTCTTCCGAACAGTGGCCACTGGATGGCATCTAAGCACTGGAATTCTTTCACTTCTCTCAATTCAATTTTCTAGGCCTCGGCATTTCCCCCTCAGTTCTCTCACATTATACAGCACGTTTTACGCGGATCACGGCCATTTAAAATAAATCCATAAAAGATGTCTGGTGTTCTCGGAAGGACCACATGAACGACCTCGCGGTCTCATGAAGCGAGACGGTATTTGGCTGCGAGCTGGCCCCAGACTCGCTGCAGAATCGTATCGCATTATTGAAACGAGACCGACGCGTATAGACGACATAACGCACCCCACCGAATCGAATAGAGTCGAATCGCATGGCATCGCATGCTTGAGCTAAGCGACTGGTGTTTTGGGATCGACAATTCCCATATTGTATTCCACATTACGGCGTTGGTGGCGTTGGATATCGGACCTGGGATATAGGTTCTGTACATGTTTATTGCTTTCAGGGTATGATGGGGTATTTTATTCTACTGCTTGAACTACTGTGAGATGGATGAGTAACTGTTATGGTATGATCAAGTAGGACAGCCTTTGCGTTGATACGAAATGCTCCAAGCGACGAGAATGAAGCAGCATAGGCCATGCACATGCAGGCATCTACTAGCTTCTATTCCGATATGACGACGGTAACTTTAGTTTCTGCCCAATATATTCCACTGCCAGAAGCTCATTCAAATCTCGGAGCTTCTCTTGAATTTGTGTGGCAACACCACGTGAACTATCCTCCGAGTCCTCGACTATCGCTGGCCAGGCTTGACTTTACATTGCAGCCGCCGTGAAGTCTGGCCACGAATTTATTGTGACATGTTACACAACATCCACCCGTCATCCCGTGTGTCACCATCCTCGAAAAAATTGCTGCATGAAGCTGCGACAAGCCGCGTGTTCAGATCACTCAGCTTATTCAACAACTACTTGTCTATTGATGCCACAACTCGGCGCATATACGAGATCCTCTCTTATAATGACAAAGAGTCATTCAGCTATTCGTTTGTGTGCATTCATATCATGCTGTTATCCAGTACGACACGTCTCATCTATCCTCATGACTTGGTAATAGCCTGCATACATGATTTTGTGTGTTACCAACCCTTGACTATGACGTGTCCCCAAAGACCCATCACAATCCGACTGCTCGAATATCCGTGAACCTGACAGCAAAAGCAACCGCAATGGGGTCTTTGACGATCCTCGGCTGCCGCTCACTTGCGTCGCAGCATGCCCCAAATGTCAGTGAAGATACCAAACCATCCCTTGACTCTTTCAGCGGCGTTCAGAAGTAAGATAAAGCGTTTCACAAACGCATCAACGTTGTCATAGTCATCGGCGTAGCACTCCCATACAGCACGCCCTTGTCCGTTGTTCTCAGAGTCCTGGACGGTCATGAGGGCATCCACATCCTCCACTCCCTCCACTCCAGCGGACTTGAGCTTGGGACCGACGCAGAGTGCACGACCCGCAATCTCTTCATCAGCAATGAGGCGAGTGGCAGCATCAATGACATCCTCGATCATTGCCCCACCTGCTGTGCCAGAGAGGAAGGCTGCTTCGATGGGGAGCTTGAGCATGTTGGACTTGGAGACATAGTAAGGAGTGATCATGTTGACACGAACGCCACTCCGGAAAGACGTAGCACGAAGAGTGCGGAAGAGACCAAGAATAGCATGCTTGCTCATCGTGTACATGGTTTGAGTTGGGAAGGGGCAAAGAGATGCCAGCGAGCCGACGAGAAGCAGGCAACGATCTCGTGGGGAGGATCCATTCTGTGGGAGCCAGTACATGGCGAGGTGAGTGGTATAGGCAGCACCAGTGATGTTGACGTCAAACTGAGCCGTGTTGGGCTTTGGAAGACGTCCATTCTTGAGAACAGGCTCCTCGAACTGAATAGAGACGTCGGGAAGGATGATGCCAGCATTGGGGACGACAATATCGATGCCTCCATGAGGGCTGACGTGAACAGCCGTCTCAAAGAGACCAACCTGTGATTCCCAGTCGGTGACGTCGCAATGCTGAAAGGCAAAAGCTGAGTTCGGATACTGAGTTGCAAGTTCAGCTACGAGCTTTTCGCCCGCTGCATCAGCGACATCGCCGATGATGATATTTGCCCCGTGCGATGCCCATTCGCGAACCATGTAAGAACCAAGACCATTAGCACCGCCGGTGATGACAATGGTCTTACCCTTAAGAGTTGTGGCATCGTAGGGCTTGGACACATCGACGGGCGGTGACTGGCGGATGAGGCCCTTGATATCGTTGGTGGGTTCCATAGGTGACTGACTGTTGTGTGTACTAGGACAGGCGAGATCTTTGGTATGAATAGAGTAGAAATGATCTCAGCAAATGGGATAGGCTGTTGGCTCTAGAGTGGTGGACGAAACGAACCCGATATGATAGTGATTGCGAGTATTTCAAAACGAATTGCTGACCTGTCTGTCAAGCCAAACAAATTAGCCCCAGCTTCAGCTTCAGCTTCAACGAACCTAGTCAGCTATCAAGCCAAAAGCCGTTGGACCAAAAATATCTCCCGTGTGGAGTCACAGCCCTTTTCTGCAGGGCCCAGGCCAATCTCACCTTTTTGATCTGCCTATCGTGTACTCCGTAATGTTGTTTCCTTGGAGGCCCGATAAATTAGCTTTAGCGGGTCGTATCGATCTTATCCACTCCAGAAGTTGTTGATGATGCCAATGCGTTGAGAACTGAAGCCGGAGATGAAGATGAAGAGGAGAAGATGGAAAGAGGAGAAGAATGCGGCACATGAGTTTCCATTTCCTTGGTATAAATAAGGCCCCCATCTGCAATGAATCCTTGCTTCTTGCATTCACTGTTGAATTGTAACGCAGTTTCACTGACGAGTCCATTGACAGTGATGAAAACATCAATGTGCAAACAATTCAGGGCTTGCAGAATAAAAATCCAGTTGACTTCTCCAATACTCACCGAGGAAGTGATAGACATCGCCATCTTCACCGTTCACCTCTCGGATGCCTATGGCTGTTTGGAGCTTAGCAGTCCCAACCAGCCTCAGGGCTATTTCGGACACCACAGCAGATAACAGTTTCCACGCCCAGATTTCAACAGAGGCTACATTGCGGGGGGCCACGGCTGGGAATTGCATTCATTAAAGCTCAGTAGCCTTGGTATGCGAAGGGCTGTGTGTATAGACAATATTTCGCTATGGACCTTTCCCCTGTGAATCGGAGGCCACACCATGAAGTGCTGTGCTGGGCCTCTGGTGCCGAACAATCTGTCTTCGAGCAGCTGCAAGCCCCAAAATGGAAATAGCATCTCCAAGCTAAAGCTGTGTGGTTCGGAATTTTGAGAAGGGCTCCGGGTTGACGTACTGATTGTCAATTGCCCTTTTTTGGGCCATTTATCCATTGAAACACCCGGCATGGATGCCAAGTCAGCAAATAGGCAAATTATTGCTGGTCAGCCGATCGTTGATCTTATAACCCAAATTGAACAGTCATCTTCGTCATCACATATGATGGTGCGGATGATAAACTTGGTCCACCTCATTATTGCTCAATGTATGCGGTTGATCTGGGAGGGTGTGCTTGTCATCGTCTAGCCCAGGAACCTCGAGCTGCACGTCTGCAAAATAAACTATTCGTCAGTCTACCGTTTACTGAGGTAGATCCATCTGGTGCAAGCTTTTCAGCCCCTTGTTCTGAGTATGACATTCGCCAACTTGGATATTCTGATTCATCTGACTCCAACGCCGTGGTACAAGCAGCCTTGCTGAAGCAACGCCGTTTGCTGGCCAAAATCATGTCAGCAAGGCAAACGAGCGAGCACTGGACAGGAAATGCAAGAGGAGGAAAAAAGCATTCGCGTTGAACCAACAGCCAAGCTATCCCTTGCTTTCGGAGTATTTCACTCAGTCACGCAGGGGATCGTCTTACCTTGTCATTAGTAGCTCTAGTGATCTCCTTGTCTCAAGGCAAGGGTTCAATTTAGTGCGAACAAACATATCCACCCCTCAGAGGGCAAGAAAACATCAGACCTTGATATAACGTCAGATACGGGGAAACCGGCCACCCCCAGAAACCAGCCACCCTCTATAAAACACCAAGAATAAGATATTATTAGAAATATAATTAATTAATTATTATTATATTTTTCTAATTAAATAAAATTTATATTAGTAAATATTTAAATAAAATTAAGCATAAAGATC